>JAHLSL010000016.1:6556842-6572807 GCA_025920805.1 Petroica traversi
GGGCGGGGCCTGCCCGCCGGGACACGCCCCCCGACACGCCCCCAAGCGATCTTAAAGGGACCGCGCCTTCTCCCCGTTCTGCGTGAGGGGCCCTCACACCCCTCAGGGTCCCCATTTCCCCTTCCCCCTTTCTCCCCCGGCTTGAGGGGGGCTCTCACACCCGCTGCCCCTCAGTCAACCCCGGGGAGGCTGCGCTGTGTCCCCGCCATGGAAAAATACGAGGTGCTGCCGCCAGGCTCAGGCTCTGCCCGGCAATAAGCGGGTGGCTGCGGTGTTGTGGGGGTGCTGGAGGGTGTATGTGGGGTACACATGGCAGGGGCTGTGGGTACAGATACCCTCGGGGACACGGTGTAAATGACTCTGAGTGAGTTAAGCAGTGCTGGAGGGGTCTATGAGAGGTACATGGCCCAGAAGAAGGGGTGCGGGTACTCCTGGGTGCTGGAGGGGTTTTTGGGGGACACACGGCCCTGAGGGGAGGGGTCTGTGACCAGGGCAGCGTCTGTGGGTACAGGGACCCTCGGGGACACAGTGAAGTGGCTCTGAGTGGATTATGTGATGCTGTGGGGGTTTTGGGGGGGTACATGGCCCTGGGGAATGGTGTGGGCACCCCTGGGTGCTGGAGGGGTTTATGTGGGGTACATGGCCCTGAGGAGGGATCTGTGACCAGGGTGGGGGCTGTGAGTACAGGGACCTTTGGGAACACGGTGTGAGTGGCTCTGAGTGGGTTAAGTGATGCTACGGGGGGTTTATGGAGGGTAAGTGGCTCAGAAGAAGGGGTGTGGGCACCCTTGGGTTCTGGAGGGGTTTATGAGGGGTACATGGCCCTGAGGAGGGATCTGTGCCCAGGGCAGGGGCTGGAAATACCCTTGGGGACACGGTGAAGTGGCTGTGAGTGGGTTAGGTGATGCTGTGGGGGGGTTATGTGGGGTACATGGCCCTGGGGAGCAGCACACAGCCATGGGAAGTGGGGTTTGGATGGCTCTGAGGGGGTTTTCATGGTCCTGGACAGGGTGTGGATGGCCCTGGGGGTGTTCTCAGCACAGGGAATGCCCTGAGGGGAGGGAAGGGAAGGCCTGTGTCCCTCTCAGGATTTGGGGTGCCCCTTGTCCTGCCATGGGGAGCTGGCAGTGTTCCCTGCGTGGAAGGTTTTCTGCCTCAGTGGTTCTGCCCTGGCTGAGCAGGTGCTCTGGGTGTGTCCTGTGCCTGCAGGTGCTGGAGCAGCTGCAGCCCGGGGCACTGGGCACGATGCTGGCAGCTCAGCTGAAAACAGAGGGTGCCCAGAAGAAATACGCAATAAAGCAGGTGAGCAGGTGGTTGCTAGGAAAACAAGAGTTTGGTGTGTGTGTTATCTCCAGGGGCACCATGATAAGAGCAAGAGACACATGCTGGGCAGATCAGCTGCTGGGTAAGAGTAGGTTTGCTCATTGCTGTGCTGCTTTTGGGGAAATCAGAGACTCAGAGCAGTTTACTGGAATGTTGAGGCTCAAAGTGGGGAAAGGGCAGCAGGCTCAGTGTTCTCACCTCAGCTCCCTGCTGCCCTGATGGTGCAGAAGCACTGTCTGCCCCACACAGCTCTGTTTTACCCAGACACCAAAACTGCCCCAAATATTAGAGATCTGACCTATCATTGAAAATTCATGTAATTTGCAGTCCACTCACCTGGTCAAAAATGTTCTGGCTCCAAGTTCCCCTGTTTTTCTCAGTCTCAGCCTTTCTTTCCTTTGGTGCAGGTTGAGTGCATTGACCAACACCAAGCAAATGTGGCCTTGAAGGAGGTATCAGTGCAGTCTTTTCTTTACTACTTCACTTACAAAGACCAAAGTCTTGATACAGCCAAGTCTTTTATCTACAAGGATTAGCTGAGTAAATAAAAAGTAAATCAGGTAGGACTATTTGTGGGTTGTGCTCTCTGCCCTCTGCTTGGGCCCAGGCCAGGGTTTTGTATTATTTGTTGTTATTTTTGGATATGTAAATTCAAATGGACTGCTCTTCTCAGAGGATAATAATTTTTTTCAGAATTGTTACTTGTTTTGTGAAGCCAAAGAACAAAACTCAGCCTTTAAGCTGAAGGAGAACCTTGGTCTGTTTGTAGTTTATTATTAATAACTCAATGTCTAGATAACATATTTCATGATATGCTCATTTCTCAGAGTTGGACTTTTTAATGATTGATTGATTAACTTTTGAATGATTCAATTGGTTTTCTCCCTTTCTTGTCCTTTTTTTTTTTTGGTGCAAACTTGTTGCAAGGCCTTGAGTAAGAAGCATCAGAAATACTCTTAAAATACCAAAAATTGTTTCAATAAAATATGTGGAATGGCAGTCTCCCACTGCCCAGTGTGCACAGCAGCTGGAGCTGGAAAAGAAGGAGAAAAAATGTCTGTGCAGATGTTTTATCCTGGTCAGAGAGGTGACTTCTTTCTGTACCAAATCTTGGCATTACCAATAAAACTTAATCCAATTTTTCAGTAGAAATAAATATTGAAATACATCTATTGAAATAAATGCAGTTGTGCCATCTGGGAATGTGGCTCTTTTTAGTTTTTCTTTTGTGCCTGTACAGCCACAAACACAACCATAGGAGAGTAACCTGAATTCTTTTTATCTTCCACATAATCAGCAAATTTGCTGCAGTGATCAGGATTTGTTAGAGCCCTGCACAGAAACCACCTTCAAGGAGATAAAAATCTCTCCTCTCATTATATTTGCTGAGGTTCAAGCTTGCATGGAGGTTACAGGAAATAATGGCTGCACTTCAAAAATCATCCTGACTTACATTCTAAGATTTTTATTTTCAGGTTTGGATGTTTGGAGCTGAAGAAGGGGGTTGTTCACACATCATCTCCCTGTGGATCAGTTTGTATCCTTGGATCTCACAAGGCTGTTGCAGCACTGAGTAGAGCCTGGGTGAAATATTTTCCTTCTTTCCACATTTGTGAATGCAAATATTTAACAGAGCTGGCACTTTGGAAGGGTTTGATCAGAAATGTGCCATGAGCAAGTTAGGAACTGGCTTTGGGTGTTATTCAAGGTTCTGTTTAAGGGAAGGGCTGTGTAGCTGTAGAAAGCTGTCTCTCTGTGTTATCTTTTTTATTCTGTGCAGGCAAAGGATTTGCTCAAACTCTGCCATTCAAACATCTGTACTTACAGGGAATTGTTTGTGACTTGGAATAACGAGGTGAGAATGGAACAGGGTTGGTTAAACTGGAATGTGTGGTTTATGTTCCAGGCACACGGGCATATTTACAGATTTAAATTTGGGGTCATTGGGCTGAGATGCTAAAAAAGGAGGAGTTTTTATTTGAAAGAAGCCTGAATACACACATTAAAAAGCTGTGAATATGTATTTGTTGGAGCCCATCACATGGCAAAGTCCCAGATCCTGATAGGAATTAGTGTGCAATTCTGATTTTCATGCTTGTATTAAAACCCTTCTGTAGGGGACCGTAAGAACCTGAAAGGCCTGACTTATTTATTTTCAGATTTTCTTCAGTGCTTGGATGGAATCTTTGATTTTATGGATGTATAATTGATTGGAATCATCCCATAAGCTTCAGATCAGACAGTGCTAAACAATGCTGTATTTTTAATGAAAGAAATTAAATATTGTCACTTCTTGGGGAGAATAATCACCTCACAACCCTTTTGTACTGTGAACACCCAGGAGTTTGGTTTTGTCTTTCTTACCTGCAAACAACTGAGCAATTTTGGTGCAATGTTTTTTTTACAGGTAGCATCTCTGTTCCTCTGCCTGGTAATGCAGCACTCAGGCCAGGGAGATCTTTCAGCTCTAATCAAGGAAAAGAGGCAGAAGTCAGAAAAGATATCAAACATGGTAAAAAGTACAGAAGAGGCTCCTGTTTGAACTGAGAGGCTTGTTGCTTTTATGGTATTCCTTCTTTCTGAAAATCCTCCCTAAATTCTTCCAAGCACAGGAGGGTGGTTTTGGAAACTCTCTTCTGAAAGATCTTTGAAAGTTACTCTGTTTGTGTTAAACTTTTGTGTTTATTCCCCTCCACAGGTGGTTCAGAAGTTCCTGGGACAGATGGTGGATGCTTTGTTTTACATACACAAACAAAATATTTGGCACAGGTGAGCAGAAATCTCATTCTCTTTGTCTGGCAGGCCCTTGTTCTTTGCAGTGTTGATTCAGCTCAGAAGCAGGGAATTTTACTATTCCAAAAGGAGAAGTAGGGGTAGAAATTCCAGACTTTAGTTATTTTGATTTCTGAAGTTACCTGAGTTTTGTTTGGAATACCCATTTGACTGAGATACTATCTCTTGGTTTTTATTGAATATGTTAAAAATTGCTCATTTCTGGCAATGCTCACATATTCATGGATGTGACAGACAAAGTTTACTTTGTGTAGCTGAATAAGAGACAACCCTTGTTGTTCAGATCAATTCGTGTCACAAGCACAAACTTCAAAGCATTTAGAGAAGAAAATAATTGTATTTTGGTTGATTATCACTTGTATATTAAAAAACACCCCAACAAAACACAAGCAAAAAAATGCCCAAACCAATTCCCCAGCAAAAACCCACTACAAGATCCAACCAAACCCTTCTGAGGGCTAAAGATGCAGGGAATTACATGTCATTAGAATAATTACATGTCATTAGACTCTAATTTCACAGGCTGACAGAAAATATTTGTGTTGCAGAAATATCAAGCCATCAAACATCCTTGTGACTGGTGAAGCATCCTTCATGCTGAGTGACTTCAGCACTGAAACACTTATGAAAGATGAGCTGAGATGGAAAATAAGAGTGGAAGAAGGTAGATATTTGTTTTGCTTTTTTTTTTCCTACTGTTTTTAAAATATTTCAATTTTGATGGCTATTTTTCAGAGAAAAAATTAGGAAGGAGGGGAAAGTTGTCTTCCCTCTCCTTTCTCTCCACTAAACTATTTTTCTTCTGAATAGGATTTTCAGAGGCAGTTGTCTGCAGCATTAATTGTGTTCACAAATGAAAAATGTAGAAATGTGTGTGAGTCTCTGCAATCAATACAGCTGAAATCCTTTTTAGTTTGTCCTCAGGAACACCTTAGAAAAATGTTCATTAGTTAGAGTGTGTTTTGTAGTTTTTGGAAGCACAATGTCAGCAGTGTCACCATGTGATTCCTGTTTTACAGAAAGCAAGTCTTGGATGGCTCCAGAAACATTTGGGTTTTCTTTCACTGAGAAATCTGACATCTGGTCTCTGGGCTGTGTCCTCCTTGATATGATGAGCTGCTTTGTTCTGAATGTGTGTAAGAGTGATTTATTAGGGGTTTTTTTAGGGATTTAAAGGGTCCTGGGCTCACCAGGATGTGTGTGAGAGCTCCCTGACACTGTGCCCTCCCCAGGCAGAAGAGACAACTTCCTTACTGCAGGATATCAGAGGGGACAGCAGCTGCCTGGAGGGAGTCCTGACCCTGCTGCAGGATGGAGAAAGCAGCTATTTGCCTTCCTTTCCAATTTTAGCCATGATGCTACAGATTGAGCCCAGCATGAGACCCTCAGCAAGGTGAGTTCTGGCTGCCTTCTCGTTATTTATTTTGTGCTAAACCCCTCCTACCTGCACAAATTGGGAGTGTTAGCTGCTGTTGGAAAGGGTTGAGTTAACATTGCTTATCCTCCTACCTCAACAAATTGAGTTATTAAAGATTTGAAGTTCATTCAGAGTGCCCACTGAGATGCACAGGTGTCCCTTTTTGCAATTATATTATAAAGTCATGTTGTACACAAATTTATGAGCCTGAACTTGACATCTGAGCATGGCTTGTGCAATGTGAGCTCTTTGTGAGCTGTTTTGAAGCAAATTGTTCAAGTTCTGCTAAAATTAATCTACTCTAGAAGTCATATTAGATTATTTTTAATATAAAAAATGAAAGAATGCCTGTAGATTTTTTCTGCCTTACCAGTTCTAACTCACTGGTGCTGCTTTTGTCTCTCAATTCTAGGGATCTGATCACTCTTCCATTTATTGATAAATGCCTGACTTTTGCTGGTGACACTTCAGTAAAACTGAAGAAGACTCTGCCTCCCATAACAACAGATGTGCTCTTTCAGGGAGGAATTGAAAGTGTTCTAGGTAATAAAGAGAATAAGATTGATGTAAAGGTGATTTTCATAGGAAACAGACCCTTCCAATCAGGATGTATTTTACTTGGAAAGAAATTCTTGGGCACTCATTTTACCTGAAATAAAATGGGATACTCTTTGGAGCAAGGATCACCTTGCAGCTTTTTCTCTAAACTCCTAAGATTCCCAGCCATTCCTACAGCAAAAGTGAAGCAGGGTCAGAGGTCATTCCTCAGAAAATTTGGGAGCCCCACTTATTTAGTTTGTATTGTAACTTGTTTGCCAATTTATGCCACAAAGGATTTGCTCCATTATTTTCCTTCTAAGTAAGGAAGATGTTAAAAGAACATGAAATGTCCATTGGAATAATGCTCTTAAAGCTCCTATTCCTGCTCTGATTTAATATTCCAACAAGTCCCCAAAAATGTATATATAATTCCAAATACACTGTGGCTCATAACACTGTGTAGTATTGAAATGTTTGATGGGTTGGGGGGGAAAGTTTTTCTCTTTTCAACAATCCCAAATTTCATTATTTTCATTTACATGAATTCACATCTTGCATGAAGCAGAGACAATTTGAGTGCTTTGTGTAAGAGTTTTGTGTGGAATGGTTGGAAGAATTTCTTTGGTTTCTCAGAATTCATGCAGGCTTCCTGGGATATTGAAGAAGTCCAGGCTAAAGGCATTCAGCACCTTGCCAGCTTTATAGAGGATAAAAGTGGTAAGGCACTATCTGATCCATTTATTTATTTATTCTGTTCCTTCCTTAGCATTTCGAGATAAATGGAACAGGAAAACATTTCTAATGTCAATAAATGAGAATGAAATTGCTCTCTTCCTATTTCTCCAGGCCAGCAGCTGATAGGGTTGTGTTTGTCCTTGTTCTGTACATGCTTTTGTTAACCAGCAGAGGGGTTTTGCTGGATAAGAAAAATGGGCAATGGGGAAGATAATTGTGATATTTGAATTGGCAACAAACTGACATTTGAGAAAGGTGATTTCCACAAGTCCTGGGATGACTTTGGGGTAATTCCTGGGGTTGCAAGGCTGGCAGAGCAAAAGGAAGGTTCACAGGACTAATTCCTGTGTGTCTGCAAAGCTGTGAGGGTGAAAGGTGCTTTTTCTCCCAGAAATTGCACATTTTTCAAAGGAAATTTTCAGGTCAAGGTTAATAGTTCAAAGCACTGTATTAAATCAGCTATAAAATTCTCTGTCCTTTGACAGCATTTTAGTGCTGGCATTGGTTTATGTTGTTAAATCTCAGGGTTATTTATAGCTTTAACTGATAAAGAAAAAGAGTAATTTGGATTTTCCTTAGAGTTACCTCTATCTTCAACTTAAGAAATCTTTACTTGGTAATCCACTGGGTTTTGATTGTAAAAAACAAAAGGATTTGTGGGATTCTCATCCAGTCCTGGTGACAGCAACAGGAGGCTGTGCCCACATCTGGCTTGTTTGGCACTTCTGCACCACCACTTACCCTGAGTGGTGCTCTCAGCTTTGAAAGTGCCCAAAATGGATCCCTAAAAACCACAGTTTCCTCATCATTTTATCACATATTTGTGGGTGCACTGAGTAGCTGTGTGGGATATTCCAAAAACTCCAAGTGATCCTGGAAACAGGAATCCTGGTGAAACACTTTCCTCTGCAGAGTCTCAACAATTCCAGTGGGAGCTGAGCAGGGATGTGTTGGCCACACTTGGCTGGCACAACCATCAGCTGTCTTTACAGAGATTTTCCACAAAGATTAAAAAAATTCACTCTGTTTTGTTCTCTTTGATTCAAGATCCTTTTCTCAAATGATTTCTTTTCCCCACAGCATTCCCTTATCTGCTAAAATGCACAGAAGTGGTCACTTGTGCCATGGGGACTCACACAGATTCTCTGGACTTACAAATAGAAGGCTGCACTCTCTTGCTTGAAATTCTTAGTCAAGGTACAGTTACAAGATTTCCTCCTCCTGCTGGATCTTGTAAAGATTTATGTAGCAGATAATGGGTTTTGGGATGATTTTAGGGGAGGAATTTGAAGAACTAAAGGATGTTAAGCAGCTGTCTGGATTTTCAAGGACTTCCTTCAGGACTGGCATACAGGAATTCTGTGTTAAAAGTTTCATTGTATTTTAAATATAGGTGCTGATCTTGTCCAGACAGGTTTGTTTTCATGTTATGTAGGATATTACCAGAGGGCATAAATAAGGCTCTCATTGTTTTGGTATTTAAATTTTAAACCATAAAAGGGGTTTTGGTTTGGGTTTCTTGTGTTGATCCTGCTGTCACTTTAATGGCAATTTACCTCAAAACCACCTGATAATGACACAGGCTTGAAAATACTAAGAATTTATTTCAGAAAATGAAAGTTGAAAGTAACTTTTGCTTATTTTATGTGAAAAAATACTGTTAAGTGAATGCTTTGCTGTGCAGATTGCAGGGCAGGGGCTTCAGATTTCATTCAAAGCCACTGAAATCTTTGTTCTATTCCAATGTTTGTGGTGACAGCTCTGGAGCAGGGGGTGATGATGGCCCTGGATGAGTGTGTGGCCAGCTGCCTGTTACACACAGTGAGAAAATACCTGGAAAATGAAGAGTTCCTGTCAATGCTCTGCACATTATTGATGATGGTTTCAGCCAGTGGTGGGTCACCTTGCTCATTCTTTGGGGAATATTATTTTATTTTTACTTTTTGAAACATATCCAAGATATAGATGCAACATACAAATCCAAGCTTCAGAACTTGTGACTTCACTGAGAGGTGTGGATGTCTGTGGGTATTCATTAATTTAATGTAGTAATATTGATAAGATGACCAGATGTTGATAACACCCTTGAAAGTTTAAGATACAATGCTGAAGCTTCAAGGATTTACAAGACCACTCCAATAGACACAATTCTTGGTTTGGAAACAAGAACAAACTCTGCAAATAGTAGTGCTTGAGGAAATGAGGACATAGAACCTGAATTCTAAATTGAACTGTGCCATGATGAATTGAAACCATTCCCCAACTTCTCTACTTTGTTTTTTTTTCTTGTGAACTTGTAATTGCTAAATATTGATAGCATTTTTAGTTGTTTTCACTGTCAGTTCAACAGTCAAAGACTGTTTTTAGAAACAGTTACAGAAGGATTTTGCAACAAAGGGGAAATCTTAAAAAAAATACTACTAAGAGTCATGTCTAAACCAAACTATTTTTATCCAGTGTTTCCTAATTCTAAAGCTTACATTGAATCATTAAACTGGAAACAGGTGAAAAATTGTAATTTACACCCTCTTAGTCCCTTTCCTGCTCTGTGAATTTCAAGTCTGTGAGGAAAATAAGTGCATCTCGTTAAAGAATTCAGTCTGTTCTCTTGCTTCCTTTTGTCCAGCTGATGAGTTCATGTTACCAGTCTGTTATCTCAGTTTAAATACGTTTAATGCTGCCTGTTTTGAGGCCACTGAGTGGGACAAAAATGCCAAAATTCTATAGAATTTCTGTGGTTTGCAGAAGTAGCTGCGGAGAACCTGAGGAAAGTTGGAATCATTCCAGAGCTTCTGTCAATTTTAAGACGTTTTCTTCATAATGACAAGATCTGCTTGTCTTGCTGTGCTGTTCTCTGGAGCTTGGCTGTGAGTGGTGAGTAGAACACTGCAAGGATTGTACCTGCACTCAGGTGACTGAGGGCCAGCAGGTATTGAGCCTAATTGAGTGCAGGCATTCCTGTTGCTGGGATTGCAGTTTTCTCCCATTCTTGTTCCAGGGAGCTGGAATGAGATGATTGTTCATATTCCTTCCAACCCAAACCGATCTGATTTTGTGATTCTTGAGAATTGTTTCCACAGCACTGCTACAACCACCTTGTGATCCAGAGTTAAATTGGATAAAAATGAAAAAAATAATGCAGTTTTTTTAAGCAACCCTTTGTGTTGATAAGGTGTCAAAGTCAAATTTGTGTTGTTCAGGGCCAAGCTGTGACCCCATTTTATATTTACTGGTTTGTTTCTGTACTGTGTTCTAGTAGAGGTGTGTGGTGTTCTGATCATCAAGGAAGGCTGGAAGGACAGATTGTTGCACTTGGTGTGTTTTATTCCCTCTGTGCAGCAAATCACCCGTTGGATTTATGGGACAGCTGAATCTCCATCCTGCAGCCTGGATTCTGTCAAACCTGTGGTTATTTCTGGAGGTGTCTTGCTGTGATCCCTATGCATAATTTAAATGGCAAAGAACACTAGTTCCTGGAGAAGTTCAGTTTTCTCCAATAAACAGAATTATTTATTAGTCCTGCAGCATTTGGTTTGGTTCAGTACATTTTTGATTCCTTGCCTCTGCTGCCCTCCAGACTAAAACAACAGTGCATTATTCCAGTGCCAACACCCATTAAGGTTTTACTGATATAATTTGACATACAATGATATCAGTACTTGGTTAAATAACTCTGTCTGATGCATTTCCTTTCTGTTAAGGTAATTCAGAGAATAATGCAGACCAAGCAGTGCTGGAAGGTGCTGTCCCTGTCACCTCTGCAGTGCTTCAGAAACACCTCCAGAATGGAGATGTTGCAGAGTCTGCCTGCTCAGCTCTGTGGGCACTGGCACTCCAAGGTGGGTGTTCCCATCTCCCTGTCCCTTGGGCAGGGAAAAATGGGGCTGTCTGTGTGTCAGTGGTGATCCTGCAGTCCAGGCTGCTGGGCTGGAGGAGGCTCTGCAGATGGCAGCAGAGTTAGGAACTTGCATCCTCTCTGTGTTGCTCTTCCCTGCACTCGCTCTGTGACTCCATAATGAAGCCATTCTTGATGAGCTGTGGCAATTAAATCCCAGATTCTGCTCATGGGGGCTGCAGTGGAGGGCAGCCCCACCAGGCTGTGCTGTGCAGAGTGTGCAGAGCTCTCTGCCTTCCCTTCACACAAAGAATCCCATTTGTGCTGTTTCTTTGAGCACAGCATGGGCATTGTGCACCATGGGCTGGGAGGTGTTGTTATGCCATTTGCTCTGTTAATTTGGAACAATATTTCAGATTAAAGAAGAAATTATCCCTTTCATTTTCATTTGCACTGAGGAGCCCATCCTTGCAGTACTACTCTATCTTATTTCTTCCTCATGCAAGAATATTGTCACATTAACCTACTGCCTGCCCTCGTGCCATCACTCCACTGGGAAAAGCTGGTCAAAACACCTTCAGCAATCTCATTTCTTTTCCCCATCAGCAGAATAAGTTGAGTATTCAGGACTCTTTATTCTTTTGGCTTGGAGGATATTGAAATTTGGGGTTTTTCTGTGTGTTCTGATTATTTTCTTCTAAGGTTGCTTAACTGACAGTGACTATGAGCCCACAGTAGCACTTCTGCTGGATGCCCTCAGGATGAACCCAGAAAGAGCAGTGCTGGTGAAGAATGGCTGCCTGGCATTAGCCAGCCTCGTGAGGCTGTCAGGTAACATCCAGCAGTTCTGCCTTTATTAATTACAAATCAGCTCCATCAATGTGAAAACCATCATTAAATTCACTTCTGCCCTGCATGGCAGTGGCAGCTGCACATCTGGTCTTTGATTTGTTCCCAAGAATAGCTTTTAGGAAGACTGAAAATAATGGGCAGAACTTCTGAAAACGTGACATGGGCCAGCTGGGGAGGGATGGGAAGCAGATCCTGCAGTCTGCAGCTCCAATGAGCCCAGCAGGGTTTGTCTTCCTTGCAGAAACTGCAGCTCTGGCAATTCTGCTGGACTCAAATGGCACTGGAATAGAGCTGATCAAGGATGAGTATCACCTTCACTTCAATGAGCCAGGGGTGGCAGAAGCTCTGTGCCTGCTGATGAACGAGATGGTGCAGTATGGTGAGATGGCTGCTGCTGTCACTTGTTAAATCTCCTCTCTCCCAACCCCAAAATCAGTAAAACCACAACAGCAGCTGCTCAGGGATGTGTTAGCTGCTCTCAGGAAACACTTTGTGTTTGAGAAAGTTCCAATTCATCCTCCTGAGAATTCACTCTGTTTGTTCCAAACAAATACCACTCTGAGGGTAAAACATTTTAATTCCACCCCACCCTGCCCTCTCCTTGTGTAGCTCTGTCCTCTCCCTGTGCTCCTTTAGCTCCTGCTCCAATGCAGTTGTGCTCTAACCATAAATGTTCCTGTTCATTGACACTGCAGATGATGTTATGCTGGATATGAGGTCCCAGAAAATGGATAAGCTGCTGTGTGAAATAAAACTCCAGTTTCCATTTAGCACGGTATGGAGAAGTCTCTGGGATTATTAAGTATATTAGTATATTATTTCTGGTGATGGATTTAATCACAGTGCAGAAATTTAGAGAATTAGCTGCATGTGGGGTGAAGAGTGAGTTTGTAAGGCTAGGTCTAACTACTGAGAACAAGGGGTTGAAAATTGTTTTTCTTGTTTATGCTGAAATTTTTAAAAAATTATGTTCTGTTCTCTTGCAACATTACATTAATTTACTACAGTCCTCATGCTAAACCAGGCTAAAGTTTACAGGAATAAAGCCATAAGTATATTACATCCACTTTAGTTTTGGCTTGGAAGTGGCATCATTAACAAATCAACAAAAAAAACCCCAAAACCAGCTTTCTGACAGTTTGTGGGAAGATTTAACTCACATTAAATTTCACCAAGTAGTCACACTGAGAAAACAGTGAAGTTATCAGAGCTATTTAATATGTTACACTAATATTTCTTTTGCAATGGCTTGCTGGCGAGAATCCAATAATTGGGTTGTTCATCAAGCCAATGAAACTGGTTATTATTAATTTTGCTGATTTTAGTTACGTATTTATGTAATTTTCAAAGAATTACAAGCTGTTCTTCAGGTTCTTCTGCACCTTTTTAATGAACACTTCAGCCACAAGGCAGTGCAGAAAAAAATAATCACAGAAGGGGAAAAGCTCCCTCTCCTGTTAAAACAACAGCAGTCACCTCAAAGACCTATGTTAGACACACAGTTTTTATTTATAAATGAATACAAAAATAAGTGGAGCAGCAAGGTGATCTTCTATTTGACAATTCTGACATTTCCCTGCAGGAGATTCAGACCCTGGTGAATGCAACACTTTTGAAACTGAGGAAGGAAAAACGTTTTCTCTAAGGACAAGACTTGGCCACTGCTGCACACAGAAGCCTGGATCCTCCATCAGAAAATTCTTCTCACCAGAAAAAAAGAATACTGGGCTATTAACAATATATAAACAGGTATTTATTGTTGGTTTAGGGACCAAACTGTGTACTAACAGCAATAATTCAGAATTCACCTTGTACTAGACCTCACCTGGTGGCCCTCAACATACTTGAAATAAAGATTTTAATCCTCAGAGTTTTGACACAGCAATGACAGTTTTTTCTCCTTCACCTATCATATTGAATGTTTTTTCACTTATTCAGTGTCTATTTCCCTTGAAGAAATTTAACTGAAGTTCTTCCCAAGTGCAGGCATTTGTTACAGGCAGAGGAACCATCCAGCAGCTTTCTTGGACAGCAGCATTCCTGTACTTCCAGGTCATTGTACTATTGTCTCTGGATTGATTTTATGAAGCAGCTGCTGTCAGTCCTGACTTTTCTCTAAATTTGGAATGTGACACCAGAAAAAAAACCAGAAAATGCTGTAGATGAAAGATTCTACCCTGTGTTTTTAAGTTTTACAATTTTTGTTGTTAGCTTTGTTCTTCACAGCAGCTTCCCATTTCTTCTTCTCCAAGGTGTAAAGTCTCATTGCTGCTTGTGCATCCTGGATCTGAAAGGGAACAGACCAGAGAGGGATGTGAGATAATAATCAATCTTCCATCATTTTAATACATCCTTTCAATGAACATTTCATGATCTCTTTTTACATTTAGGCTCTGTGCCTCGTGAAAGGGATAATTGGTGTATTTAGAGTCCAGGGCCCACCACAAGGCTCTGAGTGTCCCTTGGAAAGTCATAATGACAAAATTCTCTTGATACACATCTACAAGCTCCCCTCCCAAATTTGCTTTTCCATCCTCCTGCCCAGTGAAATAAAGAATCTGCTGAGGCTCCTCTGCCACTGTTTATCCCTCCTGCCACATTTACAGCAGTGCACAATGCTGCTTCTAAGGCCAGCAGATCTTGATCATTACCTTTTCCCTTGGGAATTTTAAAATAACAAGAATTCATAGTTAGGAGTTGAATTGTGCCAAAGCTGTTTGTGAAAATAACAAAAGGGTGAGCAGGCTTAGCTGCTGCTGGTGTCCAAGCAGAGCTTGCTGAGTTTCAGTGGGATGAAGGCACAGCACTCTGGGCTGGATCCAGAGCCCAGAGCTGATGTTGTGAGGAGGTACCTACCGAGCAGTGCTCTGCTGTCTGCACCTGGACATTGAGCAGCCTCTCACAGAGCAGCTTCAGGGATGGCCTGGAACTCTAGAGACAGAAAAGATCATAAGCTGTGCCTGTCTCACAGGACTTGAAATAACAGAGATGGGTGTATTCA
Organism: Petroica traversi; assembly: GCA_025920805.1. Classification (NCBI taxonomy): domain Eukaryota; kingdom Metazoa; phylum Chordata; class Aves; order Passeriformes; family Petroicidae; genus Petroica; species Petroica traversi. The sequence goes on from JAHLSL010000016.1 coordinate 6,571,339, forward strand.
TAAAAATATTATGTTCCTCAAAGAATAGCACATCGTGGCATCTGCTGGTGAAATAGCAACAATCATTAATGAATGATGAGATTTGTGTGTGCATAGGAAGGAAAGAAGGAACAGTCAGGGAAAAGCAAGCACAGGAGTGAGTCAGCAGCTCTGCAGTCTGTTCATTGAGCACTTTCCCAGCAGTCTCTTACCTTGACTCTCTGTTTGAAAGGTTTGTATCTCTGGGTGTCCCTGATCTTCTTCTGAGGATGATCAAGAAGTAGAACCTAGAAAAAATCCCATTTTCAGTCTAAAATGTGGAACTTTACAAAGCTGAATGTGCAGCTGCTTGTTTCCTTCCATCCACTGCAAAAGACACTTTTTAAAACCATGAAAGACCCAGATCACAAACATGGGCTGGATTCAGGACCACACTTTCCAGGAGTTCAGATGTGTTCCCTCAATCCAGAATGCTGTATTAGAAACTCAATTTTCAAGGTACCTTTAGATCATTCCGTAAGGCATGTCCAACCAAAATCCTTCCCTTCAGGATCTCAGCCACCTCCTTTTGAACTGTTTTGAAGTCTTCACCTGAAAAGGCCACACAAGGAAACATTTTCCATGAACTTCTTTTCTGGGAAGTAACTCTATCCTTGGCACTGTAGTTATTGTACAGTGCACTAAACCCCTTCTTGCTAGAACATAGAGAAGTCCATAGAGAGCACAGCAGGAAAAGGAAATTATTTTTTCCTACCATATTCCACCAGTTAATTCCTTCAAGGGCATTAGTGATCACTGTATAAAAGCACTTCTTCCCACACTTTTTCTTAGCATTAAGCTTAACATAAATCTCCACATTTTATTTCCCCAAATTAGGTCAGAAATCACTCCCAACTCAGCCAATGAGGCTTCTGTGCCAACCCACTGAATTTCCACTCTTAAAAAAGGGAGAATTCAATTTCTTCCCTCAACACATTTTTGGATCAACATCATCATTTGGGGGCAAACCCCTGGTACCTGTGTTTATATTCTGAGGCCGAATGCCACTGACAGCTGTCCTGTAGTCTGTCACCTTCTCTGTGGGCTTGACATACTTGTCATAGACACACTTCCCAAACTGGTTGACGATGGACACCCGGGCCAGGATGCTGTCCTCGCCCTTGGGGCCGACCCCCACCATCTCACAATCCATGGCCACAGCTCGGGTCAGCCTGCAAGGCAAAGGGACACTTGGGAACAGCTCTGCAGGGCCCAGCTGGGGCTCACAAAGTTCCCACAAGGTTGATTTGGACAGGGCAAAGCCTGGCAGCAGCTGCAGGTGATGCCGGAATGATTTTTGTCTTTTCTTTAATATCCCTTTTACACAGTTCTGTGTATCCACAAGTATCAGAATGCACACTTGCAACCTTTTATTTAGTTTAGTGCTCAGTGTTTGTAAGTGCCCTGCAGGCCCTGAGGCTGAAGAGCCCAGAGCTGCAGAGCCAGGGACA
>JAHLSL010000016.1:6577807-6609782 GCA_025920805.1 Petroica traversi
TGTCCCTGGCTCTGCAGCTCTGGGCTCTTCAGCCTCAGGGCCTGCAGAACACTTACAAAACAGTAAGCACTAAACTAAATAAAAGGTTGCAAGTGTGCATTCTGATACTTGTGTATACAGAGAACTGTGTAAAAGTGATATAAAAGAAAAGACAAAAATCATTCCGGCATCAATGGTGGTTGGGGTTACATGTCCCAGGTATTCCCCTGTGCTTCCCTGGGCATGAAATTCCCAAAATTCCCTTGTACAGGGAGCTGCATGAGTAAAAGAGGATCTTAGAGGATTTCAAACCCACATGGAAAACGTAGCTCTGAATTTTGTTACTAATGTTGCAACTCAAAGAGTTTTCACACCGGGTTGCTTTCAGTGGGATTGAGCTAAATCTACTGAATCAATTTTACATTGCACTGGTTTATTTCTGTTGCAGAATTTTCACGTCTCTTTTTGCTATTATTAAGAATTTGGCTTTGCATTTTCTCTGTGTGTACTGCAGAAAAGTCTTCAGCGTTCACTCTACCCTGTGAAACTTTTCATGCAGATTCTTCTCTCTGCTTCAGAGAATCTGACAAATCCAACCACTTCTCATCTCTTGACAGATTTATTCACATTTGCAGTGTGTTTTTTAATGTTGTAGTGAGCACAGCCAAGTTTTTGGGATCAGGGAGTGGGAGTCCCCAAGGCCCCTTCTTTACTGAATCCTTTCTGTCTCTTCTCAGGGAGCAGAGCTGCTCAGAGATGCCTCTCTGGGGGCTCATTTCAGGGTTCATCTCATGCAAATGCTGGTTTTGAGAGAGCCAGAGGTAAGGAGAGGGCTGGGTTTGGGTGCTGCCCAAACTCGAGGCTGTTTGGAGTGTGCCAATGTGTGCCTTCCCTCCAGGCAGAGCTGAACATTACAGCCAACATCACCTCCTCCCTCATCAGTGTCTGTGAGTGGAGCAAGAAGGTGAACCCCCAGAACGACTCTGACCCCCAGCATGCTGACATTGTCCTCTACATCACCAGGTGCTGAGCTCCCTGCCCTGGGGAGTGGGATTAGGTCACTTTAGTCAGTTCTGATTTACTGGATTTTTTTCATATGGAATCATAAATTTTGAATAGTGGGCACTTGTGTCAAAAGAAATGTTGGGTAGCTGGCATAGCCAGACCAGGAAAGCTCAAATAAATTCAGCTGAATATCTAGACCTGGCTTTTTCAGCTGTGGGGGTTCTTTGCTCTTTCCTCTCTATGTCTCCCTTGCTTTAGGTTTGACCTGGAGTTGCCTGATGGGAACAAGGAGCTTCGAGGAGTGACTCAGTTAGGGGGAGTGTGCTCCTCCTTCTGGAGCTGTGTCATTACCCAGGACACTGGCTTTGACCTTGGAGTCACCATAGCCCATGAGATTGGGCACAGGTCAGTAGGAAACTGCCAGAGCAGCCCAGAAGGTTTTATTCAGGTAAAAACACCCTCCAGTCTAAGGAAAGAAACAAAAGGATCTCTTGACATAATAGGGCGGCTCCCATGCATTATTCTAAACCTTTTGGTCATGGTCATGGATTATTTTGGAAAGAGTTCCTTGCATTTCTTGCATTCCTGCATGTCCTGTGACAGTTAGAAGCTGCAAAGAGGAGAGAAACCCTGTGTGACAACAGCAGAAGGAAGGGCTGCAGAGGGAGCTCAGTCCTTGCTTAGAGAAGGGAGGCTCTGAGGGAATCCAGCCCCTGGGTTTCTTCTCCTCAGGGCTCTGTGCTGCTTCTGTTACAGCCTTGGCATTGCCCACGATGGAGAGGGGAACCTGTGCAGCAGCAGTGGTTTCATCATGGGCTCTGCAGGAAACCACAACAGCATCGACCTCACCTGGTCTCCCTGCAGCCGGGAGCAGTTCCTGGCCCTTGTCAGGTAAGGGAATGGTTGAGTTTTCAGTTCCCTGTGCTGGGAGCTTAGGAGAGAAAAACCCAAAGTATAAAAAAAATTATTGAAAACTGAGGAACAGTGAAAAGTTTGGGGTTTGTTTCTCTCTCAGCACTTGTTGCTGAGGTTGAACCCAGGTTTTGCTTCACGTAGCTGCAAGTGGCTTTGGTTGGTGCCTGACATGCCTGGGCTGGGTTGGATTTCCCAGACACTGGCTCAGCCTGCACCTTTTATTTACAACATCAGAGCATCCAGGCTCAGACAGGCACTGCAGGCTGTGCTGGCTGGGTGCAGGACAGGAATGGGATAGAGCTCCAGCAGCAGGGAGCTGTGAGCATCTCCAGGCAGCTGCTGCAAGTAAATCCATCCCAGCCCACAGCGAGCATGTGTTGTCTGGGAAAGCAGCAGCCAACTCCCAGAGAGAAACTCAGCACAAGTTTGCAAACATGTCCTTGTCCTCACTACCCACAGCTGGGAAAGTGATATTCCTCATGTTTCTATCAGTACAGGCCAAACAAGCTGCTTGAATGACCTGCCGGACATGGACGGCAGCATCCCGGGGTGGAAGCCTGGCTTGTACTATGGAGCAGATGAGCAATGTAAAATAGCCTTTGGGAGTGTGGCCACAGCTTGCACCTTTGCTGACAGCAATGTTGTAGGTAGAAAGTTTGTCTGTCTTGCTAAGAGCAGCAGGGAAATGTCCGGGAGCCAAAATTCAGGGAAAGGGGGCTGGCAGCATTTTTATTCTGAAGGTGCTTTTCTGCAATGGATTTCTTGGCAAAGCTTTAAAAATGTTTCTCTTCTCTCCATCACCTCTTTCCTGCACATAAATCTCCTGTAAGGTGTGCAGTTGGGTGCTGCTGTGCACAGCTGGCCTGGCAGTGCTGGGTGCACCCACTGCCTTGGGGAATTCTTGTCCACTGGATTCCTGCAGCTTCCCTGCCACGGCTCAAATCCCTTTGTCTGGGAAGCACAGCGTGTTTAATAGCTGCCATCTGGACATGTTTTGTTAATGAGGAAACACTGAGGTGGGTGAAACTTTAATTGCTTCAGTTGATCATCTTCCAGCATTACAGCTGGTGATCACTGCAGTGATGGGCTTTTGACTTGCCCACAGCTTTTGCCCAACAGCAGGAAAATGAAGGAACTTGCATTTTTTGTGTCAGTGAGAAAACCTGAGACATGCACTATTTAGGCTTCTGGGGCTGCTGTATTGTTGAACCTGACCTCCTGAACTCCCTGATTTTCTTGTCACACCAGGACATCTGTAAAGTTCTCTCATGCCATGTCCAACCAGCAGACAAATCCAGCTGTACTCGGCTCCTGGTTCCCCTCTTGGATGGAACTGAGTGTGGGATCAACAAGGTAAGGAGGCTCCCACCAGGAGAGGGTGTGGGGGCTGTGGAGCTCCGACAGCAAAGCTTTGTCAGTGTCTGGAGGTACCTGGCACTCAGCTAGGGAGCTAAAACCAGTCCTAAACTGATACCTTTCTGTCCTGGTCATGGTCTTTCCACCTTATCTTTATCTCTGGAGTTGCTTTGCAGTTCTGTAGCCTGATACCTGAGCTCTCCTTCTGCTTGAAATGACCTGCCTGCTCTTTGCTTTGACCCCACCCTCACGTTAGACCCTAATAAAGAATGGGACTCTTCAATCTCTTGTGAGAAGGTGCCTCCTTCACCTTGGGATTTTCTGTTTTCTGGCCAAAGATGGGGGCTTGTGCCAAGCTTTTAGATCCCAGCCTTGCTGTGTTCACTGCTGCCAGCTCTGTGTGTTCTTGCTCCTAGTGGTGCTCCAAGGGCCAGTGCAGCTCTCTGGAGGAGCTGAACCCCATGGCAGTGGTCCATGGGCACTGGTCAGCCTGGAGCCCCCTGTCCCCCTGCTCCCGCAGCTGCGGCGGGGGGGTCCAGCTGAGGCAGCGCTTCTGCAACAACCCCAGGTGAGATTTGGGCTCCTGGCTGTGCTCAGGGCCTCAGGGATGAGTCTTCCTCTCAGCCTGGGACAAACCTGCCTCTGCTGAGGAATTCTGTCATTTCCAGGCCTGCTTTTGGGGGGCAGGAGTGCCCCGGTGCCAGCGTGCAAGCAGAGATGTGCAATACACAGGTAATGGAGCTTGGTGTCATCTGGACTTCTGTCTTGCTGCTGAACCCTCTGAGGGCTGGGTGTTTTGTGACTGTGACTGCTCTGGTAAAGATCTGGTGCACAGCCTCCATCTGTCTGACAGCAGGAGAGGTATTGGTGCCACTGAAGGCAGCAGGATTATTTAATAGCTTTGTTCACATGTAATGAAGCATTTTCTCTGAATGCCCCCCTAGCAGGACAGATGCTGAGTAAATAGTGACTCACAATGATGTTTTTTTCAGAGGAACTTTCTTGTATTTTTCCTGTTTTCGTTATCTCTTTATTTTGTATAAATTGCAAAGACATCAGCTTCCAAGCACAGTTCTCTGCATATCCTGCAGCCTCCCTTTAAAGAGGTTTTCATTGTTTGCAGTTGTTTGGGTGTTTTCCTTACCAGCCACTGTTCTGCCTTTAGCTAGAGGGTTAAATTCTGCTTGGGAATTTCCTTTCCTTTCCTTATACACCAACCTCTCTGGGATCCAGGCGTGTCTGATGACCCAGCAGGACTTCATGGCTGAACAATGTGCAGCAACAAATTTAAAGCCACTGTACCTCGATGTAGAAACACCATCCTTTTATACCTGGACTTCTGCTGTTGGCTTTGCCAAAGGTAAGGAATGTCTGAAACCTCAGTTAGTGCAGGGAGTGCTCATGGTCCTGTCTGTACTTTGGAGTTTAAAGGCTGTTTTCCTGAGTGTTTTAGTTTTCACATGAAAACTGGGTGCTCTCTGACAGCTCAGAGAATCCCAGAATGGTTTGGGTTGGAAGGGTCCTTAAAACTCATCCCACCATGGCAGGGACACCTTCCACTATCCCAGGCTGCTCCAAGCCCTGTCCAGCCTGGCCTTGGAATGGGAGCCCACAACCTCTCTGGGATTTTTGCCATTGTTTGATGGGCAGCCATGTGCCTTCCTGAAAGAGTAACCCCTTCCTTGCCTGCCTGCTGCAGGGGACCTGCTCTGCAAGCACATGTGCAGGGCTGTGGGCAAGGAGTTCATGGTGAGCCGTGGGGACAATTTCCTGGATGGCACCAGGTGTGAGCAGGATGGCACAGAGCACCACGGGGACCTCCATCTCTGTGTGATGGGGACATGCAGGGTAAGTGACTGGGGAGTCCAGGGGAGCCCCTGACAGGTGATCTGCCACCAGAGGAGTCAGGGGAAATGGTGCTGGGAAAAAACATTGCCCCAAACAACAGAGCGAGCTCTTCTTAGAAGAGAGTTTTGTTCTTGGTGTGTTGGATGGAGTCCAAAAATCTACTGTGCTGTCTGTGCATCCAGAGCTCTCTAGATAAGACATTCTGCTAATTATGCAGTAAACACACAGGGCTATTCATCCCTAATCCAAGAAGCAATTGGTTTATGTGTTGGTGGAGGAGACATCATTAGCTGCTCAGTTTGCTGCTGTAATTAGCCCCATAAAATGCTGACTGTCTTGAAGTTCCATGACTTGAATCACTGAGTCAGTGGCAAGATAAGGAGCAAAACCAGGGGATCACAAGTCGACAAATTGATTTTTGGAGTATCACTGATCAAAACAAATATAACTTTTGGAGGTTTTTTTTTCTGGATTGGACCTGAGGAAGGCATTCTTTCCCGATGACCTTGGATACAACTCCCCCGCTCTGTCTGCATTTTAGGAGCTGCTCAGTGCCGACCCGGGTGGATGTTTTCTGTTGTTTCTTTACATTCCCAGAATAGTCTTTGTAAATTTTATGTTTTTCTCATTATCCTCGTGCTCACCATGTTTTGTGAAGTGTTTCCCCCCATGAACAGCAGAGGGTGTAGGCACAACCTGTTCTGATTTTGGCTGTTTTTTTGGCAGCAGTGATAAATGTGCATGTTATGGCAGCTTCCAAAGCCTGGGATCAGTGCCTCCAGCATAAATTCAGCAGTTGCACATGTTTTGCTGTTAAGCCTGCTGAGATCCTCCTGTAGCTTTGTGTAAATTAGTCTTGTTCGTGGGAATGGGGATAGAATCTCTCTTCTGAGTTCCGTGGGACTGAAGGATGTGAGCTAGGTTTGGCTTTGGAGTCTGGGGAGCTCCAGATTCCTTCAGAACCTGCCATTCATGTTTACTGTTCTCCTGGGCTTTTGTTTTTTCCTCCCTCCCTCCAGAAAGAGGTCGTAGAAGAGAGCACAGAGCTTTGGGTTTAGGTCACAGGAGAGATTTTTCGGGCTGTTTCTTATGGGAAGGAAAAATGTCACAATTACTGAGAGCTGTGCTCTCAGCTAAGACCTCCCAGCCCCTGGCTCTGCACGCTGCTGTCCAGTGGTAGGTCTAGGTACAAACACATTTTTTTATTATCTTCCTAAATCCAAATTCCAAATGGAAAGGGCAGTTTGAGGAACTCAGGCAATGTTGCTTTTGCTGGCTTGTTTCCTCAGAACTGACAGACTCTCCCCTCTGCTCAGGCATTTGGGTGTGACGGCCAGATGGGCTCCAGCAAGGCCATGGATCCCTGCAAGGTCTGTGGGGGTGACAACTCCACCTGCACCAGAGTGAGTGGATCCTACACAGAAGGGAAAGCTAAAGGTGTGTAGCCCTCCCCCTCAGCTCTGCATTGTGGGGCTGTTTGTGTGCAGAGTCAGGGTTCCAGCTCTTCTGCCTGTGACTTCTCCCTTCTGCTTCTGCTTGAGTTGATTTTATTTTGGTTTGGAGATGGATTTTGGGTGGTCCAATGCAGAGGGAGGTAGCTGTTGTGTAGGCAGAATGCCTTTTTTTGTCATAATTCTCTGGGTAGGGATCTGAAATGTAACTGGGAAGTCCAGCAAATTGTTGGGAGCTGGGGGTGATATCAGACCACAGAATCATAAATATCCCAGATTGGAAGGGATCCACAGAGATCTGCACAGGACAGCCCACCAATCCCACCATGTCCCTGAGAGTGTTGTCCATGCTTCCTGAGATGCTAAATTTTGGAACTTGCAGTCCCACCTGGAGATTCTAGCAGAGAACCTAAAAAGAACCAAAGGAAGGTGAGGTCAGGGCCCAGAATGCAGCTCAGTTGTGTTTGCTGTGTCACCATCAGTGTGTTCAAAGCAGGGAGCAGGGTCAGTGTCAATTTAGGGTCAGTGTGAGCTGCAATCCCCAGCCTTCCCACCGAGGTTCAGGGATGGAAGGTGACCACATCTTCCTCCTTTCCATCCTTCCAGAGTATGTGACATTTCTGTCCCTGCCCTACAACACCACCTCTGTCCATGTCACCAACAGGAGGCCTCTCTTCACACACCTGGGTGAGTGGAATGAAAAGGAGGGGATACAGGCAGGGCTGAAAGGAAATTGTGCAAACAAAGAAATGCAATCCTTGATGCTGCATTTTGCTCATGGGAAGCTGTAGAAGCTCCTTGGGGTGCCCAGCTTGGGTCAAACTGGTTCCTACCAGGGGATCCTGGTGACCACCCCATGACTCTTCAGCTCACTGCTCCTCTGGCTTCTCCAGCTGTGAAGGTTAAAGGAGAGTACGTGGTGGCTGGAAAAGGAAAAATCTCCCAGAATGTCAGCTACCCATCAGCCCTGGAGGACAAGCAGATCAAATACCAAGTGTTTCTCACCAAGGACAACCTGCCAAGCCTGGAGGAAATCCACGTGGATGGGCCAACACAGCAAGAAATTGAAATACAGGTAAATGAAAGCAGCAGAGTTGGAAGGGGCCAGTCAGAAGTGGGCAGGTTTGGGTGGCTCTGCTGCAGAATCAGGAGTGGTGGATTCAGGAGACTTTGTGTCCAAGGCCAGGGCAGATGGTGTTCACTGGTATTGCTCCTCTTGGGAATGGCTGGGGGTTGGCTGCCCACAGGCTTCCTGCAGGTCTGGGGGTGACTGTGTGGGGAAAACCACCCTGAGTTAATGCTTGTTTTAATCATTTTCAGTGCCCAGAATTCACAGAGTGGGTGCTCTGCATCTGGCTGGGACTGAGGCACTGCAGGCTCAGGGTTGGATGGAAAGAAGAACTGACTTCTCCTTCCTCCATCCTAAGAAACAAATCCAAGTTTTCTTGTGCATTGCCCACAGTTTTTCCTTCCCCAGGTCTACAGGAGGTACACAAAAGAATATGGCAATGCCACCAACCCAGACATCACCTTCAGCTACTTTGTCCCCAGGGAGAACCTGACCTATCTGTGGATTCCTCAGCAGGGCCCATGCTCAGTGACCTGTGGGGAAGGTGAGGCAACAGAACTCAGTCTTCACTTTTTATGGAGACTTCTGCTTTAGCCTGAACTGAATTTAAAAGCAGATTGCTGGAAATTATTGCTGCAGTTGTCGGTGTTCAGCTGAACCCAAGAAGAAAGTGGTGGAGCTTTTGAATTAAATTAGCAAATCAGCAAATGAGCTGAATCATCAAAATGATACTGGAGATGTTTGATCATGGAGAGGATTTTAAATAGGTTTTAACTGAACTCTTGGTTTGAAGACTAAATAATTTTCTCAGATTTTTCAAAGTTATTGAAGACTGTAATTTGAAGTTGGCTGAACATCAGAAGTCTGAGACCAAAGGGGTATCTGGTGTCTAACTAAAGCCTCAGAGCTAATTATGAAACTTCCTTCTTAGAATTCTGTTCCTGTGCCATGGCTAATCCTTTCTGTCTCCCTAAAGGAATCATAATGCAGATTGTAGCAGTTCTCTCTGATAGATGGCCTGACATCTTGTTTACCAGATAATTCAGATGGCACTGTCAGGCCTCTCCAGACTTCTGTGACAAGGATTTAGAAAATGCATTAATGAATATTTATGGAAGTCAATCTACTCAACTAGTTATGCCTGGAGAGCTTTCCTCCAGCAATCCCCCAGGTGAGCTGATTGCTGAAACCCTGAAGTGAAGAGCTCAAAATGCTCCAGAGCCTCCAGCTACTGCAGCCACAACAGAAAAAAGAATGAGAAACTCGGGACTTAAAATAACAGAAAGTTGAGAATCTGGGCTGAATTTGCACCCTGAGAGCTGAAAGTGATGCACAGGCCCTCCTTAGCAATAGTCATTGTTTGAAATCAAGGAGGGGAGAGCAAAGATAAGGTTGTTGATGAATTCTGGACATTTGGTGCTCAGGGTCATGCTGCTTGAGATTCAGGGATGCCTGGCTCTCTTTGTAGCCCAGTCCCTGAAAGGAGACTCCTTTTAGTTTTGCTTGTAATTTCTTTGAGTTTGGCTTTTCATAAGCTTTGCTTCTTAGGTTCATTATTGTTAAAAATCTTCTTTATAGCTGTAGCTTATGAATATTTCATTCCTCGCCTGCTGCAGGCACTGGAAGTCTCCATTTTCTCTCCCAGTACCTCTGGTTTTGGCTGTTGCTGATGCCTTTGAGGAGGTTGGTGCTGTCTGAGCACAAAGGCTGTGTTATGATATTATCACTTCTACACTTTAAAAACATTTAAAAACAGCTCCCTCCTGGAGCTTATTTGCTGCCCCTCATCTCTCAGATCATTAGAAGTAATTTGTTCCCAAATATGATTGATATCCTTGTTCTTTCAAGCAGCCAGTTTGGGCAGTGGGTTATCAATCAACCTTCTCTCATGGGGTGCTCACCTTGGAAAATCACTTTAAAACTCTTGAGGGAGGTTATACCTCAAAGAAGGGATTTGTGTGTTTACAGGAAGTCTGAATTCCCCACACCCCATTTTCTTACACAGGTGATTGAGTAGAGCAAAATCTCTGTATTTCCCTACCAAAACATAACTGAAGTTATAACTTCCATTCCTTTTCCTTTTGTGTCCCAGGGGTGCAGCCAGTGGCTCACGTGTGCTTTGATCAGGCCAGGAATGAAGTCACAGAGGATCAGTGGTGTCTGGAGCTGCCACAGCCCCTCCCAGAGCACCAGCCCTGTGCCATGGAGCCATGCATATACAGGTTGGTGTTCCTGGCAGCTCAGCTCCATTCCTGCTTCATTTTCTCTGCCACTTAACCCAGGCTCTGCACTGGTGTTGTGCAAGGTGAAAATAAGAGAAATAGGAAGTAGTTTCATTCTATTTTTAGTGGGGTAGCAGATCCCAAACTGTTCTGTCTTTCCTGGTCCCGTGAGGAAATTGAGATGTCAGCTGGAGGATTGGGAAATAGTCCTTCCAATGGTTTACAGTAACTGGCTAAATGAAGATACTTTGAGGGCATGGCCAGAAAATGTTTCTCATCCTCTCCAGGACAGTGCCAACAAAGAAGATTGACCCTTGTGTTGATTATTCTGGAAGGAGGACCAAGGGCCAAGCCTGCCCAGGCATTGCCCTCAGGGACATTTTAGTGTTCAGTGAAAAGTGATTGCACTGTGAGCTGTAGCTCCTTGGCTTGGGTGCTTTTAGTCCTTGAAAGCTGTCAGTGAAAGGACTCAACTGTCCTCTCAGTCACATGCAGACAAAGCTTTTGAAACAGAGAAGCTGAATACTCTGCATGCCCATTTCTGTAATCCTGAGTAATGAACCCCCCTGATCCAGGAGGGAAACAGCAATTGCCTCCCTTTTAGGTGGAAGCTGTCTCAGAGAGAGGAATGCTCTGCTGTGTGTGGGACTGGAGTTGCCCAGCAGAACGTGACCTGTGTGCAGTTCCACGATGGGCTGGAGGCTGTGGTGGATGACAGCTTGTGCCCAGCAGAAGGAAAACCCCTCTCCCTTGTGCCCTGTGTGGTCAATGTCTGCCCTTTGGGCTGGGACAGGGTGAGTTTGCTGGCTTGGCTTTTCAGGAACCTCACTGGGAGCTTTGCTTTTACCCACCAGCTAAGAACCACTCCTGGAGCCTGGAGCGTGGTTTGCACCACTGCTCTGCCCAGTGAAAGGTTCATCTGTCACTTCAGACAGCTCCATCCCTCTTTGATTGTGCTGCTGGAATCCTCAGTTCATCGTGGTGGTTTGTTTAGGGCAGCTGTTTTTTGCTCTGTTCTGAGGAGGAAGATGCACACTCACTTCAGCCTTGGGAGCCACTTGGGCATGTCCAGCTGGAAAACCAGACTGTGTATGTGTGGAGCCCTGTAGCTGGGCAGTGCTCTGTCTCCTGTGGCACAGGTGAGGCCTTTCTGAGCTGGAAAATCAGACTGTGTATGTGTGGAGCCCTGTAGCTGGGCAGTGCTCTGTCTCCTGTGGCACAGGTGAGGCCTTTCTGAGCTGCAGGGAAATGGTGCTTGGCTGCAGGTGTGAGTTCAGTGCCTGGGAACCTCGGGGCCCACCTGTTTCCCCCTCTACATTTCTAAGTGTAGCTGTGATCACAATTTTTTTGGAACAGGTTCAGACAGAATAATTTAGAGGGTGGTCTGGCTTCTGCTGTGCTTCAGAGCTGGGGGGAGGAGTGCAGTAAGAGTGCCATAGCTTGGGAAGAGTTGGTTTGTACACAAAGATGTGACACTTCTGACTTATTTTCAACCCTTCACCCAAACCTCGCAGTCAGATCCCTTTCCTTCCTAGGTAAGACTCAGCTGCATTATGTTTGTGTGGCTTTTGACACCAAAGAAGAAACCCAGGAGGAAAACTGTCAGCCAGTGCCAAAGCCAGAGAGCAGGGTGGAAGTCTGTGATCTCAACCCCTGCCCACCAAGGTAAAGCAGCTACCAGGAGACAGTGAGGCTGTGAGAAGTCTTTCCTTTCTCTCTCTGTCTGCAGGGACATGGTGAGGGAAGGGTCAGGCTGCTCTCCCCTTCTCTGGAAGCACAGCAGCTGCAAAAACTGTAGCACTGCTCCACACTCAGCAAGCTCAGTCTTTCCTGGGCTGGTACATCTCAGACAGAAATAAGTGTAGTCTCAGAGTTTGAGTCCAGAGAAAAACTGAAAAACTCTCGATCCCTTGTTACTGTGGGGAAGTAGGAACAAATCCATAGCTGCAAAAGGTGGGGCTCAGTTTCCACAGAGCATCAAGCAAAGCAGCAAGAATTAAATACTCTCAGAATCTGGAAAAGCTGCTCTGAAAACTGAAGGAAAAGCATTGCACTTTCTTTAGAATTTGTGGTGAGCTTGCCCTGCCTTATTTGCTGTGGGCCTGGAAAGCTACTGGAACTTTTCTTACAGGATGCCACTCCCAGGGCCGCTGGGTCTGATCCTGATCAGAGTTCAGTGGTGTGTGTTTTGGAGGGAGATAAGATTGTTTCTGCAGTTAAGCCAGTGTGTCACCCTGGGGAGGGCAGTGATGGACACAGAGTAAGACTCAGTGTGGATTTGAAATCTGTGGGCTCCTGGCAAAATGGGAATGTCCTCTGTATCCAACTCCAAACCTCCTCCAGGCTGCATTCCACGCACCACAGACAGTGTGAGGCAGAGGGTGAAGAAGGAGGAAGGGTGAGGGAGCTGCAGTGAGAGACAGGGTGGGAACTCATCCCTAACTCACCTCTTCTCCTCCCTGCCCTGTCAGGTGGAAGGTAACCCCAGCTGGGCCCTGCTCCTCCAGCTGTGGGCTGGGCTTAGCAGTGCAGCTGGTGACCTGTGTGCAGATCCTCCACGGCCAGGAGGTCTTGCAGGAGGAACGTTTGTGCCCTGTGGCAGAGAAGCCCCTCACCAGTGTCCCCTGTGTCATCCGAACGTGCTCGTACGAGTGGAGCTTCAGCGAGTGGTCAGAGGTACCTGCTCCCCTCCAGATGCAGCAGTTTCACAGCTCTTCCCTTCCCTGGAGGCTGCAAGGGAGAAATTCAACTTGTGCCTTGTCTCTTGGCTTCCCCCAGAAATGCTAAACTGTTTCCAAGGATGTTTTCCATCCTCTCCACTGCCCTGTGTTTAGCAGCCGTAGGTTTGCTTCCCACCTTCCCCAGCTAAAGTTTTGGCTGCAGCTTAGAAATGGTTTTGGCATGTTTTCTCCTGGAATGCAGATATTTTGGGATTTTTTGAGGAAGTGGTTCTGCAATTTAAATATATAGTTTGGAAGGTCCCCTGGAAGGTGGGGCATGTATAGCTGGTGGAACAAGAGCACTGACAAGGCAAGTTGGAGAAGAGCATTAGTGAATTCCCCCAGATCATGCCTGAGCCTATCAATGCATTTATTTCCAAATACCAATTGGAATGCAGGGATAAAAGCCTGTGGGTTTCTTCCTCTGCAGTGTTCAACATCCTGTGGGAATGGCATTCAGACCAGGCAAGATTTCTGCCTCAGCTCTCTGACCCACAAGCCTGTGAACCCCCTTTTCTGCCGGCGCTTCCCCAAGGCCATCGTGGTGCGTGGCTGCTCTGCAGGGCCCTGTCCTGAGCAGGAGGGGACCCTGTCCCCTGGGGCAGTGGCACCAGCCACACACCTGACAACAGCTGCAGCTGCCACAGAGCACAGACACAAGGACCTGGATGTCCCTCTGTCCCCTGGGCCCCAGGAGCAGACAAAGCCGGGTGGAGGTGAGGAGGACACGGCCAAAAAGCAGTTCCTGTGTGCAGCTGGGCTGTGGTGATCAGAGGGATAGGAGCATGGGAGGGAAGGCATCTGGCTGGGAGGGAAAACCTGCTGTTACCTGAGCTAGGAGCAGTGCCTCACTTCCCTGTGCTTCCCAAAACTCTTCTGACTTGGGAGCTCATGGGACAGCAGCTCAAGATTTCAGGGAGTGCTTAGACAACAGTCTTGGGCACATGGTGGGATTCCTGGGGTAGTCCTGTGCAGAGCCAGGGGTTGCACTCCATGATCCTTGTGGGTCCCTTCCACCTCAGGATGTTCTGGGATTCTATGACTCTCCTTGTGCTTTACCCAGAAGATGTGACCTTGTCTGTTCATTGTGCCATGTAGGAAATGGGGGCTGTTCTCCTATAGTTCCTTCTAGGTGTGTTTCTCACCTGTCTCTGCTGCCCAGGTGTGTGTGGGAACCTCTTTCTCAATGCCACTGGCATCATCAACATGACAGGAGTGGGGAGCAAGGACTGCACGGTGGCCATTGGGCGTCCCCTGAGGGAGGAGATCTCAGTGACCATCCTGGAGAGCTCCCTCAACTGCAGTGCAGGTACTGCCTGGAGCTCTGGGATCCAGCCCGGCCCTTTGGCAAAGCTGCAGCTCAAGCTGCATCTCTTCTGGTGCCCTGGAGAGTTCTGGCTGCCTCAGAGCCTGTGTAATCTCTGAAACTGTTTTATCTCTGAGCTTTTCTGTCCCACCAAGTCGTTGCCAGATGGAACAAAATGAAGATGCTGCTTGTCTTCCCCTCACACAATGGTTTCTTACCTGTTTTGTTGGTAGATGTGAGATGAGAGGAGCTTATGGGGTTAAAGAAGCTGCTTGTTTTGGCCTGTTACAAAGCTAATGTACCCTCTAGCTGGAATCAGCAGGGTTAGATTGGTTAACTGGCCAGTTCTCATGACTGATTTTGATAAGATAGAAACAAGATGCACAAATCACTTGATTCCAGACCTGTATAAGAGAGACTGTGGCTTTTGCTTGAAATAAAAGTGTTTCTAGGCCCTGTGCTCATCTGTTCCAGGTGAGGTCCTGCTGTTTTCTGGGCGAATGATGTGGAGGACAGGCTGCAGGAAGCTCCCTCTGTCACTGATAAATTCCAGAACCAACACACTGATTGTGAAACAGCGAGTTGTGCTGCCAGGAAATGGGGTCATTCTGCAGTACAACAGCAGAACTGCAACCAAAAAATATTACCAAGGTACTGTACTGAAAGCTTTGCTCTTGCTGTAGATTGAGGCCCACAGGATTTCATGAATGGTGGTTGCCTGTGGAAATCTGTGGAAACCTTGCTTCATTTTGCTAACAAACTCCTTCTTGAGGAGTGTTGGAATTTGTATTAATTGTAGACCACCCCTTTGTTTTAAAGGCAAACCCCCCAAAGGTGTTTGCTGATGCTTGAAGGTTCCCAGATGAAAATCCTTAGAGAAACCGTTCTGCCTGTGTTTAATTCAAATGATTTCATTCTTGGAGGTGCTGGATACTTCTCTAAACCATTTTCTCTTCTCCCTTTGCCCTGTCAGACTGTGACCAGCAGCTGTTTGGCCCCCAGGGTGAGATAGTGAACCCAGTGCAGGCTCCTGATGAGAGGCGGGAGCTCGTGTGTCGCACCTTCGTCACGGTGGCTCCGCGGCAGCGCATCTCCATCCGTGCCCTCAGCACTGACCTGGGCCCCGAGGGCAACCACACTCACTTCAACTACATCCTGGTGAGGAGGAGGAGCCCCAGTGGGATCATCTTTATGGGAACAAACCCATCTCCAGTAGAGATTTCCAGCCAGATGCATAACTCAGTCACAAATCAGCGACTCTGATCGCCGTTGAGTAAATGTAGATGGGAATGAGAAATTCTGATATCTCCTGTTTTTCTACTAACCTTTGTCTCACAGCTTTTCCCTGAGTGACCAATCTGCAAGTCTCCAGTGTTTTTTAGGTGTTTATTTCATTTGCAGCCTGCTGAGGTAAAATGGTTTGGTTTTTCTTCCTGCAGGTCCGGGATGTCAGCACCATGAAGACAGTGGTGTTCCGTGGGAAGCAGCAATTCCTGTGGCAGTCAACAGGAAGCCAAGCTGAGATTGAATTCCATGAAAATGTCAAGGACCACAGAACTCATTTCTGGGCTGAATATCATGCTATTGAACCCAAATAAAAGGGGCCAGAGCCACTGCCCTGAGAAGGGCCCATTGAGTCACTGCTGCCTGCTCACTGCACACATTTACTCTTCTTGCAACTGCTTCCTCATCTGTTGAGGAACAACAATATCTGCTGACTCCCTTGGGATCTCAGTCTTGATAAAGATCATGCAAAAGACATGTAACCCCCAAATATTTAGCAAATCTTCCTTGTATGGACTTTCTGTCGGATTTGGTTGGCATTAATGTAGTTTACAAGTCTGCAGGGGGTGGCCTGGGCACTGCAGTGTCAGGGTGCTGCCTCTGTAATGTGCTGGGACCTTTTAGAAGAGTAATTTAATTTCATGGTATCCCAGTATAAACCTCTGTACACCACAAGTAATGTTTTAGCCCTTAAATTCACTCTCTTGCAGTGTAAATGCCCCTCAAAGCTGAGGCACAGTGAAATTCTGGATGGAATAAAGAAGGCAAAGATGTGTATGAAGATGAGCTGCCAGCACAAGGAGATGTGTGGGGAGGGCAGTGCCACCCTAGGACAGGTCACCCAAAGCTTGGATGTTTTCAGGAGTTGGCTGAGCTGAGGCACTGCTGGGCTGGGCAAGCCCTGGTGACAGCTGGCTTTATATGGGAGGACTAAATGACATCCTGAGGTCCCTCCCCAGCCACCCCTTCTGTGGTTCTACTGTGGGATATCTGACAGTGATACCACTGCTTCTTTTCTATGAGAAAAATAAAAGAATTCTGTCTCTTAATGCCAGGTTTGATGCCAGGTCTGACTTGCTCAGATAAGAACAGTGGCTGTGCTATCAATTTGTATCTTCATTTGTCAGGAACTGTGGTTGGGCTGCATGGACAAGCTGTGGCAGGAAGAGGGATTTTAGAGCAGTGGCAAATATTCACACGAGTTTCATTTAAATGTATTTTTTAGGTTACTTCTTTTTTTTTAATGTCTTGAACATTGGACTGTGCTTTGGTCCAAATCTGTCATCCTCCTCAAAATCACAATATACTGCTAGAAGGGGTCTTTTCTGCACCTGGAGCCTGGCTGGACACATCTGCACTTGCTCTTCACGCTGGATGCAATAAATGGTTCTGCCTGGGCAGTTTTAACCCTGCTCCTGCTTTCTCTCAGTTGGATTCTCTGACATCCTTCTACAACCACAAATGGTCTTCTTAATGAATAGTTGTTTTTTTTTGCTGGTTAAACCTGGAGTTTTTTGCTTGCCAGCCTCCAGATTTACGTTCCATTCCTGGAAGAGGCAGAAAGCAGAATCTTGAAGTGAGATCCTCGAGGAGCTGGATGCATCAGCTCTCCCTCTGCAGTGCGTGGGTGATGCGGGCCCTGGGCCTTCATTTCCTGTCTGACAGGAGATGGTAATGAAAAGACATCCTTTCCTTAATCCTTTTTCTGTAACCTTTTAGCAGATGGGATCTGTCTTCCCACCCTGCTCTGGATCCCAAGTCTCACTGCTATTTATTGTTCCAGATCGGCCGTGCAGAGCTGGGCTCTGCCTGTGCTCCACATTCCTCTGCACAAAATGCAGCTGTTGCCTTCGCAGTGCAGGAGAGTTCAGGGTGTTCCCCTGTCCCATTTGGACATCACCAGGTTGCCAGCTGGGGCATCTATTCTCAAAATGCCACTTCTGCTCCCATTTTCCAGGGAGAAAACCTCATTCCAGTCAGATAAGGGACACGCAGCCCTCTTATCTGGAGGCAGAATTTTGCAACACGGTTGAATTCCCATCAGTGTGAGGATTCCTGTTTCCCTTCCTGGGAAAGCAAACACTGCCTTGCCTGGACAACAACCCCCAGCTGCTCCCGGGGCATCCAGCGCTGCCATGGCTGGCGCAGGGCGTGAGGCCGTGCCTGCGCTGATGAATATGAGCAGCAGAGCTCTGCCCACAGCCTTTTAATGCGAGTGACATCAAAGCCAAAGCCCTGCCTGCTGCCGGGGGGGACCCACAATGCAGCTCGAGACAGCAGTGGAGCAGCTCCAGGCCCGCTGGCACCGCTCTGCAGCCAGAGCCCCTCCATTGTCAGCCCTGGGGGGCCAGGCCCTGCATGGCCACTCGGCCACAGGCCCAGGCCTGGCTGTAGGGGCTGTCCCCTGGGCTGGCCGGAGCAGGGGGTGACACCTGGGGCTCAGGTGGGCAGTGGGGCACAGCCCTCGGGAGCTGGGGGGAGATGAGCTCGCAGGATGAGCAGTTCCCAGCAGCAGCAGCCCCCGAGGCAGCGGCCGCCTCCGCCGACGAGGGCATGACCTGGTGGTACAGGTGGCTCTGCAGGATTGCCGGGGTCATCGGGGGCATGTGTAAGTACCCCCTTCCCTCTGCATGCCCCCTCCTGCACGGCACAGCTCGTGCTGGGGTCCTGCCACCTCTGTGGGGTGTCACTGGTGCAGGGGGGTTGAGCCACGAAGGATTTTTGGGGTGATGGTTGGTGCCAGCTCTGGGTGCTTGTTTGATGTGTTTGGGGCAGGAGGGAGAATGGGTGGCAGTGCCTGGAGCAGGGTGGGTTCAGCTACCCATGAGGGTTGTGCTCTGTGCTCTCCAAACCTGCTGAACTTTGGCACCTGGCAGTGGGGATGTCATGGAGAAATCTGCAAATCCCAGAGTTTCCTCCTGGGTATGGCACTCCCTGGCAGAGATGGGGGCATCAGCTGAGCCCCTCATGCAGTGGGCAGGCAAATTAGATGATTTTACCATGAACACCAAGCTCAGGTGGGTCAGGTCAGGGCTGGAAGAGCAGCCACAGGGTTTGGTTTATTCTGTTTGACTTTTGGGTGTTTATTTGTTCCTGCAACTTATTTTTTTTCCCCCTATCCTCACTGTCAGAGTGTGTTTCCTGTTACTCCTGTTGCTGATTGCAGAAGGCCTGCTCGTGGGTTTTACTGAAGGTGAAGAATGGTTTTGGTTTGTGCTGGGTGTTTTTAGGGGCTTGGTAGGACACAGAGAACAGAGCTGCAGACGCAGAGGGAGTTGGCTGAGCTCAGAATTACCTGCTGCTGAAAAAAATTTTCCCAGGGAAAGAGTCTCAGCAACTTTGCCAGAAATCAGCCTGTCCTGGAGCGCTGTTTTGCTACATTCTGTGGAGAGATTAATAGCTCTTAAAAGCAGGAGGGACTGTTATGACCGCTTAGTCTGATCTCCTGCAGAGCACAGGATGGAGAATTTCTCCTGCTTCAGGTCCACGACTTCAAGTTAAACAAGAGGCTTTCTCAGCCGGTGCAGTCAGCGCTGATTTATTCCATCAGCTGGAGCTTTGTGTCTGATCCCCCTCTCCCCCTGCCCCTTCCCAAGCCTGCCTTTTGCCTTGGGACAGGGCTGTACAACCCCACAGTGAATTTGGAGCTGATATTTACACTCCGTGGTATCGCTGGGCAGGCTCCTGAGCTGTAAAACACGTGCTGCTCTCCCTGTTCCGTGTGCTGGGTGCTGAAATGCTGGAGGTGGGACAGGATTTGGTGGGGCTGCTCCTCACCGTGCCCTGCCGGAGGCCCCCGCGCTCCTGGCCCGGCCAGCAGCCAGGACAACCAGCTGGGAAGTGTCTGAGGAGCAGGTCCCAGGTGGGGGTTCAGAGAGCAGTGTCTTTCCCACAGGCTGTGGCTGTAGCTGGAGCCTCAGAGCTTTCCCTGCACTTTTATCCCATGCAGAACTCAGGGTGATGTGGCTGGAGGGGGAAGAGCTGGTGGGTCCCGCTGGTGGCACTGCCAGCCTCATGCTACAGCAGCTCCTGAGTGCCTTGGAAGTGCAGATTTCTCCTTTTCCCCTCTCTGCCTTCGTGTTTCAAAGCAGCTGAATTATACTTGGATTATTTTCCCAACCTTTTGTTCAGGCTCTGCGAACTCGTGGCTTGTTTTTACAGGAAAGATGAGAGTTTTATGTATTTGGGTGAGTCTGGGAGAAGCTTTTGGAAGAAGAGCCAGGTTCTTAACAGGGTTTGCCAAAGATTTGGGGAGTGACAGCTGGCTCTGGAGCCCTGACTGTCTCTTCATCAGGCAGAGAACAAGACACAAACTCCCCTTACGAGCAGGGAAAAGGGGGATTGTGGAAAAGACAACCAGTGCCCTGTGCTACCAACATTCCTCTTCAAAATGCTGCTTGTTCAGCATCACCTTGTTGAAGGTGGATGGTTTGGAGAAGAGGTGATGAATAAACCAGCAAGGCTGGAGTTTGCTGCTGTTCTCACAGCTCACTGTGAAAGAAGAGAACTAATTTATAAGGATTGCGGTGCTGCTACAGGGCTGGATTATTTCTCACAGAAGGAAAAATTCCCTCAGAAAGGAAGAGAAACTTCGTTTAGTGGAGGTGAGACCAGCAGACAACATCTGCCACATGCAGACACCTGCAGCCACGACTTGCTCCTGCCAGAAAACTCCAAGGGCTGGAGCAAGAACCAGACAGACAAGTTTCAGGATCCGTTTCTGGCTCCTGCACACGCTGGCTTGGTGACCTTGGCCAAGTCCCTTCTCTCCCTTGTGTTCCTGTTTGAAATGGGACGAGGAGAGTCTGTGGCTTTTGTAAAACGCTCTAGGAGCAAAAATAGGCTTGTGTTGAGGACAGTGACCAGCTGCTGGAAATGAATAGAGCCTTTGTAGGGAAGGGTGTCCTTCCCCCCCTCATTTTAGCTCCCAGTTATTTGTGCTTCCTCAGGGACTCGAGATGGGACAGCGGTTAAACAAATGGCAGAACTGTCTGTCTCCCATAGCTTACGTGCCACTGAGCATTATCTGCATTTTAACCCTGTTGTGAGGCCTCTGTTTGAAAAGAAAATATTTTAAAAAGAAATCTCTGGCCTGGCAGCTCCATCCCATTTTGGGTCCTGAGGCAGGGGCTGATCCTGCCCTGGTGAGACAAGGATGCACCAGGCTGCTGTGGGATGAGCAGCTCTGCAAAGGAGACCCAAGGTCACCGAGTTGTTCTGTCCCTGTGGCTGCTGGCAGCAGCTCTGGGGGCAGGGCTCCTGTGATCCCAAACCTTTGACTCCTTTCCTGCTGCTTCCTGAGCTCCTGCTGACGTGGGGCTTGCTCAGCTCTGCTTCCTGGGTCATTACTCCTCTGGCAACCGGGGTGGTTGCTGAGCCAGGACTGCTGAAGGGTTGTTTTGGAGTGTTTGGGGACAAAACCAAACCAGAACCCTGGCAAAACAACCCCTGGTTTGTTTGATTGGGAAAAAAAAAAAACCAAAAAACAAAAAACAACTTGCTTGGAAAAGAACATTCTGCTTGCCTTGGTTTGTTGTGTGGTGGAGACCTGCTGGGAACTGCCCAGCCCTCTGCTCTGCTGTGCTGCTCAGCAGGGCAGGGTCCTGCCCCAGCCCTGGCTGTGTTCTGGGGACAATTGAGAGGTTTTGGTGCTCTGCTAATTATAAACTGCCAGGAATGTCCTTTCCTGAGGGACAAAGAGTGCCACAAGCCCGGGATGCTTTCCCCGAGCTCCTCTTCCCTCAGCATCCAAGAGTTTGGTGGTCACAGGGAATTAGAAATCCCCTGTTTTGTGCCCTGCTCTCCATGCTGCCCACAGCTCCCAATAAATCCTGCTTCTCATTGTTCCCCCAGCTGTTTGCACGTGTGACCGTGAACAGATTGTGCCACCCCAGTTTCCCCTGCAGTGTGGGGACACTGACACCAGTTCCTGTGGGATGGGAGGGTGAGAGTGCCCTTGGAGCACAGATATTAACTCATCCTCTGGCAGACTCCCTGTGCTAGCTGATCATCTTCTTGCAGGACTCCCCAAAAGATTTTGGGTCCTGTGGAGTTAGTTCTAGGAAGTGTTAAAAAATCAAGTTTTTATGGTGTTTCCAAAGACCAGGAGGTCATTTGCTCATGGGATGACCTTCGATCCATCCTGTCATTGCCTGCAATTCTGCTTCCCAGCCTGGTAAACAAGGATAACTATTTTTAAAGGAACTTTGAGGATTCAGCAGTGACTGCTCAGAAGAAACCTTGCACACAAGCATGTCCAAGGCTTTTGAAGGTCAGGGCTGCTCACAGCAGCTCTGCTCAGGGATCCTGTTAGCAGACACCCCAAATCCCCGAATTGGGCTGCTCTCATCCTCAGAGAGGGACTCTGCTGCTCTCCACCATCCCCAGGACAGCCCTTAAAGGCTACAGAATTACTTTTAGCTGGAGTTTTGCAGTGAGATGTTGTTTACTGAGCCCAGGGCTCTCCCTCCCACCTGGGCTCGAGTTCCCGGCGTGGCTCGGCCCTGGCAGAGGGAAGGGGCCATATCAGGTGCCAGGAACACTCTGCAAGTTTAATGAGGCAGCAGGGAGGTGGATGCAGCTCAGCTCGGTCACTGCTGCCTGGTTCTTCTCCCTGAGTTACGCAGCCAGGAGCACTGGGGTTATTTTGAGCTTTATTCACTTCATTTTGTATCAGTGGAGACCCAAACTCGGCTCTTTCCTGCCCATCTCTGGTGAAGCTGCACAGAACCAGCAGTGAGTGGCAGGTTCACCTCTGCTGTATTATTTATTATTTCCCTGTGTGAAAGTCGTGTTTTTGCTGAACTTGCCCTGTGCTGCTCAGAGGTGAAGCCTGCTGGCACTGCTTGTCCACCTTGGGACAAAGCACCTAAATCCAGGTGCACATCCTGGGCTCCAATGGATGCAAATGTTGCTCTGCACAAGGGAAATAATTGTTGGAACAGCCCTCAGATCAAAAGGATACCAGAGGAGGGCTCTCCCCTGCATTCCAGGCTCTTTCTGGGCCATCAGACGTTTCCACCCACCCTCCTGTGCTGCCCTGCAGTGCCCACAGGAGCTGGCCAAGGACTTATGGGTTTGGTGGTCACTGAAAGCCTTTTCCTTTCCAGCCTGTGCCTTTGCTGGTCTCTGGAACTGTGTCACCATCAACCCCCTGAACATCGCTGCCGGCGTGTGGATGATGTGAGCAGGGATTCTTTTCCTTTTCCTGCTGGGAGGGAGGTGTTTTAACCAGACCCACTGAGGGGGCAAATCTGCCCTGCTTGGGCAGTGGATGGGAGTGAGCTCTGAGCTCTTGGGAATTCACTCCAGCTTGTCCTGAGGGCCCTGCCTTTCTCCTGCAGCTTTTGGGTGGATGGGCCCAGCTCTGGGGCAGAGAGGAGTTTTGGGGGGCTGGAGAGGGCCCCTCATGCTCTGGGAATTGCCAATCTTGCTCCATCAGGCAGGTTGAGATGTAAGATTTATTCTATTTCTATTATTTCTTCAGCATTTTTAGGTAAATACAGAGCTGCCCTTGCCCAAAATGAGTCTGGGGCAGCAGGGCTTGGAAATTTGGAAATCATTAAGAGGGGGGAGGAGCACAGTGGGTTCCAGCCTCACCATTCCCTTCACCTGCAGGGAGCATGGGGCATAGCTCTCTGTGGGGCTGGGGGACACTGCTCTCCCCACCGTGGGTGGTTAACAGGCAGGGTTAACCCTGGTTTGCTCTCTCTGGAGGCTCAACGCCTTCGTGCTGTTCCTGTGCGAGGCCCCTTTCTGCTGCCAGTTCATCGAGTTCGCCAACACCGTGTCCGCGCGGGCCGACCGGCTGCGGGCCTGGCAGAAAGCAGCTTTCTACTGCGGGTGAGTGTCCTGGTTTAGGGCAAATATTTAGGAGGAAACCTCTGGGGGGATCTCCTCTAGGAAAAGCCGATTCCAACCACCCCTCCCCCAACAGGTTCGGGAAAAATTTCCTTAGAGAAAAGTGGAAAAAACCTATTTATTTAACAAATAGAATATTCACAAGCATAGAAAATTTGGATAATATGAAAACAATAAAACTTCTCCTTCCTCTGAAGTGATGGTAGATTCAGAGTCCGTCTGAGTCCGGTTCAGTTCTCCAGCAGAGGGGCCGATTGCCAGGCCCGGCTGTAGAAGTCGGGCGGGGGGCCCTGGGGATTCCCTGGTGTCTTGGGCCCACTCGATGCCAACCAGTCCCAGGAGGAGGGAAAAAGAGAAGAAAAAAAAACAACAAAAGAAACAAAATATCTCTCTGCAAAAAAAACCGAGAAAGATGCGAGGAAACCCTCCGCTGTGTGCTTTTCCGAGCACACACCAGAGAGTGAGAGCAAGATATCTCTGTACTGCTGGAATGCAGCCTCTCAAGGCCTTTCGTGGGGGTAAAGGTGTAACTCCTGCAGACAAATGGTGCGTGTTTTTGTGGTTTTTTTCTCTGCTTTCACTCTCTCTGTCTCTCTGGGCCTAACTTAAAGCTGTAAAGCTTAATATCCATCATAAGCAGGAGGACGATTTGGGATACAAAAAAGTCATATGGCCAACCCAGGACAGTGAGGACGCTCTGGGGGCTGCTGGGGGGCACATCCCGGGGAAGGAACAGCCCTGCACCCCGTGGGCAGCGGGGCCTGGCTCTGAGGGCTGCCCCTGTCTTCCAGGATGGCCGTGTTCCCCGTCATGCTCAGCCTGACGCTCACCACGCTCTTCGGCAACGCCATCGCCTTCGCCACCGGAGTGCTCTACGGCCTGTCCGCCCTTGGGAAGAAGTAAGAGAGCTTCTGGAGGGTGGGAAGGGCAGATTAAACCTTAGCCTTGCCCCATCTGCCTCACTAAGGCTCTGCTTTCCTCTTGCTATGCTGAGGGGGAAGTGCAGCCAGAGAAAATCTCCCTCACCTCAGAGCCCTGAGCTGAAGCTCTGAGCTCTTGGGAATTCACGTTGTCCTGAGGGTCCTGCTCGTCCTCCTGCAGCTGTTGGGTGGATGGGCCCACCTCTGGGGCAGAGAGCAGCTTTGGGGGGCTGGAGAGGGACAGAAAGAGTGGTTGCACTGCTGGAATCCCTTGGCATGGAGAGTCAGGCCCCAGCTGGGACCATCCCTGCCATCCCCAGCTGTCCCTTCTCTCCACAGGGGAGATGCCATTTCCTATGCCCGCATCCACCAGCAGCAGAAGCAGATGGATGAAGAGAAGCTCACGGGGACCCTGGAGGGACAGGCTCTCTGAAGGACACGAGCTTGGGGCAGCCCTGGACACTGAGATGGTGAAGACGTGGGAAGTCCACTCTGCCCTTCCCTCTGTCTGCTCCACTCCCTGCTCTACCACGGTTTCCCTGGATGCTGCAGCAGCCGGAAATCTCAGGGGCTGGGACAGGCTGTGTCCTCTCCTCACACCAGCAGCCAGACCTCAGTGCATTGCTCCCTCTCTCCTCAACCCAACATCTCACAGTGCCCCTATTTTTAAATCTTTTTTCTCCTTTTCACTGCAGAGGTGCTGGCTCTCTGAGTGCTGTTTTCCCAGCCTTTTTTTTTTTGGAATGCCCCTTTGGGAACAGCCCTTGGAAGGGTGAGGAGGGACAGAGGACCTGCCAGTGCAGGTTCCACATGTTTAGGAACTCTCTGGGATGGACCTTCCCAGGTACAACCCCTACCCCAGGGTTTGCAGAACCCCCTGGTGCTTAAGCTTTGTTTTCTTCCACTATTTTAATTATGGGACCAGGCACTGGAGGCATCGCTGTACAGGAAAGGACTTCCAGCAAAAACCCATCTAAAGATCAAATCCACGTCTGCAGGGGAGCTGCCAGAGCTGCTGGGCAGATCCTGGCACCTACAAAGCACAGTCCCTGCTTCCTCTGGATACAGCTGCAGGCAGTTAAAGCCATTTACTTGAATTATAAGAATTAATTGCTTTGTCTTAATAAGGGCACTTTTCTTAAGGTCCACTCTTTCACTGGGATAGAAGGGAAACGAGGTTTGCTGAACCTCAGCTGAAAAAGGTGTTGTTTCTTCAGCCAAGGGGTGTGAGGGTCACTGGTGTACAAGAGCATTCCTGTCTCGTGGGACTCTGCTCTGCCACCTCCCTGCATCCCTCTGTGAGGGGACCTGCTCTTTGCTTCCCTGGCACAGCCTTTGTCTTTGGGATTGTGGTTTTTTTGCATTAATCCTGAGCTGGTTTTGTGTGGGAAGGTGGCCCATCCTCACTGTGCAAACAGAGAGGAGCTGCCCCATTTCAGTGTGGACAGCTGGGATTTCTTACTTTATTATTCCAGGCTCTCTCTGTGGTTTTCACGTTGTATTTTCTGTTTGCTTTGTACCACGCAGTACAAAACTGCTCACTAAGTCCAGATCCCCCTCTTTTCATCACAGTGTGTCGTGGGGATCTTAATTTATTTGATTTTTATATGGTTGCTCTTTGTTTTGATTAGGAAAAAGGGGAATAATTTATTTCTGGTTATTTAAGTATTTTGATGGGACTCATTTTCTCTGGATATAGGAGAAAGGCATGTTCTTTTTCCTGTCCTTCACAGGGCTGCCTCATTTCACCAGGGCTCTCTGAACCCAGGGACAGCCCTGGCTGCTGCAAAATCCAATTTCAGCCTTCAGAGCATTTCTCAGACTCTTAAAAAAAAAAAATGTGTGTTGTCCTTTGACCTCTTTGTCTTGTTCTGGGCCACAAGCTTGTGTTTTCCCCCTGTTCTGGGAGAGAGAGGGGAGGAAAACTGGGCTGTAACAGTGGGATTGGAGCAGCCAGCAGCACTCTGTGTCCCCTTTTGAATCCTCAGGTACAGAGGGGTTGTGCTGT
The DNA here is from genome assembly GCA_025920805.1 of Petroica traversi. Taxonomy (NCBI): domain Eukaryota; kingdom Metazoa; phylum Chordata; class Aves; order Passeriformes; family Petroicidae; genus Petroica; species Petroica traversi. The sequence goes on from JAHLSL010000016.1 coordinate 6,603,751, forward strand.
GGGAAAAGCTGCTGGAGGCCGAGTGCTGTCTGTCAGAAGGGTCTGTCCATGCTGAGAACTCTCCTTAGAGCCTGCCCTTCCTCAAGCTGCTGCTCCTGTGAGCTGCTGCTCCTTCCCTGGAGCTCAGCAGCTATGGAATCCCCCCAGCCAGGATTTCCAGAGGTCCCTGCAGCTGGATGTGGGCACCTTTTTGTGCAAAGCCCATTTCCCCCCGGCCTTTGAACTGGGATTGCTCCCACACCCCTTGTCTGGGTGCAGAGGAGGCACCACCAGCTTGGATTTTCCCCATAAATGCAGTTTTTTTCCCTAAAAGCTGTGCTGTTTTGCAGCCCCCAGCTCTGGGCTGATCCCTGGTGCTGAATGCAATGCCCACAGTCTCCTGCTGCCTGCAGGGATGGGTTCTGCAGGAGGAATGTGGGATATTCCAGCAGGAATAACCTCTGGGTGTGCAAGGGCAGAGCCCTGCCTCAGGAACGGGCTCGTGCTGTGGTTTCAGGGGTGTAGGGAGTTCTGTAGAGTTCAGTAGAGGAATGTTGTAGACTGATGCATGTCAGTGTCTCTGGTAGTGCCAGCTTTGCTCTGTTAGTTCTGCAGTAGCTTTAGGGACAGGAGGCAAAAGGCAAAGCAGAGCTCAAGGGATGAGACTTCCAGGGTGCTCTGAGGAAGCACAGAGCTGGTGGGACCCTTGCTGGCCTCATCTGTCACTTCTGCCATGGTCCCTGGGGCTGGGGGGCCACTCCAGGTCACCTGCAGGGCTCCTTGGTCACCTGCAGGGCTCCTTGGTCACCTGCAGTGCTGTCACCATGGGTTTGTGGCAGCAGGGTTTGGCCCTGGGGCTGAGCAAGGGAAGAATCTGCATCAATCTGCCCCCATGAGCTGAAAATGGGCCTTGGGGACTCTTCTATCAGAGCTGAGCTGGAGCCTTTGGCCACAGCGATTGAAGTGTCTGTGCTGCCACACCTGGAAGTGTCTCAGCTCCCTGCTCCAAGTGTGGTCACTCCTGCAGGGGCCTGTCTGGAGTGGGATCCCTTGGGAGTTGTGGCTGCCTGGTGCAGCTGGAGCCCAGGCAGTGCTGCCACCAGTGCAGGCAGGCCGGGTGACAGCACCTGTGGCTTTTGAGAGCTGTAGGGACAGTCAGTGGATGGTCCCACTCCCAGGTGGGCCTGTTTGGTGGAGGTAGGAAGGAGCTTTAGAGTAGTAGCATTGCAGTAGTTCAGTGCCAGCGCATGGTGGCTTCCAGTTGTGTTTAGAGGCACCCTCGGGGTGCTTGGAGCTGTGCAAGGACAAATGGAGCTCAAACCCTGCTCTGGAGGTTTCACAGGCTCAGCCCAGCCCCTGCTGAGGCAGCCAGGCTGGATGGCTGATCCCCAGGGGCTCTGTGGAAGAGGTTCAGTTCCCCAGGGTTGGAAATGAGATGGATGGAGAGCTCAGGGGTGGGAGATGCGCTGAGGGCAGCGAGTTGTTGGCACTGGGAGTGGAAGGAACCCCAGGGGAGCAGTGGCCTGTCACAAACCAGTCACCAGGGCAGCATTTCTGCACTGTGCCACTCCTCCCTGCCCCTGCCACTCGTGCCTGGCAGCTCTGTGTCCCCACAGGGTGTGAAGAGCAGGGCAGAGCTCACTGCTCTGGGCAGGAGCTGCTTCTGTAACACCCATTGATTCTCTGTGTGTGCAGTGAATAAAAAGACCATTCTACCTCTGGAAAGAGCCACTGTGATTTCTCAGACTCCAAAATTTGTAGCAAAAGCCTTGGGACTTTCTATGCTGAAGGAAGGAGGTCGCTCAGAAAATGCTTCCCCAGTGAGGTTCTCACAGGAGCTGAAGAGTCCAGCCTCATTTCCTGGTGGGGCATTTCCTCCTTAGGCTGAGCCATGGGAAGCTCAATTCATCTCTGTCATTTTTTTCCTCAGGAAAAAAACATCCACTGTCTTCAGGGAAGGGTTTCACTGAAGGGAAGATATCAAGACCTGGTCCATAGCCATGTGAGAAAGAGACTGCTCGAGCACAGGGCTGCCAGAAATCCTGATCTTCAGAAGGTCAGTGGAAACCAGAGGCTCTTGAGACCTCTCGTAGTCAGACCATGCTTAGAAAAAGTTGTGTTCCAGCCAGGGCTGAACATCTTTCTGGAAAAGGGTCTTAGCAGCAAAGGGTAGGTTTAATATGGATGTTTTCTGTGTGTTTTATTTTGGCCCACCACTGTCCCTCTGTCCTAGGCTGTTTTAAATTAATGCTGTGCTGAAGCACATCTTCTCTTAGGTGATTTCTCATCTCCTGCTGCAGGAGATCCAAATGGCAGCTGGCACATCTGGAGGGCTGGCTCAAACCTGCTGTTTTACCCCCTGCTTCCCTGACAGCAGGCTGGATGTCCCAGGAGTGGGAGGGACAGCATTTCCACCAGCCCTTGGGGTGCCAGGTGCATTTCAAGAACTTGGACAAATGCTTGGGCACATCATATCCCACTCAGCCTTTGTTCTTCTGCCCTTTTGGGAAGAGTCAGGTTGGACTCAGCGAGGCCATTTGTTCCTCACAGCCACAACCACTTCCTGCAGCCTTGTTTTACCTCGGGTGAGCTCTGAAAAATACTTCAAAAAAGCTCTTAATCGTGCAGGACACACAGGAAAGGGGTAAGGCTGATTTGCTACTAACTATGCAGTTAAAATCTCAAAAGTGATGGAGGTGGAGGCACATCCACCTCCCTCTTTGTGGGTGGGTCAAACCCCACGGTGGGGAGGACCCACCCCAGCACAAAGCATTGTCAGTACTCACTGTGTCTTTCCTACAGGGAATCACTTGCACTACAGCTGAATGTTTGTCTATTCCCATTCTTTCATCCTGGCTTTTCTTTGTGAACTGTATTTGGTCTTGTCCACCAAGCTTCTAGTGTAATGTGTGTTTTTAGAGCAATAAAACGTGGCAGCTTTTTGTACAAACCATCTGGCTCTGCCTCTTTCATGATCCCTGAGTGCCTGAGACTCCTGTGGGGAGCTGCAGGCAGCTGTGGTGCCCTTGTCACAGTCCTGCTCTGCCTCTCCCATCCCTCCCTTCTCTACAAATCAAGGAAATGTCTTGCAGTTGGAGGCAAAACTGTTTTATTCTTGCATCTACACGACGAGCTTGTGCCAGAACGGCTCCAGCTGCAAATTCTGCTCCAGCCAAGCCCTCAGACTCCTGAGCAAAGGACAGCCGTGGTCTCCTGTCCTCCTTTATTCTCCCAGCACATTTTATCTCCAGCCCTGGTCACCTGCTCCCATCCCAAGGCTGTGCAGAGAGCAGCAGGTAGTGTTGGGTGACAGCAAGAGAAGGTCAAGTTCCAGCTGGCAGCATCCAGGGATCATTGCTGCCCCTTCCTGTCCCACAGGGAGCTCCAGCCTCCACTTCCAGCAGCACGGTTTGCTTTGCCCTCCAGCCTGGGCAAGGGCAGCTCCTACCTCAGGAAGGACCTGCGGCCAGTCCTGAAAAAGGCCTCGATCTGCTCCAGGGACCTGCCTTTGGTTTCAGGGACACAGCAACCTGTGAATAAGACGTTCCCAGCGCTGATGACAGCGAAGAACAGGAAGGGCACCTCGAGGCCGAAGGCGTTCTGGAAAGTGGGGCAGAAAACAGCAGTGAGCTGGGGCAGAGAGGGGCTGAGGAGGGGCTGAGGAGGGGCTGCTGGACACCCCTGGCAGTACCCACCACAACTGGCAGGAAGAACTGGGTCAGGGTGAAGGCTGTCAGCCAGCTCACAACCACACAGAGGCCCGAGGCCACCCCACGGGCTTTGAGAGGGAGGATCTCTGACATCAGCAGCCAAGTGATGGGGCCCCAGCCCATGGCATAACCTGCAGGGGAGGAGAGGAAGGGGTCAGGTGTGAAGGTCACTGAGGAGTGCAGAAAAGCCCTGAGCAATCCTGCCCTGCAATCCAGCAATCATTATCCCCCATCCATCCGTGCCATTCCTCAAAGAGACTTCAGAGTCCACCTTTCAGGGACATCTGCCTTCCTTCCAGCTCCAAACCCAAATTCCTTGCTCCTCAGATGAGAAACACCCTGCCCTGGCTGGTGGCCAGTCCCGGGGCCTCTGCACCTACCCATGATGAAGAACATGGTTGCCAGGAGGGGGATGAGGGTGATGTAGTTTGTTGGCTCAGCAGGGAGGCTGGCAGAGCTCAGCAGGGTGGTGTTGGCCACGGTGCCGTTGTGAGGAGCTGGCATGAAGTGGATGTAGAGCCCCATGGTCAGGTTGGAGACCAGCATGACACCAGCTGTGAGAGAGGCACGGGGGCAATGATGGGTGAGTGATCCCCTCCGTGCCAAGCTCCTGGGAATGCCCCTGCTGAGGAGCTGAACCCCAGCAAGGGAAAGAGACCTCCCTTCCTGAGCCCTGTGGGGCTGGAGCTTCCACTCCTGCACGCTTGCAGAGCTGAAATCCTTCTGTAAGAGCTTCCCTTGGGAACACAGTGGGAGAGCCATACCTGATACAAAAAGGAGAATCTTCCTCCCAGCCTTGTCCATGGACACAGCAGCGATGGCCACCGAGGACAGACGTACCAGGCCAACCAGAGCTGCATCATACTCTGGTTTCTGCAAAAAACCATTGGGGAAGCTGAGCTGGGGGAAGGGGCAGGTTCCTGCAGGTGCTGATGGCTTGGCCAGAGCTGTTCTCCCAGTAGGAGACTGATGATGATGAGCCTGAAGCTCAGAGGAGGAGAGCAGGGAGACATAGGGGCCTGTCCTGCCCCCATGCTCCCTCAGCCTTTTGCAGGGCAGGTGCTTTACAAAAGAGATTTTACGTCTGTAGCAAACTCAGAGCATTGGGCAACCCTCACTGCAGCCCAGGCAGCCTGAGCAGGGCCCAGGGCTCACCAGGATGACAGATGTTTTCTTGAATATTGGCTGCAGGTACACGAGGATGCAGGTGACCCCCGAGAGCTGCTGCAGGAACCTCATTCCCCCCGCGATCAGGATGGGCTTGTAAAGGAAGGGGTCCTTGAGCTCAGCACAGGAAACCCGACGGCTCTGGAGGGGACAAAGCCAGAAACACAAAGTGATAACCCCAGGGAACCACCTGACATCCAGAGGATGGATTTTGCAGTTTTCATATCACATCTCCCCATGCTGAGCTTCCTCACCTGCTTCCTCAGGCTGTCCTTGATCTGCTCGTACTCCCGGGCATAATCTGTGTCCTCACCCCGCAGCCAGCACAGGGAGCCCAGGGCATCGTCCTCCTTGCCCTGGGAGAGCAGGAACCGGGGCGAGTTGGGCATGAAGCAGAGCAGGAGGACCATGGCAAGCACCGGCAGCTCCCCAGCCACGGCCAGCCAGCGCCAGTCCAGGACCAGCCCTGCCAGAGCAGCACAGTCAGGAGGAAAACACTCAGGAATGGTGTCCTGGCCTTGCCTCCACCTGGGCACCCCAGGGATTTAATTTCATAAACCCAGCAGCAAAAATAGGAATATTAATAAAAAAATTTCAAATGTATTCTCTCCTATTAAAGCAGCATTTCCAGCAGTATGATATGGGAAAATTCCAGCAAATCTGAGAGGATCCAGCAAGATCCTGCAGCAACCAGGGCATGTGCTGGCAGGTGATGCACAGGAAAGTCACATGTGCTGCCCTTCAGCCCTGGCAAAACCTCAGCAGGACCTGGCTCTGCAGGCACAGCAATGACCACAGGTCCATGTGGGCCACGGCTTCATCCCTCAGAGCCCACACACCAGGGCAAGGGGCAGGAATGGCCCTGTCCAGCCCCTCAGCACAGCTGTGGTGGTGGCTACGAGGGGAACAAGCCCTCACGTTGCTGAGGAAGTTGTTTATTTTAAATTCCCCCTCCCCACAGTGTTGTCCTGGACTCTGAAACAGCAGGGAGATACTTGCCCAGCGCGTACAGGACCAGGGAGCCCAGCACTGCCATGATCTGGGGACAGGCACCCAGCATCCCCCTGACCCCCGGGTGGGAGATCTCTGAGATGTAAACCTGGACAGGGACAAGAAATACTTCACACGGCTGCAACATCCCCCTGTCACCCGCCACCCCTGCCCTGTGTCACCTGC
>JAHLSL010000016.1:6618683-6648907 GCA_025920805.1 Petroica traversi
TATCTTCCCAAACCCTTCCCTTCCCAAAACCTTCCCGAAACTTTCCCAAAACCTTCTCTTCCCGAAACCTTCCCGAAACCTTCCCGAAACCTTCCCTTCCTGAAACCTTCCCTTCCCTTCCCCAAACCTTCTCTTCCCGAAACCTTCCCACCCCTCTGGGATGTTGTCTCTGCACTTTTAAACCCCCGCAGCCCCTGAACTCTCGGTCACCCGCCCTGGGCCGCCGCTGCAGGTAGGGCTGACCCCGTGCTCCCGAAATTCATTTCCCTTGGGAAAGCCTCCTAAGCCCCTCGCACATCCCGCTGCCCCCCGGGTCCCTAAGGCGTGAGCCAGACCTTGCAGGAGGACGAGATGCGAAAATCCGGGAGCAGGGACGGGAGGTGCCACCCCTCGCTGGGTCCCTGTCCCCTCCCAGCAGCTCCCCGGAGCTTTTGGGTGCTTGGAGTCCCTGGGGCTGTGCCCGTGTCTGGAGGAGCTCATGTGAAAGCCATTAGGAAGCATAAGGAAAGGGAGCACGACGGTTGGGAATGGTTTTGTTTGGGTTTCTAAAACGTGCGCATGAAAACACTGTGTGGTTTTCTGACAAATTTGAACCAGCGCTGCTCAATCCGCTCCAGCGCTGCTACTGTTGATCTTGCAGACTGTAAAGCATTTATTGGAGCTGCTTGAGGCGAACTTAAGCATCTGTGGAATAACAAGTCCAGGAAGTAATTGCATCCACAAGGAAAATATTTTTATGTATAATTCAGTGACCCATTTTATAAACATTGCGGTTCCACCTTGGACTTTTTTTTAATCTTTTTTTTTATTTTTCCTTTTTTTTTTCACCCTCAGCCTTCCTTCTCCAAGCGTCTGGGTTTAGTGATCCATGTGGGGCTGTGTTTGGTGGCTCTGTGGTGAGCCTTTGGCGTGGGGTGGGAAGTGGAGGGGAAAACCCCGGTGCTGCAGGGGGACGAGGGTCCAGCTCCAAAGGTGGCACCACACTGGGGTTCTCCAGGGAAGCAGAGACAGCATGGATTGCTCCTGCTAGGCTTGGCAGGCACTGAGGAATTGTTTCGGGGCAAATTGTTTCTTTCTTCCTTAGCAAACCAGCTTTACGAGAAGATGAGTCACTTCCAGCCTGGGTGGCACAGTGCTCGCACGGGCTGGGGACCTGGGGGCTCCGTGGCCTCTTTTGGGGGTTTTTTGGGTTACATTTCTGGTAGAAATTCACCCCAGGCCCACCTTTAACAGCCCAGGAGCTCTGCTCTCACAGCACAGGTGGGAGCTGGAAGGAGCTGTCTTATGAAGACCTTTGGGGGGGACAGGCCCCTGACAGCCTGGGCATGGCCAGCTTGGGGCCCAGCACTGGATACAGGTGTTTAAATGGGTCACAACTTAAAAACAGATTTCCTGTGACAAAACAAAGTTATAAAAAGATAAAACTGCAAAACACAGCATTAAAATTGCACTAAATTTTTGTGGGGTAACTATTGGCACCTTGGAGCTGCCCCTCCTGGGGAGCAGGGGATTGACGGCACAGGATCTTGCTCCCCCTTTTCCTGCCATGGATTTGTTGGCATCTTTCCCCCTTGGGAGGAATGAAAGTTTGACTCAGACTGAGTGCTGAAAGGCCTGTGGCTGCTGTGCCATAGGACCTGTGACATCTCGTGTGTCCCCACCCTTGCTGTGGCACCCTGGGGACATGACTGACCCCCTGTGCTGCTGCGGTGGAGCTGCCACCCCCCACCCCGGCTGCTGCCCCTCTCTCTGTCCCTGTGCACAGGACACGGCTCGGACAAAGCCTGGCAGGGCTGAAAATCAGAGGGTGAAGCTCAAGTTGGAGGTGCCAGGCAGAGGCTCCCCTGCTTTTCCCACTGTTCCCATTGCCCCCAAACTGCTCTGTCCTGCCCAGGGAGCAGCGATGCCAAGGGCAGCCACAGCCCTGGGGCCAGGCCTGGCTCCAGGAGGGAGAAGAAAACAAAACAAAACAGGCTTGGAAGTAAATATTATCTGAATATAGAGGAACGCGATGTTTCTTCATACGGGTCTAGAATTTCTGCCTTTTAACAGCTAACCTTGACTCAGCCAATATCCACAACATGCAGCCCTGGCCAAAATATGCTGGGCCTTAAAGTACCACAACAGCTGTTTTTCTTGCTAAAATATGACATTAAATTTTTTGGACGGCTGGATGCTTCCTTGATGAAAGTGGAATAAGGGGCTATTTTTCCTCTCCCTCTCCAGCCTTTCCTCCTCCTCCCGTGCAGGGCGATAAAGCCGGAGCCTCTGCAGATATCCCGTGCTCAAGGGAGGGGTCTGCTGTCACTGAGCCCCCCCTCGAGGTTCCTGGATCCCTCCCACGCCCCCAGGACCGGGGCCAGCAGCAGTTTCAGCCCTGACATCTTGTTTTGTCAGCGCTTTGTAGGATGTCAGAATTGTTCTACCCTTAGGGTGAGGGCACTGGTCAAGCGGCGGGGGCCGGTGGGTTTTGTGCTTCAGAGCCTTTGTTCTGACAAAAGGGACGGTTTGGGGCTTTCCAAGAGCTCCAGATGTGATTGGGGTGTGGGGCAGGAGCCTGGTGGCCACATCTGAGTGAGCCAGTGCTGGTCCCTGTCCCTGAGCTGACCAATATCTGGAGAAATTGCTGGTGGAGAGAGCTGGCACTGGCTGGGATCCACCCTGCTCTGTCCTGGGATAGCAGTGAGGGCTTGCTCAGGGTTTGGAGCTCTGCAAACGGTGCTGCAGTGGCTTTTGCTCTGCTGCTGTCACCTGGTGTGACAGGTGCCTTTCTGGACAGCCTGTCCTCGGATGAGCTGCATTCCTCAGGATGCAGCAGGAGCAGAGATGGGATTTGCAGTGGAGTCGCTACCCTGAGCCTTAAAACAGGAATGGCCATGGTGGGGGCAGGGATTTGTGGTGGCTGGTGACAGCAAGGTGGCTCTGATCAGTGCTGTGGCCACCCAGGGACACCTGTTTGTGGCTCTGGGGGAGCTCAGGGCTGGCTCACACCGAGGGGTGACGTGGCAATATCAGGATGGGGTATCTGCTCCCCTTGTCCCCACCCCAAGGGCTGTCACTCCTTGCCCAGCTCTCTGTGCAGTCAAGGACAAACTCCCTGCCCTCCACTCCCCATCCTCCCTTCATTTTAGAGATCAGCTTAATTTTACTGGGAGGCAGAAGAATTTCCAAAGTGGGGAGGTGGCAACCACACCAGGATGAGGGTTCCATTCCCCAGGTTCTTCTGGAGCCTGATCTGCCAGGCTGAGAACCCAGCGAGGAGTGGCACGGGCAGGATCGGGCTCCCCACTCCCCGTTCTTCCTCTTATTTCCATAACAATCCCAGTGCTCTCCGCCAGGATCTCACCCTCCCCGTTTGTTTGGGGACATCCACGGGTGCGGGGGTGCCCGGCGGGGTCCCGGTGGTGCCCGGGTGTGTGGAAGGGACGCGTTCCCTTTTCCCGGCCGGCGAGCATGTGGTTGGAATTAGCGGCGCGGCTGCAGGGGGAGCGGGCAGCTGGGTTTCTCCGGAGCGTTTCAGTGCTTAATCTCTGAAGAATGCAGAATGTCTGTCTGGACGGCCCGGCCAAGATCAACTCCGCGGCACGGGGAGGCCAATATAAACGTTCATGTTTTGTGTCACCGAGATTTCATTAGATGTTTTTTATGTAATTGCATAAGTCGAACTACCGTGATGAAAATGCCACAGCGAGCAAATGAGATGAATTGTGAAACCTCTCCTTCGAGGAGACTCTGGCCCCCTCCGGGCCGCGGGGATCCAGCTCCGGCCCCTTCCAAGGTGCTCGGTGACCTTTTGGGGATAAATAATGGGCTGTTTGCCCGTGTGCCCCCTCTCTGCCCCTCACCCTGACGTCAGGGCGAGCTCAGAGCTGGGCCAGGAGCAGCTCTCCCCATGACCAGTGCTGGGAGAGAGAGGGACCAGCTGCTCCTGTGCCCCAAAGGGGCTCCCATCCCTCGGATGCTCAGGGGGATGCAGCGGAGTGGGGGGAGAGGATGAAAAATCTCCCGTTTCTTGGCTGCCCAACATCCGAGTGCTGTGCAGCATCTGAACGACATCACTGCCCTCTTGATTTCCTGTTTAAAGCCCCGATAGAGGCAGGGACGGGGAGTTCAGGGCTCAAGAAGCACCCGCACGATGCTGTGCCCCATCCCCGGCCTCTGACCCTCTCCACTAACGACAACAACCCCGTTAATCTGCTCCCTGCAAGGCCTGGCGTGTTTTCCTGATGATAACAGATTAATGCTAATTTAATTAGGCCCGAATCAGTGCTCGCTTGGTTCAAACCCGGGCAGCTCCGAGGGCTGCTGGGCGCTGTGACACGGAGCTGCTGCTCGTCCTTGGGATGCAGGGCTCGGTGAGGTGACATCCCATCACCACCGGTCCTCCTCAGTGGCCTGGCAGCACTTCCACAGTGTGGGCTGGACCCACGGGGGTGGGTTTTGCTCCCGGAGGAGGCTCCCCCGTGCATTCCCCGAGGGGATGGGGAGGCAGCCGGCACCACGGGAGCCTGGGGCTGGGACGGCCGCCCTGGCCGCAGACACATCTGCTGGGCGGGAGGGCCTGGAATTTGGGATATTGTTTTTCTGGCGGGGAGTGGAGGGTGCCAAAAGCCTGATAAATTAATCACCTCTGACATGGGTCAGTCCAGCTTCTGGCGTGCGCAGCCTGGGCCCCCTGAGACGCTGCTGCTGCAACGCCAAAGTTCATCAAGCAGCCGGGCTGCCCCGCAGGGCTGCGCGTTTTGGGAGGGGGCAGCTGCTACCAGGGAGGGGCTTGACCACCGTGGTCCTCCGGGATGGCAGCTCAGCTCCTCCAGCTGCCTGTGCCTGGCCACGCTGATGCCTTTTTCCTGGTGTTAGGAAAATGTAACTAGACATGGTTAAGAGGGTTTTGGGGTCTTTCCCTCAGTATTTGAATCAGGATCCCGTTTGGTGCATCCACTTCCCCCAGGTGCCAGCGTGGCAAATGCACCCCCGTCAGTCACACACACCAGTTCTAGACTTTGCACAGCCCAGATCCAACAAGGGAGCCCAATGCTGGGGCTGGGCTGGGCTCAGCTCGACTTTCCAGAATCTGTCCTGCCAGGGGCCCTTGGCTTCCTGAGCCAGCAGAATGTTTGGTGTCCCTGGCTCTGCAGCTCTGGGCTCTTCAGCCTCAGGGCCTGCAGGGCACTCACAGAACACTGAGCACTAAACTAAGTAAAAGGTTGCAAGTATGTACACTAATACTTGTGGATACACAGAACTGTGTAAAAGGGATATAAAAGAAAAGACTAAAATCATTCCGGCATCAATGCTGCCACCTGACATCACTCATTTTGGAGCAGGACCTGGCTGGGAGGCTGCTGCCTCCTGGGGGATGGGAATGGATTTAGGATTTGTGCAGCTCCTGTCACAGCAAGCTCCCTGCTGAGGGATGGCCGGGGTGCCAGTGGGCACACAGAGCCCAGGAGGCTGCGTGGGATGGGGATGCGTGGCAGGAAGGTGTGCAGGGCACGGCAGGGGTGCGGCTCCTGGAGGTCACAGGCAGCTTCTGGTGGCCCCTCAGCCCCTGCAGGCAGCTGTTTGCTGTAGGGGGCTCGGGGCTGGGGCTGGGGCTGGGGTGGTGCTGGAGCAGCCCAAGGTGAGAACAGATCTTTGCCTCTCCCACTACGAGCAGCATCATGGGCTCTTCATGGGTTTTACTTTGTGTGGATCTGACCAATCCAGCCTTTTGCTGGCTGCTCAAAGCAAGGCAGGCTCAGCTTGTACCTCACCAGGCTTCTTTGCTCGTGGGGAGGGGACAGGGGGCTCACAGGTCCATGCTGGTACGGGGTGTCCATCCTGTGGGGTGGCACTTCCTGACCCTGCAGAGTCCCCACTGCTCCCAGCACTCCCTGGAGAGGAGACAGGGAAGGGCTTTGTTCAGCCTCTGCTGGGGTTTCTGCACAGCTGCAGAACAAAGGGGATTTTCCTGTTTTTAATGACTCCTCTAAGCATCCACCTCTTCCCCTCTCATGTGCTGCCTCCCACCCTGGCAACCACCAGCATCCCTCCCTTGCCAGCAGCAGCTTTTGCTTTACCTCCCTTGGTCTTTCTTGGGAACATTTCTGCTCAGAGAAGGAGAAAGAGGGAAACAGAGCAGGGAGCAAAGCTCAGGGCACAAGGTCCCACAGGATCTTCGAGAGTGTCAGCGGCTCTGTTTGGGCTCTGCTTTCCCCAGGGTGTTCACAGGGGCCATGCAGGGCTGCTCTGGGTGGTGGACGTGTTAAAACACCCAGCATGTGCTGTGACCTGTGCTGGGATCAGAGCAGATTTTATCAGGACGATGCAGAAACCTCCCTGCATCGCTCCTGTCTTCTCCACTCGCTTGCTCTCCTTCTCTCCCCCTTTTATTTTTTTTTTTTGTCCAGACATAATTAATGTAAACCAAATGCTTTGTGCACAGCTGCTGGCATCCTGAAAACGTTTTGTGTGTGGTCTCTCCTTTAGCCTGGACAGGGATGCAGCAAAACTCTGAGCACTATCCCAGACCTGCCTGAGTAGGGAGCAGCATCTATTGCACAAGGGGCACCTTGAATTTCTGCATTTCCCTCGTGGGATGAGGTTATGGTTGAACTGCTTAAAATGAAACCGTGGAGCTGCCCTAAAACTTCATCTCCCAAACCCAGTCAAACCCAAGCTCGACTTTTCTTGCTGGTCGTGCTTAACTGAAACCCCAAATATCTGTCTCATTTTTGTGGCTGTCTCTGTGTTCCCCCAGGGCCTGAGGGACACTCATGAAGCAGAGCTGCTGTGGGCAGGATGTCCTCATGCTGCTTTTGGTGCCTGTGGATGCAGGGAACAGCGAGATCTTGTGATTTCTATTTTTCCAGCCAAAGGGGCAATTTCTGGTCACGGCTTTTGTCGCTTGATTTTTAGGGCTCCAGGTGTGAGGGAAAGAAAGGGTCTGGCCCTACCTGGTTTGCTCCCAAAAGCCCAAGCAGCAGCTGAGTGGCTCCTGACATCCTGCAGCCCTTGAATTCCCTTCCTGCACCCCCACACTGAGCTGTCCCCTTCCCAATCCCTCTCAGATGGTGCTTTTCCCCTCCATTGCTCCAATCACCCCCTCAAAACCCCAGTGTGGCATCTGGGATCACCAGCAAAAAGTACCAACTTCCATGCCCCACATCCTGCTCGCTCACCTTGGCTGTGCTGGGAAAGCTGTCTGGTACCAAGGGCTGCTTGATTTCCAAAAATCCCCCTTTCATTGGGCCAAAAACCCCTCAGGAGTGGTGCAGTGAGGGCCGTGGCTGTCCTGGCCCTCCGTGAGTCAGTGGCTGAGCATTTTGCAAATGCTGGAGCTAAATGGGAATCATCTGAAATCCCTGCGTGGACGTGCTTGGGATTCCGGGATGATTAGGATGCTGCGAATGCCTGGGTGAGAAGGTGGGCTGGGTGGAGCTTTTGGGAGTGTCTGTTCTCATGTTTCTGCTCCCAAGCTGTGCCCGGGAGATGGGAATGAAACCTCTGGGATGAATCTTCCCAGCAGCTGGGGCGGGTCTTGAGTTGGCTCCTTCTGGGGAGGCTCTGAGCAGAAAACCCACGTGCAACAGGGCAGTCACAGTTTGGGGACAATATCTGTAATTTAATTCTTCAGACAGAAGGCACCAGTTTGGAGAGCACATTCACGTGTTCACACAATATTTTAATTAAAAAAGAAAACCAACCTGACTTTCTGTGGAAGAGTTTAAAGGGAAAACTTTCATGCAGCCCATGGTGGGAGCCTGGGGAGATGTGGGTGTGCAGGAGGAGCTGTTTCTGCCCTCAGTACTTGGTTGAGTGATGCTCACAGATGAGGGAAGGGCTCTGATTTGCAGAGAAATCCTCCCCTGGCTCCCCATCCTCACACCCAACCCCACTCCAGGATGCTCTGTGGGGCTGGTGGGTGCCAGAACACAAACTGTCTGCACTGAGTGCACCTACAGCACAAGGTGATGACAATTTTAAATGAGTGAGAGGTTGAAAAATAGCGAGTGAGATTTTTTAAGAGGTCACCTTCACCAAGGAGGCAAAAATTCTTCCTTGTGCAAGTGAGATGCTTTAGGAACTGCCTTAAAATTAATCCAAAACATGAGCCCGGCTCCAAATGAGTGGGACTTGGCAAGAGGGCTGGACACATTATCTTTAAATATAGGCAGGCATCCTGGAGGGTTTCTGGTGGTTTTCCTGGTCACTTCTTATTCCTCTGTCTCCTCCTCTGCTTCCCCCCTCCTTGCATAATTCTCTCCCTTTTAATGCCTCTAAACACATTTTGGGAATGAAGTCTCCCCAAAGCAGGCAGGGTTGCAACACTACCAGAGATTTTTTGTCGGGAAGTTTGGCCTCCTGTGGCACTTCTCCTCAGGACAGCATTGCCTGGGTGGCCAGTGACCTCTGGCCTGAGGACCCTGTGGCTCCCAAGCAATGGAAAAGGAGTTTAAAAAATGTAAATGGATCTAAATGGGTGCAATCCACCTCTGGCTGGTGGATTTGGGCCCCCATGGATCCCGAGCTGTGCAAAATGGGGGTGAGACCTCGTGTGCTTCCATCCCTGCACTGAGTGGGGCCTCACGGGTCAGCACAGCCCCAAAACCTCCTGTGACAGAGGCAGCAGTGCCCAGCACACCTGGAGGTTTGTGACAATGGGTTCTGTGGTGCTTTCTGGGCTCTTTGTCCCCTTCCCACCTCAAACACGAGGCTGGGGGCTCATGGAATCAAGCACGGCTTGGTTTAGGCCGGGAAGGAGAAGCCAGACCCTCACCACCAAAGCAGGGAGGCTCGGGACCCTCTCAGGCTTTGAAGCTGGAGATGTCTGGCCATACAAAGACACATCTGTGTTTAATCCTCCCCCCTGTAACCGAGCTGGGCCGGGCAGAGCCCGCAGCCCCTCTCCCCGTGCTCAGGGATGTGTGCGGATGCGTTTGAAGGGCCTTGGCACTGCGGCCGTGCTAGGCCGGCTACAGCCACATGTTCTTGCAAATGCAGCTTCCTATTGACTTGTTAAACATTTGCTATTTATCAGATTTTGCTTTTAAACTGTCTGTAACAGTCTGGGAGAAGTTGTGTCAAAATCCCTTCCAGATGTGAAGGTGCTACCTGATACTTTGGTTATAACCTGGACCCTCGCTCCTGCTCCATTCAGATTAGCTCCACTACTGTGGAAATGAAAATGCAAATAAAGACATAAGGAGAGCAGAGACGTGTGTAAAACTTCCCCCAAACCTTCCCTTTTACAGGCAAAACGATCCTGCCTTTATAAGGAGATTGTGAGTTTTATCAGTGAACATTTGCCTTGCTGGAAAATCAGAGGAAAGCCGGGCAGAGCAGCCACCATCCCTGTCTGCCCACAGGGGTGTTTTTAAAGCATAATTGACTGTTCCCCCCCCCCCATTTAAATAACATTTCTTTGGGTCTGGGGCTTCCCAGACACATCAGCTCGTTTTATGAGCATCAGGTGATGTGTGCAGTTGGAAACCTGAGCGCTTCCCTTGCATTTGGAGCACGTGGATCAGATAACGATGGCTCATTAAACGCTCATTGAAAATCGGCTGCAAGGTCAGGAGCTTTCCTGGGGGCACCCACCCTGCAGACCCCCCTGCCCTGTCCATTTCCAGGAGAAACCACGAGATATTCCCAGCTTAAAACAACTCCGTGGTATCTGTCAGCTCGTCCAGGGCCCGAGCCAGCTCCCATCATAGCAAGGGAGGGTTTTTCCACTGACTTTAAGAGGCGCTGGAGCAGAGCCACGCTCTGTGTAATGCGGATCCGGCAGCGTGCGTGATGCACTGCATGATGACAGAATTTCTGGGAGATTGGCCTAAACCGAAAACCTTGGACCGCCGCTCCCCGGGACCTCTCTGCCGGGAGAGAGGGGAGGCTGCAGACACCCAACCTGGGCCTGGAGCGGGGTTTCGCAGCTGGGAAAGCATCCCTGGAAGGCTGAGAGGCTGCGCTGCATCTGCCTGCCCTGTGCTGGTGTTTGGTCACTTGGGTTGTGTCCGTGTCCGGTGCTGCCGGGGGGAGAGGACACCTGGGAGGGTGTGAGGGGCTCCCTGCTGGACCCCAGGCTGTGGGTGCTGCAGCTGAGCTCCTCTGTGCCCCCAAAACACCCCGGAGCTGAGGGGCTCAGTCTGTCTGTGGTGCCCCAAAAATCCCCCAGTGGCACCGAGGTGAGGCTGCCCTGCCTGCACCAGCTGGGCTGGGAAGTTTGGTTGGTGTCTCCACTTGAGAGTCAGCCCAGGACAGCTGGGAATCTTACTGAGGGAAAAGAGGAGGGAAGAGAAACATGCTGGACCATTGTGTGGTATTTTAAGCAGAATCCTGATGCACGAATATGTTTTTTTCTCTCATTAGTGCTGGGTTAGGCAGCTTTGCACCCTTTCTGGAGCTCTCACCTTACTGATCCCTGTGGTTGTCTGCCCTAACTCCATCCTGCTGTTCCCATGTGCCTTCTGACTGCTCAGAAGAACAGGAGACCTTCTGTGTACACTCCAAAAAAATGTTCATTGGGGCTGGGATAGCTGGAGCAAAGCTGAGAGATACCAAGTGGTCCCACACAGGTGCTTTAGTTGCTCCATCTCCCCTTTTTTCCAGGCTGATGGGCAAGGCTGGGCTCTCACAATGCCCCAGACATGGCTGGTGACTCCCCTTTGCCCCTGCAGACCTGATTTATCCCTCTCACAGGGCACAGGCACATCAGAGCTGGAGGGTGATGCAGGATCCCAGGGCAAGAGTTCTCCCTTGGACTCCCCACAGAGCTCCTGCCCTGCCACAATTCCTGAATTTCCAGGGGAAGCTTTGGTTTCTTTGGCAATGCCAAGCAGGAGGCTGCTCCAAATGAACTCCTGGTGCCTCAGGATGGAGCAACACCACTCTCTGAAGTGGGGTGGTGTCACTGTGGCTTGAGGGCTTCAAAATGGGTACAAGGACAACCTTGGTCCCACCATCTGCATCAACCTGGCCGGGTTCAACCCTTGAACATGCCTGGAGGAATGACAGTGGGAGGGTGAGGAGGGAAGAGCAGCGAGTGGAAAAAAACCTGAAGCCGTCTCTCAGAATCACATGGTGATAAGGCCTTTTCTGGAGTGCCCCATGCAGCTGGCAGCAGAAACCAGGCTTTTATGTTTGGGTCTGGCTGGGTTTTCACTTTCTGCAGCCAAAAGGATCTGGATAAAGTTTGCCTGGAAGATTAGCTGGCACTGAGCCTGACTAGACATCTCTAGAAGCCTCCCCTCCAGCAGGAGTAGGTCCTGATTCCCTTCTCGTAGGCAAGTGTGGGGGAACGTCCCCTTGAAGGGGACAGTTCCACCAGCCCTCTGCCTTTTGGCACCCCAGGTCCCTTCTTCCAGTGCAGAGGGGATGCTGGGGGTGTGCAGATGAGATCCCAAGGGATTTTTGTCACCAGGGATGACAGGAGGTGATGCTCCACAGCCTGAGGGACAGGACGGGGAGCACAGAGCCTCGGCATGCACAACTCTTCCCTAGGATCACATCCTCCCTGTGTCTGTCCTGACACCAGAACTGGGAAATGGGGTGCATGGGAGCCCCCCGAGCAGGGCTGGCGTCCCCCAGTGCCAGCTCTGGGGCAGATGTGGCCCAGCTGTTCCGCACCGGGTTTGGCAGCAGCTGAGCTGTCCGGCCACATCTGAGCTGCCAGCTCCAGGGCACAGCTGGCAGGGCAGGAGATGCTGTGCAATGCCATCCCCACGGGGGCCGTGGGTACCCCATGCTGACCCAGACACAAAGCAAATTTTGGGTTTTGTGCCCGGGGAGGCCTGGCAGAGCAGGGGAGGCTGTGCTGGTAGCAGATGCCGATGCCTCCAGAGAAGAAAGCCCAGTCCCTCCCCTTTAATTCCTTTTTTTTCCCTTTTTTCTGTCTTTTTTATTCTTCCCCCCCTCTGGCTGATCTTAAAAAAGCCCAGGCGGTTTGGGCTTCGTGAAACCCAAATGCCTTTTGCAGCATCAAGCCCGGATCCCATAAGTAATATCCCAGCACTGGAGAGTAAGACAGTATATGAAGTAGACGGGGAGCTATAAAGACACTTTAAAAGGGGCAATAAAAGTTTTGGGTTTCATATCGTCTTACCAAAGAAGAGAATAACAGAGAAGCAGGAAATTTCAGTAGCAGACATGACAAAGGTCACAGCACTCAGACTGCACCTTAGACGAAAACACCTACTCTTATGAAAACAGCCAGAATTTTTGGCAGGGGCTCAAGAGCTCTTACAGGCAAAGCTCTCGGCAGCGCTAAAAGGTTACAAGAGACTGTTTTGTCTACGTTGCTGTAGATGTTTATAATATTTCCCTGCATTGGTGTTGCAGGGGATATCCTGCCTGGGGTAGTGGATCCAGCCCTGCACCTTTCCCCGGTGTTGGGTGCAGGGTGCTGCCATCAGCTCGGGGCTGGGGCCAGGGCAGGGACCCCGTGGGTGTGCCCAGGTGAGTGTCAGTCCCAGGGCTGGGTGCTGGTTCTGCACTGGGGGCAAAGGGATGGATGGTTGGCACAGCTGGAGCATCAGCAGGGAGAGGAGGGGACAAAGCAAACATTGCCTGGGATTTTGTTGTGTGCAAGACAATTTTTGTTTTGTTTTGTTTTGTTTTGCAGCTGAACACATGGCAGGTGGGAGCTGGAGGTTTTTTATCCTCAGGTAACGTGTCTTCCTTGTTTGCACGGGGTTTGCCAACCTTTGTCCCTCATGCTCTGCCCCAGTTGGGTTTTGTGGTCACCCAGTGTCCTCTTCCCAGCCTGCCCTCCCCAGGCTCTCACCATGTCCCAGGCTGCAGGGCTGTGCCTGTCACCGCAGCCCAGGAGGGACCACACCATCCCAAAATGGGCTGGTGGGGTGAGGGAGCCTCTGACCAGAGCCTGCAGCAGGCGATGGAGGCTGTGGCACTGCAGGTCAGGCTCCTGGGGAGGGTCAGCATGGAGTGTTTGCATTTGGGGTGACAAACACCCAGGAAGACCCAGCATGGCCTGGGATGCCCATGGGGGTCACCCCTCAGGGAGCAGCTGGGCACCCTCAGAGGCATCTCCTGCAGGCAGTGCTGAGCTGCTTCTTGCACTCCAAATCAGAGCCCTGTTTTTTGGGGCCACCCTGAGCACGGCAAAGTGCTCCAGTAACAAGGAAAGCTTTGCATGCAAACCCTGAGAGCATCTTGTAAACATCCCGGGGGCTGGGTGCTGGGGAGGGATGGAGCTGTGTTGCTTTAGGTGCTGGGGAACCCTCTGAAAGCTCTTTGCTAGCTCTGTCTCTGCCTGCAGCTGCATCAGCTGTGCCACCGCTTGCCAGTGACTCTTGGATGCTTGGGGGTTCATAATTCATTTATATTTTTGTTGGAAGCCCATTCAGTTTTGGTTGTTGCCCCGTCGCAGGAAGTTGCTCTGATGAATGACTGGGGTGGATTTCTCTTCCAGAGGAACCCAGGCTTAATGTGGGCTTTCTGTGGACATCTCTGTATATCAATACTGCTCTAATTGTCCATGACATATAGTCTTGGCCTTTTTCCCAGACAGTCTAAATAAATCATACACTTCTGCTATAGTAAATAGTCTGTTAGAGGAGATGTTATAGGCTTACAGCCCTCCCCCCTCCCTCCAGGAGCTTCTTTTCTCTGCCTCTCATTTTCCATGTACTTTCCATACCAATGAGGCACCTGCTGCCTGCGCCTGCAGGTCTGCAAGGACAAAGTGCCCAGTGTTGCAGGCCCCTCCAGGTCTGGGGGCTGTGGTGGCCGTGCCCAGAGCCCGGGTTCGGAGTTGGCATCTGCCCTCCACAGAGCTGAGTGGAGCTGGAAGGTTTCCCACCCCACTGAAGAGACGCTGGCATTGCACACTGGCCAAGTCTTTGTTAGTATATATTATTTACATCGAGAGAATACATAAATAAAATAGTTAATATCTCACAAAAAGTACAGGTTCTGTTAATTGGGTGTTGCAAATGAAGCTTTGTGTGCTCAGGCTGGGCAAACCTGCACGGAGGGGACAACTTGGGTCCTGCCAGGTCAGTACAAGGGACAGCCCAGGAGAAGGTGACATGGCCTGGAGTGCAGGGGTGTCCTGGGGCAGGGGACAGGTCACAGCCCAGCTGAGTGTCCTCCAGGGAGAACATGGGCATGTACCAAACTGGAAGTGCAAGCTTTGCTGGGGCTGATGGTGGAAAGGTGAATCACAGGATGGTTTGGAAGGCACCTTAAAGCCCATCTCCTTTCAACCCCCCTGCCATGGGCAAGGATAATTTCCACTGGACCAAATTACTCAGGAAACTCCCCAGGGGACAAAACCCCAGAACGGACACAGAGCTGGTGGGAAAAGACACTGATGGGCCAGAGGAAAACCCAGCAGGGAGACATTTTCCTTTAGGCTGCAGCCCCATGAGCAGGAGCAGGAACACGCGTGCCCGGGGGGCTCAGACGCAGCAGCAGAGCGTGGAGCAGTCCAGCCTGGCAGGGGTCCCAGCACTCCCGGCCTTCTTGTTCTCCTTGGGCAGCAGCAGCACCAGGGCCATGGCCAAGGCACAGTGGTAGAAGCTGTGCACGTAGGTGTAATCCCACTCCTGCAGGCAGGGAGAGCGCAGTGAGAAGCGGGAGCCCAACTGTAAATTTCTACAGGTAGCCAAAAGGAAGGGGATAAAAAAGATCCCTGAACCTTCTGCCTCCCTTTGCTGTCAGACAAGAAAGGATTTCCAGTGGGGGAAAAAAAACCCCAACAAAACAAATCTAAAGCAAAGTGGATTTAACATGTTCTAATTTGCACATTTCCCAATTCTTGAATGAAGTGTTTCATTACCCCGCAAAGGACGCGGCGGCGAGGCCGGGGCGCGCGGGGAGGCGGCTTCTGCTAAGTGACATTTTTATGTTCTGCTAGAATTTGCAATTACCAAATGCTTTGAAAAATAACCCTTGGGGATGCCTGCGAGGTTGTATCTCGCAGCTCCCAAAGCACAGAGCGGCCGTAACGGCGGCGCTGAGCGCAGGCACGGCCGGCAGCTGTGTCCGGGGTTATCGCCTGCCCGGCAGGACACACAGACACTCCGGAGCAGGACGGGGGGGACTGGCCAGCAGCAGGAGCAGAAGGATATAAACACAGGATCGAGTGCCCCTGGGAGTCACTGAGAGTCTTTTCTTTGGCGTGAGCCAGCCCTGGATCCGGCCATGCCTGGGTCGGATCCAGTCCCTGCCGCGTCGCTGCGAGGTGTCCTTAAGTCACCCGTGCCCAGTTTCCAAAAAACCCTGCTCGCACTTGACAGAGCCATTCTGAGCACCACGTGTGCCTGAGGAAAGCACATCCCATCTCCTTGTGACTCACTGAAGGGGGAAAAAGAGGCAGAGCATCACCCTGGGTGCCGCTTGCTGTCACACCTGCCCCCAATGGACCAGGGGCTGGGATGGGGACAAACACCAAGGGATCACTGTCCCCGCTGCCAGACCCCAGCATGCCAACCCTGGAGTTCTGGGTATTTTCCAAGGCTGGATGCAGCCCAGCAGTGGAGAGGGAGGTCTCCTCCCTTGGAGATGTCCCTCACACCTTGCAGAGTCAGGGAGGGGCATTGTGCACACAGGTACCTCAAAGAAGAACCTCAGCATCAGCGCCAACGCCCCGAAACAGAAGCCAGGACCAATCTGTTGGGTGTAGACACTCTTGTCAGGATAGAGCCCTTTCTTCTCCTTCATCTTCTGCAGCTGGGAGGAAGGAGAGAGCACACCAAGTATATTCACCTGCTCCAGCCTCATTCCTCATAATAATACTGTTTTTTTTAAAATATTCGGCCCCAAAGGCAGCTCGGGGAGTGTGTGCCCTTACAAACCCAGTCTTTGGGAGAGCAGATCCCAGCACAGCATCTGCAGACTGGAGGCTGCAGGGGGTTCCCATTCTCGGTCTCCTCCTTGCCCATCCCCTCCCCATGGTGGCCACTTGCCTTTAGCTGCTGGCTTGGTGACAGTTTCTAATTGGGATTTGCACCACCGTATTTCCACAGGGTTTGGCATCATCTTTCTGCAATTTTTATCCCACTGCTCCTCGCCCTCTCCTGCCAGTGCCTTCTCCACCTCACTCCCAGCTGGGGCCACAGCAGGTGCTGTGAGTGGGGCACAGACTGCAGCGCTGTGCCCGACTGTCCCAGACTGCAGACAGATTCCTCCCCACTTTATCACCGTGTTTTATCCACATCTTCCCCGGATCTGAGGCAGTTTACCAGACCCCTCTGCCTCTGAGTAGCCGTAAAAACTCCATAAATACATTCCCCCTGATTAGAAATGCAGGGACAGGAGGTGTGCTGGATTGCTCAGACCGATCGAATCTGGCATTTATCACAAAGGCTGCCGTCTGCCCGCCTTCTGCTCGGGTTAAAGGAGAAATCGCTGTGAAATTGAGAGCTGGTTCTTGAGGAGGAAATCCCTGCCACAGGTGGGACCCCTCCATGCGGGGTTCAGCCCTTTCCCCACCAGGAGCCCCCCACAAAGCCCTGCCCCACGTACCCATTTGACAGTGATGACCAGCACGGCCGTCCCGATGGGCCCCGAGTAGACGCCGTAGCCCCAGCGGTCGTGGTAGATCCTCACGGCGATGGTGAGGACGCCAAACATGATGAAGGTCGATCTCTTTGGCTCATCAAACTCTGCCAGGGCTGAGGGACCGAGCACAGGGAGCATCAGCTCACAGCCCCCCTTTTCCAGCTGCTCCCCCAAAGGCTTCCTGGGCTCTGTCCCACCTGCCCCGGGGTTGTACCCATGTCTGGTTTGCCCCTCTCATGTCACACTGCTGGGGAAACTGAGGCACACGGGACGAAGCAAACACTCCTGAGGCAGCTGAGTGGTGGGTCCAGGAGGTGATTTTATTTCAGTATTGCACGGGGAAGCTTAAAGGAGATTCCCTACCCAGAGGAGCTGTGGCTGCCCCATCCCTGGGATTGTTCCAGGCCAGGTTGGACAGAGCTTGGAGCAACCTGGGATACTGAAAGGTGTCCCTGCCCATGGCAGGGGGTGGAACAAGATGATCTTTAAAATCCCTTCCCACTTTAAACCACCCGATGATTCCATGATTTCCCTTTCCCTTGGCCCAAAATTCAGAGACAGCAGCAAAAACCCTCATGCCCTGCAAGCCCACAATCAGCTCTTGGGCTCATCCTGCACCTCCAGCCTTCCCAAACCTGCCAGGTCACTCTGGCACAGGCTCCACCACCCCAGAGCAGTGGGATCCCCCACAGGTGCCAGGGGCTCCGGGCTGCCCGGCCACACCAGCACCTGCCCGGGGATTGCAAGCTGGAAGTCACCAGTGTGAGTAAATTATTAGAGGCTTTTGTTTAGCACAGAATGGGGTAATAACTGATAAAAGTTATGGATCCCCGTGGGCTCCATGCTTTTCCAGCTTGCACAGCTGTGTTATGGCTGTCCTGGATTTGCATTCCGGGAAGTTTGCCCGAGGGTCTGCGTCCGCACATGTGCTTTACAAGCCACAGCGAGAGGCTTCCCTGGCCTTCAGTCACCACACCTTCCATGTCCTTGGATCGTGCTTTTATTGGGAGTTTGGCTAAGGGATAATGTCCGCATTTTAATCTCTGTTGTTTCCCAGCGGGTCAATATTTTAAACTTCGTAGTCCAGGATTTGTGTTTTTTTTCGCGAGGTTTTTTGAGCGCAGTAATGAAGCAATCAAGTCGAATTTTGCTGCAAGGAGCCAAAGTGTCTGGATCAGCTCTGACCTACCCTGACACTGCTGTTATCCACTGAAAATGCCCTTTGGAAATTATTTGCCTGGTTGCCTTTTCTAGCTGAGCAGAGAGAGCACTGAGGTGCCCTGAGCAGTGGGGGAGCCCCTATTGGGACCTGCATTTTGAGGGGACAGAGCCATTTCTAAGGGGGATATTCTCCCCACACATTTTTCCCTGCATGGGAAATTTATCCTTTTGCATCCCTGATTGTTTCTGCATCCCCACAGGGTGAATCTGCCCAGATGAGGGATGTTACCCTCCTTGTGCTGGGCTCTGGAGCTGCAGGAACCCCATCCCTGCTGGAGGTCCTGCACCAACCCTGGAGCCCTGAGAGGCAGAGGGGAAAATCCCATGGGAATTTTGGGGCTGTCCATTGCAGTGCTGATCCCAGCTCATCGTGGGGAGAAATGAGGATTCTGTCTGGATTGGAAACTGGTTAGAAATGGTCCCAATTCTTGAGCAAAACCTTTGGAACATCTCTGTCTCCCGACCCTGCTCTCTTCTGTCACCAGCATTACTCCCATTCTTCCAAAAATCATGGTGACAAAATGGGGAAATGATAGGTTTGAACTTTATGTGTTTCTTGTTTTTTTTAATTTCTATTATATTTTGTTTTGATGTCAAATAAGGAACAAAATGAGGATAAAGAGAGTGAAGTGAATGTGGGAAAAGGAAAACTGAATAACAGGGCAAGGGGTGGGATTTATAGTAAAAAGGAAGTGAAATAAATTTCTGCTTTTTCTAAGCAGATCTAATATTCCCATCAGCCTTAACCAGGCTTTTGATAAACCAGGAAGTTATATTTGTTTTGACTAAACCACTTTGATTCTCATGCTACCAAGGGAAGTGGAATATTCTGCATTTCTTAATGCCCCTAAGTGAGGCAAGACATGCTGATAGTGTGAGGGAAACAAAGAGAAATGGGAAATTCCCTGGTATATGAGGTTTCAGACTCAGTCATCTCTCAGTCTTGTCCTGCCTTGAACTGCAGCACAAGGCTGCCAGTGTGTCATTGTCATTTGAAGCAGAGGGACACCAGCAGCTGCCACAGCTCTTTATCACCAGCAGCAAAACATCCCCAGCCACCACTCAGGGCACTTCCATGTCTGGACCCCACCAATTGCAATGATTTCCCAAGGTGTTAATGATACAAAACTGGGTTAATCCATAGCACAGACTGACTTCCAACCTCAGTGGCAGCTCAGAGGGAGCAGCATTTCTGGGGACTGTCCCCATGACTGTCCCACCAGCCCTGCTGACAAATCCAGCCCTCTCTGCCAGTGCTGGAGCTTTCAGGAGCCACAGCAGAGCAGTTCTTACCCATCAGGGACACCCAGATGGACAGGGCTGTTCCGTAGATGCTGAAATACTCCAGGATGTCGTAGCGCATGAAGCACAGCACCGATAACCCGGGGCCGTCACAAACATGGTAAAACTATTGAAAAAGGGGGAAAAACAGGTTAGAAAACCAGTTTCTTACCAACAGAGCAGTAAGGTAAAGGCTTTTATCAACTGGTTTGAAATAGTGTAGCTGCTGCTGAGAGGATGGCCAGCCAGGCCAGAGCAGTGTCAGCTACACCAGGATCACTGATATGCTGTAATGAATATATTTGAGTGTAATGTCATCGTTCCCAGTTGCAAATTGCCCAAGAATCAGCATTCTTCTCCCTTAGTACAAACTAAGACAGGCTTTAATTTGCCTCTTGGCCAGAATTTGCAATCTGATGACCAAGCTGCTTTGAGCCGGGCGCTGGGGGACGGCCTCTCCAGCAGAAGGAGGACTCTGGGCTTGTGGTTTTAATTGCGAAAGATTCTTGTAAAACAATCCAGAATGAGCGTCCTGATGAAATGTGTATGGATGCCAGGTCACTGTCCGGGCTAAACAGGGTTTACATGGCCAGACTCTGCATCCTGGGGAATTCACTCATTAGTGCATTCCCTTAAAAACCACCGGTTCCTGCCCATTAGCTCATTGATTCGGTTATTTGCAAAAAAACCCCCATTGTCATGCAACACAAACGCGGACCACGCCAAGAGACATTTTCCAGGCAATCAGAGGAATGCTCCCAGTGCTCGCCTGGCTCTCTCCCACCCCTGCCAGCCCCGAGCCCTGCAGGTTTTGCAGCAGCACCAGCGATTCCTGAAGAAGTCCCTGCTCCGCTTGGCGGGGCGCCCTTGGAGCGCCGCTCGCTGCCCCGGCCCGCTGGGGATGCTGATGTTATTTACAATGGGAGCTGCTGCGAGCCCTCTGGCCGGCTGCAGCTTCTAGAAAAGATTGCACCACGGCCGTCATTCTTCTTCCCTGCCTGAGATTGGGCTGGGGGAGTCTGGAGCCGCGGGGGAAGGGAGGGAGAGCGTGTTCCTGGCACTTGGCTGCCGTGGCCATGTGCTTTCACTGCTCTGCTCTGCTCTCCTGCAGGAGGAGGAGTGGGATGCTGCAAGAAAGGCAACAGCAGCAGCTGCTGCCCTTCCTACCCCTCCCCACCCCGCCGGCAGCTGCCTCCCCTCCTTTCCCTTCTTTCCCTTCCCCACTCAGGGATATTTTGCCTCTGCAATCTCTTCCACCTCCCGTCGAAACACGTGCCAATTTTCCTATTGACTTCTCGGGGAGGTGGAGCAGACACAGGCCCGGTGCAAAATGAAATTGTAGATGTCTGGCTTCCCTGGGGAGCTGGGGCGGGGGGCTCAGGGATGTTTTCATATTAACTGGTCCTGGAGTTTTTATAGAACTGGCAGAATTTCTCCCCCTGCGTCGTGCTTTAATCAGCCCACATGGTCAGGGATGTTCTGTGGATCTTTAATAGGAGACCAACCTGGTTTTGAGCCCTGTTGAAGAGCTTTTCACACAGGGAAGATCCTTTATCTACTCCCTGCCTCAGTTTCTCTGTACAAGGAACGTGCCAACCCTCACGAGACACCTTGAGATGGATGGGGATTAGTGGGAAATGCAATATCAGCTGGGTTGCTGAGCTGTTTCCTTCATATTCTTTAGCAGATCATTGAAATGTAGTCAAACAGGAGATTTTTTCCCAATGGGTATGCTGCTCTGAGTGCTCAGCAGTGTCTGTATGCAGTCACTTAGCAGGGATGCAAAGCCCAGGGCAGCATATTGCAGAAATAGGGATATTTTATATATGTACAGATATTTCTCCACTCGTTATTTCCATGCTAAGGAAGGTCAGGGAATCAGAGCCTGGTAAAACACACATTTCAACCCAAAAAGGGTTAATAATTATTCCTCTTAATAGCCCAGCAGCCTGTTTTAGTCTCTCCTTTCCCAGTGCAGAAACTCCCCTGACTCCAGCATTGCTCCCATCCCCAGCTGGCAATTGCAAAATCAATAATTTGACTACTATGTGCTTTTGGCTAAAACGACAGAGGCAGAGCAAGAGGTTCTGGAGGCAATTTAAAGCCCAAATTCAGCATGGCCACTTAGCAGCTGTAAAACAAAGAGCAAAGCCAGCTCCAAAGCGCTGCAAATCAGTCAAGGCTCTTTGCACCCAGACCTTCTCTCTAACCTCACAGCCATAAAACACCACTAAATCTCTGTAAGGCCACATTGTTGGACATCCTAAACTGGAGGATCAGCTGTTCAGCACCACACACGGTGGGAAATGACTGAAAAGGGATATTTTAGGGGCTGTGCTGGCTGCTCTTGGGTGAATCATCTTCCCAGTGGCCCGGGGGGGTATTTGAGGGGTTAAAACATGCGGGGAGAGGGGAAATCGGGAACTTCTTACCGCCACAAAGAACATGGTGAAGAAGTAAACCATGGCTTCCATGTGGAAACGCCGCTTGGCCGCGATGCTGATGGTGGGGAGGAAGACCAGGGAGCTGAGGGTGGGCAGCAGGAGCTTGGCCACCAGCGAACCCATGGGTGGCTCCCGGGACCGGGCTCTCTGTGAGCTGGTGGAGAAAGCAGCCGTGGGGAGGGTGCTTTAAAATTTAAATGCCCTGCGTGGCAGGAGGGCCGGGGCAGGGAACAGCTGCCACCGCCGCAGGGCCGCCCTCGCTCCCGGCTCAGCCCGAATTCTTGAGGCAGCCGGTGGCTCCGGGCAGCAGATGCTCCGTGCCCCCAGAATCGTGCTGGGTGTTTGGAAAGGAGTGAAAGGGAATGTTGTCCTTGCATGCCTTGTGCTGGGTGTTGGGTTGGGGTGCAGGGTGGGTGAGGAGTGTGAGGTTGCTGGCTCCTCATGGGGACATCCCACCCCTGCGTCCCCCTGTCCCCAGCCTGGGCCAGTGCTGCTGGAACAGCCCGGCAGGGAAAATCCCCCCTTTCCTCATGAAATGGAGGGGCAGGCACCGATCTCTCCTCTCTGCTGACCAGGGATAGGACCTGGGGCTGTCCCGTGCAGGGTCAGGAGCTGGACTCGATGATCCTTGTGGATGCCTTGCGTTATTTTATTATTCTCTGCTCTGCACTTCCACGAAGGAAGAACTGGTGTGTGGTAGGCACCAGGGTTTTTTTAAAAAGTGGGATTTATCCTATTACCTTTGTGCACTTGAGAAATACACGGCAAGCTCCAAACCTGCCTTTTATTTCCCCACGGGGTCACACATGGGGTGGGGAGGGTGCAGACATCGGGGAGCTGCTGCCACACAGCACCCGAGGCCGGCTGCCAGTGCCTACGTGCCCTCGGTGGAGTTCGGTGCAGTTAAATTTCCCAGCCGTGCCCTCAGCTTTTGCAGCTCCAGGAGCTCTGTCTGAAATTCAGGAGCCGAGCGTCTCCGGGCTGGAGGAATTTGAGCGGATTGTCGTGCGGCGCAGAGAAGCTGGAGGAAAAGGAAACCAAAAGCCAAGCGGCGTTTGGGCTGCTAATCCACTCAGTGGTTCTCTCTTTTATTATGACTTTTTATTATATCGCTGCTGCTCCCCCCCTGCGTTAATATCTTTTCCTTGGAGCCTCGCAGGGATTCTCGGCATCCTTTCGGCACAGCTGTTCCCGGGACACGGGGAGCAGGAATGCTACGCTTGAGCAAGCGCCTTTGTGGCTGCGGCTTTGGGGAGGAGGCTGCGAGCTCTGATAGGAGCCACCGCTCCTGGGGCTGATAGGACGGGCTCGCCTGTCCCCCGGGAGGGGGTCTGGAGGAAAGACAGGCATGCACGGATTTAAAAAATCCTCTTTAAATCACTCCAGTGCTTTGGGAAGGGCTCTGGAGGGGGAGTGAGGGGGTGTGTGTGTGTGCGGGGACTGGCACAGAGCATTAAAGCCCTGACTCTGTGCCCGGAGCCGTCCCCGGGGCACGGCTCAGATTTTTAGGGCTCCCGTTTTTAGCTGATACTGCAGGAACCATCCACATTCCCTGGCTGGCTGCAGGCAGGGTCCCTCCGTGGGATGCTGCCCACACCACATCTCCAGCCGCCCTCCTGCCTGGGCAGGCTATAAACTTACCACAAAACTCTGCAAAACTCAGTCTTGACCAATAAATATTGAAAAACTCTGCTGTCCCTATTTACTGTGAAAATTTATCCCTCCGAGCCAGGACATGAATACCCTGATGCTCCCCAGGTGTCCAGCCCCGAGCTGAAAGCAGAGCTCCAGCACATCCCAAAGTACCCTGCTCCTTTTCTGGGCCAGATCCTCAGATGAATCCATTATTCTGTGTCCATGAGCTGCTTGGACCAAGGAAGGTGCCGTGGGGCACAGCAGGTTTTTGGGGCTTTGAGCAGATTTGGGGTTAAGACACTGCCAGATGGGTGTCAGAGAGGTGAAAGCACAGCCCAGAACCCGCTGCTGAGGACAAACCTCCACGTCTGGGTGCAAAGCAGCCCCCTCAGCACTTGTGAGGACACGGCAGCTGTGCAGCAAGGACGTGCAAGGGTGGTTTTTGTGCACAAGGGAAATACCAGGTGAAAAACACCAACGAGCAGTTGTTAAATACATCCCACTCACCCCCAGCCTTTGCCCAAAATCCAGCTGGCGCCCACTGGAAAGGAAACCCCGTTGGCTGCTGGATGCAGCAAGTGCCAGCCATGGCAGGGAAGTGTTGGAGCTCTCAGGAGCAAGAAAACATTCCACAGGTTGTTGGGGTTTTATTCTATTCTGTTTTTTTTCTCTCTCCCAGCTGCACACCCTGGGCTGGCGGTTGGGTTGTGGCCAGAGCTGTAGGCACGGGGGGGAAAAAACTCCCAGTGGGTTGCACACGTGTTCCAGCTATTATTGAAAAAGAACCCCCAAAATAAATGGGGAGAAGAGGGGCAGGCAGGTGGTGAGCTCCTGGCAGGAGCTGCTGCTGCTTAAAAGGTCTTTGTTCAGGCTGCGAACGCCGCGGTGCAGACGTGGGTTGGGCAAACCTTCCCGGGAAGGAACCCAAAAAACAAAAGGGCCAGGACTTTGTTCCCTCTTTCCTAAACAGGTAGGAAATGGAGAAAGAGCAAATTTTAGCTCCTGCGTTTAAGTGCTGCTGGAAAGGGGAATTTTAAATCTGCATTCCACAGGGCTAATTTGGTGCGGAGCGGCGCGCACGCAGGAACGGTGATATATATGGCTGAAAAGTGGCTCCCAGATGCCAAACCCAGGTTCTGGTATGCTGTCCTGGATCCTTCCAGGGTAACATTAACCATGACTTTCTGCAAGCACTTCTACCCTTTCAACTCAGACGTTGCAGTGAGGGAAAGAGACACAGAGAGTTTTGTTTTATTTTTAATACGAGGGTGATGGTTTGAGAGCAGTGTGTGCTGGAACGGGGGATGAGGGGGCTGTGCCAGCTGAGAGGATTGAGAGTATTTTCTCCTTGGGGTAAGGGTGGGATGATCTTTCATCTGCCTGTGGTGTAGACTGGGTGAGAATTGAACCCTGCCCTGTTGCGTGTCACCAGTCACTGAAATATCGGTGACAGTGACCCAAAAACAAAGAGTGAAGCTGCAGTTCCACCTGGGCTTGCAGTTTGAAGGGCTGCGATGCTGCAAAGTGCTTTTTGCCACTTCTATCCCTTCAGAGTTTAGGTTTTCATCCCCACAACCCTTCAGCTTGCGATGGTGAGAAGCTGGATGGTGCCCTGCTCTCAGCAGGTTGATGTGGCAGCGCCCTGAGGAGCCCTGAGCAATCTCACCAGCAGGGCACCACCCAGTTTGTGAAGATTTCCTGTCTTCTTCTGACCAAGAAACCTCCAGGTGTGGAGGAGCTCAGGAAACCTCCTGGGGCAGGAGGGGAGCAGCCCAGGGGCACCAGCCCTGCCCAGCTGGAGCAGGGATGGCAGCAGCACCTGGAGAAAACCCCTCTCCCCACCCTCTGCTGCCTCTGGCCAGGGCTGGAGGTGAGATCCCGATGTGGGGAGCACTTCCAGGCCAGCTGGAACCCAGACACGAGCCCTGGCACCAGGGGAAGGAGCCCCATAAAGGCAGAGCCACCAGCTGTGCCAGAGCCCTCGCTCAGCCACTGCTGCAGCCCCAGCCCTGCCAAAGCACCTGCATCCTTCTCCTTTTATTAGTGGAATAAATTGCCACTTAAAATATCCATTCTCCCTAAGGCCTGGCCCCATTTGAGGCAGCTTTAGCTGAATACTTAGCCTTAAAAAAAAATCCCCCTTTCCTGTCTCCCTGTTGAATAAACCCATTATGCATATTGCTCACAGGTATCCCTGCTGCTGTTTTCCTTAGGGTTTTTTCACTCTTCCCTTTCCTCTCAGCCCTGTCATGGCCCATGACAAGAATGTCATCATTGATGACAAGGACATCTGACTTCTTGTCACCAGCTTTCTGTCATTCCTACCTTTGGGGTGTCCTGGGGTGGCCCCCCACAGCCAAATTCATGGAGGCAGTGCAAGGGTTTATTGCTCATTTCATGGGGTTTAATGTTGGTTTTTTTTAACAGTCATAACTCCTGGAGCCCCATAACGACGTTGAGGGTCTCAGCTCTCACCCCGGTGGTCAAAAAAATGTCATTTTTTGCAGAGAAATGCTTGAAGCTACGATGCTTCAAGGCTCAGAGTCCAAAAAGGGAACAAAACCAGTCTTAGGGTTTTTGGGGAGTCTGACTCACGGAGTTTGAATGCCTGTGGTTGGCAGGGCTGCATAGCTGATGGCCCTCAGCACAATACTGCTCAACTTCCATGGCAGACTCATTCCATTCAAAGAAAAGCCTTTGTACTTTTTTTTCCCCCTCTTCAATCTCTGCATAGCTAAAATTTCGAACCGAGCCTGGAAGCTCCTCCAGGTTCTTGCAGGATTGTTTAACCTTTGGGGACAGGTAAAATGAAAGCCTGCACAATAAAAAAGAGGCTCTCGAAACCATTGAAACTCCACAGGCATGGCCATACCTGGGGTCACTGCGGTCACTCGTGGCTTTCAAAACTGCCCAGAGATGTTTTTCACAGGAATCTGATGGTGAGGGCAGCTCGGTGGCTTTGGCTGGTTCAGTTTGACTCAACATTTTGCAAATCTCCTCGGGTGAAACCCTCACGCCAACGTGCCATAAATCAGCCCCGTCCCCAGTGCTGGGGACACGCAAGGAGGAGCTGCCTTGCCCAACACTGCGCCGCAGGTCACTCTGCAAGGGACCAGCTCTACAGGACACTTCTGCCTCCAAAGAACATTTCTTTTGGTCTCCTCTTGCTTGTTTTACCCGTGGTGGGCCACAGATGCAGCTCTTGGCTGCCAGGGGCTTTTTTGGGGGGATTTCATCCCCCTGGCAAAGTTCTGGTGGTGCAGGGACCTCACGCACTCCGTGCTCAGCTTCAATCTGCTCATGTCACACCAGGCTGGCATGGAAATAACTGGTGTAGCTGTGCTGAGGTGTCAAAAAAATGCATCACTGCTGCAGTCAGGCTTGAAAAGGGAGAAAACCAATCAGTTGTCTCATCCCTGATGGAAAATGGAGCTGCTGGGGGTCCTGGGCTGACAGACTCCTGACCACGCTAATGCTTCTGGACCTGGGCAAGCATTTTGGGGGGCCTGGCTACAGCAGAGCCATCCCAACTTCTGTGGCAGCCCAAGAACTGAGCCAGGAAAGGGGTGATTTGGCTGGGAAAGTGGTGCTGGAACTCAAATCCATGGCTGGACTCAACTCCATATCCACAGCTGAGCTCAACTCCATGGCTGAACTCCAATCCATGGCTGAACTCAACTCCATAGATAAACTCCATATCCATGGCTGAACTCAACTCCATATCCACGGCTGAACTCAGCTCCATGGCTGAACTCAAGTCCATGGCTGAGCTCAACTCCATATCCATGGCTGAACTCAGCTCCATAGATAAACTCCATATCCATGGCTGAACTCAGCTCCATAGATAAACTCCATATCCATGGCTGAACTCAACTCCATGGCTGAACTCAAATCCATGGCTGAACTCAACTCCATATCCACAGCTGAGCTCAACTCCATGGCTGAACTCAAGTCCATGGCTGAGCTCAACTCCATATCCATGGCTGAACTCAACTCCATATCCATGACTGAACTCAACTCCATGGCTGAACTCAACTCCATGGCTGAACTCAACTCCATATCCATGACTGAACTCCATACCCATGGCTAAACTCCACACCCATGGCTGGACTCCATATCAGTGGCTCTGGCTGCCAAGAGCAGGTCCTGTGGTTCACGGAGGGCTCGTTCCAGGGATGTGCTCGGGGCTCCAGCAGGTCCAAGAGCTGTGCTTGGGTCAGGATGGAAAACTGTCCTGCCATGGGAAGCACAGGGAAGCACAAGTGTCCTTGCTGTCACTCTCTGCTCCAAGCCAAGGAGGGACACACTCTGCCACAGTGAAACCACGCCAGCCAAGGGACCCCAGCCCTCCCTGGTCCTGATCCTGCAGAAGCCCGAGTTTCCCCACTCAGCTGAGCATCCCTGGCTCCCGCCAGCAGCACCAGTGCCCAGCCCAGAGCTTTGCTGAACTCCTCTCAGCCAAGGAAACTCCTTTCCTCCACAGGCACTTCTCCGGCCAAACCAGCAGCCAGTCGCCGGCAACGCTCCCCCGACTGGAGAAGGTTATTTTGGAGTGTCTGTCGCTGGGTTTTTTTTGGTTTTTTTTGCACTCTGAATTCTGCACGGCACTGGTTTGGGATGGAAAAGCCTTGGCAGCTGCCTGGGGCTGTGGGGACAAGAGCCCACCGTGTCCTGGGGCAGTGTTGGGAGGCGAATGCCCAGCACACGAAGTGCAGGATGCAGGGAGCAGAGCTGGATAAGGGACTCTCATCCAAACCCTAAATTTCCCTGGGAAAGTCCAGCACGAGCTCTCAGCGACCGTCCCGGGTGGGAAAGCCTCTCGCTGTCCATGCAGGTGCATCTTGTCTCAATTTACTGCGAGCCCAAAAGCTGTAAATAACATCTGCAAGTCATTTCTAACGCTCCTGCCAAAAACGGGGAGATAAAACCCGCTGTTGTCCGAGCCCGGCCGGCCGTGATTAATGCAGTACCTGCCGGCAGCGGCACCCTCGGCCCCGGGGCTTTGGGGACAGCGCTGTCCCTGGCGATTTTGGGGCGGCGGGAGTTGGCGCTGCGGGGTTTGGCTGCTGTGGAACTCGAGTTTTGGATCTGTTCTCCAGCGCAGTTTGTTTTCGGGGCTGGTTCTGCTCCCATCGAGGCGATGGCATCGCTCCTGCTGATTTCACGGGGCCGGGCCGGGGCTGCGTAAGCTGCGCTGCCGCGGCCAGGGATAACACTGTGATTTATGGGAGCAATCAGTTGCCACTAGGAGCTGGTTAGGAATTTTCCGATGAAACGGGGATTGCGTCAGAAACCGCTGAGTCATCTCAACTGTTTCATAAAAAAAAAAAAGTATATTAAAAAAAAATCCTTTGGCTTTGATGAACTTTTGGTGAAGCACAGACTGAGTGTGTCTCGCCTGCTGCCGGCTCCCCCAGCCCTTGCCTCTGGATCAGCATTCCCACCCTCTGGCATTCCTCCTCCAGCCCGGGGCATCCCTGCAGCACCCTGGGGTGCGGGGTCACCCAGGGATGGGATCTCCTGGGGTCTCCCCTCCTGCCCAGCCCCAGGGCTGGGGGATGCCGGGGCTCGCAGGGACCCGGGCTGCTCTGGCGTTTTCAATGTGAAATAATTCGATGCTTTTAAAACCTCTCGTGTTCAGACTTTTCCCTCCTGGTTGTTCCAAAACGGAAAGGGTTTTCTCCTGCATGTCTCGGGCTGGGATATTTTGAAATGCAGGAGTTGGGTGAACTCAAGTGCTAAATTTTCCCAGTGTCCTGGTCACAGCCAACCGATGGAAAATTGAAAGTTGCAAATCAACCTGGCTGGGTAAATTAGAACAGGCTGGCAGACATTTAGCCAAACAGAAAAGGAGACTTCATTTCCCATGTAAATTTTTTGGGATGGATTCTCTGTCACACAGACATCCCTGCGAGGACTGGATCCAAATTAACAACACAGTGATTTCTGCAGGGCACTGGGAGCTGCGAGGGAAACTGTGCCTCAAAGTGGGGGGACAGCAACCTCAGGGCCCTGCAGATGGGCGCTCCTGGCCTGTGACAAATGGTGACAGGGCTGAATGTTGCCACCAAAATCCAAGTGGGACAACCTGCAGTGATGGCCCTGAGTGCAGTGCCCTGCTGGGAGCAGGGAGGGAAAGAGAAAAGGCTGGAGCTGAAGCAGCTCTGGAGCTGAAGCAGCTCTGTAGGAATTGTTCGGGTGGGCTGCTCAGAGCTGCTGGGGTGTGCTGAGGAATGCCCAGGGATGTCACCACATTTGGCACCCAGAGACCTCAGAGGACAGACCAGATATGTCATATATCAAATACAGGTTGCACACACTGGTGCTGTGGCCTTCTCCCCCCTCAGGCTTTTTCTCCACGACACAAACACAGATCAGACACAACCTGTGCACGGCTGTCGCTGAGCCAGGGGGTTTTTCCCCGTCCAAAATGGCTCTTGACGTGCCCCAAACCAATTTTCTGACCCCATTTTCTGCGTGGCAGAAAACTGTTTCAAGCAGCAAGACCAGCACCGAGCTTTAGCAAACAGCACCGAAAGCACAGGACCTTGAGGATTTGGTCCAATTTTCAGCAGAAAGTGAAATCAAACCCCTGGCAAGACTCTACCCAGCCATTCCCCTGGCCATCCCAGAGGCACCATGTGGCTGCACAATGCCCGTGGAGCTACCGGGAGATTTTTGGTGAGCTGCAATGGGCAGAGGGGTAGGGGCTGCAAGTACCGTTCTCCTGACCCGAGGAGGGGAGTGCAGCATCCTCCAAGGGGTCCCGAGGAGGAGAGCAGAGCATCCTCCGGGGGGTACCAGGGGTGGGGAAGTGCAGCATCCTCCGGGGTTACCGGGGAGGGGAGCGGAGCATCCTCCGGGGGTACCGGGGAGGGAGGGAAAGCAGAGCATCCTCCCGGGGAGGGGGAGCGCTGCACCCTGCGGAGGATCCCCGGGCAGGGGGAGCGCAGCATCCTCCTGGGGGTGCCCGGGGAGGGAGGGAAAGAGGAGCATCCTCCGGGGGGTACCGAGGTGGGGAAGAGCAGCATCCTCCCGGGGGTGCCCGGCGCTGCGCGGACCGGCGGGAACGCATGCGTGCGGTGCGGGCTTCCCCCCGCCTGTGCCCCCCCGAGCCAAACCAAGGGAAAATTA
>JAHLSL010000016.1:6649307-6667635 GCA_025920805.1 Petroica traversi
ATCCCCGCCCCGCATCGCCCGTGCGGGGCTGCCCCGGGAGCGGCTCCGCGATGCTGCTCGGAGCCATCCCTCCCCCCCGCTCTTAATTTTCCCTTCATTTAGCGCAGCCCCGAGCGCCTGTAGGATAAACTCCGAGCGCGCTCTGGTATTGGCTTCGAGTCAGGAGTGTCTGGGAGCTTTAATGAGAACCAAGTGTAAGGCAAGGCTCAGCCACCTGTCCACGGGATCCCCGGCCAAGCGCTCCGGGCTCCCATTAATCAATGGATCTGCCTCTTGGAAAGTCTCTTTAGCATGCTGGACCTCTCCCCCAGGGCGATTGCAGAGCGGATTTGAGGACCTGGAAGCCCTCGGGTAATTTTTTTTTTTTAAAGCCAGACAGCAAAGCAAGGGCTGGTGTTGCCGGCAATTCTGCGATTTCAAAAACCGCTGCAAAAACCTTTGCAAGGATAAAAGAAAACCCCCAAAAATGAGTGGGAAAGAAGCTCTTTATATTGCAGGTCGGCAGTCCTGCCCCCTCTCTCCACAGGAGCAGCACCTCTCCCACCCCCCTGCTTCCCAAGAATACTGTCTAGCTGCTTTTCAAGGGAAATTAGCTTAGGGGAGGATATTTTTTTTCTTTCTTTTTCCTTACAGACATGAGCTGCTTTGATTGCCTGGAAGCATGATTTCCTGAAACCTGCTCCTTTCTGGCTCTTGCAGGGAGGTTCACAATAAAACGTATTGTGGTTTCGAGCTGGGTTTTATTTAAGAAAATGCCATTCTGGGTTATTCTCTTTCATGAGGCAGATGGAGAACGAGATGAAAGGCTGACACTTGGGATACTTCATTTCTGCTCTTTAATTGTGGGTCGTGGCTTTTCTATAAGAAAAGGCGTCTTCCCTGGGAACCGAGGGGAACTGGAGTGGAATAAATGGAAAAAAAAAAAAAAAGAAGGAGAAATAATGGCTGTTAATTGCATTTTTTTTTGTTTTGTTTTTGAAGCCTTTCATCTCATTCTTCCAGGAGCAATCCCGTACAGGGGGATATTTAAATGCACTGCTTTTCTAGTTGCAGGAACACTTCTGGTCACTCACTGTGCAGCTCTTGCTTCAGTGTGAGCCAGGATTTATTCCAAGGCAGGCTTGGAGTGGTGTCAGGTGCAGCCACTGGAAACCAGTGCAGAGCTGTGGCTTGACAGATAAAAAGCGAGCAGGGAAGTGAACCTGTGCCATGTTAATGCTTCTATTAATTAAATAAACCTTCAGGCTCACACCCCTGCAGCCACTGGGGGTGGGGGACACCGAGCTGAGCTCTGCTGGAGCAGAGCTGTGGAATCCAGGCAAAGCAACCCCTGCTGCTGGTGATGGGGCTGGTGGGAGCTGTGCTCAGTGCAGTGTTTGGTTGTTCCTAGGATGAAGATGTCCAAGTGGAGGTGGAGCAGCATCTCTGTCAGGGCTCAGTGGCAGCTCAAAGGCGCCCTGGCCCTTCTGCTTGTGGGCAACGTGGTCTTTGTCATAGCTCAGGTAAAGGTATCACCATTTTGGGACTTCTCTGGGCTTTAACAGGCTCTGATGTCTGGGATGGATCCCCCTCTGTGCGTGCACCAGGTCTCCAAAAATTGAGAGGACTTCCAACTTGCCTTCACTCTTTAGTCTGGGCTTAACCTGAGTTGCACCTTCTGTGGCTGAGAGAATTCAGAGAGCACTTCAAGGACTCTGAAGGGCCCTGCCTGCTCTTGGGGGAGCATCACTGCTCAGTCCATGCAGCGGCTGCAGCTTTCATTTGCTTTGGTGCAATATTTGCTGCTCCTTTGCCCTCTGATGCAGGGTCACAATGCGGGGTGGGAGGTGGGGGTGTTGGGGACCCTCCTGAAGTGACAAATCTGTCACTTGCAAAGAGCACACGGCTCCTCCAGCCTGCTGGCACCCACTGATGTGCTGTTCTGCTGCAGAAGGGTGTTGCAAGGGTTTGCTGGAGCTTCCAGAGGAGCTTTCAGCTGCTGCTGGCTCTGCAGCTCCCTGAATTCTCAGTGGAGCAAGAGTCAGAGAGCACCAAACGTCTCGCAGAGTTTGGGGCTGTTTGGGAGCTCGGTTTAGCCAACTGAGCGAAACAATGAGAATTTCCTTTCCTGAGGAATCCCAAATATTGCCACTTCATTCCAAT
This sequence comes from Petroica traversi, assembly GCA_025920805.1. NCBI lineage: Eukaryota > Metazoa > Chordata > Aves > Passeriformes > Petroicidae > Petroica > Petroica traversi. The sequence goes on from JAHLSL010000016.1 coordinate 6,651,450, forward strand.
TTTGTAATGAAAACACAATTGCAAGAATGCAGGGATGGAAACCTCAGGCTTGACCTCAGCTGGGGCAGGCAATGCCCGGGTCGAGCGGGGCGGGCTGGGAGAGGGGGGTGCCCTCAGTGTCCCCACACAGGCTCGGGGGTTTGGGTGTGACTCCTGCTCCTCTTGCTGTCCCCGTGCTCCGAGCAGGACCTGGCACAGACGTCCAACAGCCTGGAGGAGGGGTCGGATGTCACCGCTTACTGGTGGGGAGAGTGGACCAAGTGGACAGCGTGCACCAGGACCTGTGGGGGAGGCGTCAAATCCCAGGAGAGGCACTGCCTGAGGCAGAGGTACTGCACCCAGGCTGGGGAGGGGCTGTGCTGCTGGCTGACCCTGAAGGGCATCACTCTGAGAGAGGCACTGATGGAAAGGGGCCTGGCAAATGCTGCTTGGGCAGGAGGGGATGCCCTGAGCTTTGAGGATTCCTGTGCTGGCCCTGCAGCCTCTCCAGCAGGATTGGTGCAGAGGGGCAGCAGACACAGACTGAGCTCGTTCTCGAGGCTTTGGTGGCGCAGGGCTGGTGGGGCACCCACTGGTTCCATCTGCTTTGTCCTGGCTCTGCCCTCTCTGGGCGCTGTGGTTGCCAAAAACCTCTCTGTAACCTTGTCCCCAGGCCCTCATCCTATGGTACCTCCTGGGATAGTTGATGATGCAGGTGACAAAGCCCCAGAGAGCTTTGCTGCCAACTCCAGGGAGACTGTGATAGATCTGTGTGCCTCTGCTGTGTCTGACCTTACAGAGGCAGAGAGTAAATACATTTAAACAAGGGAAAATGATTTCTGCCCCCTAACCACCATTTCTTTGTTCAGGAGGAAGTCAGTGAGTGGGCTGGCTAATAAAACTTGCACTGGAACATCCAAAAGATACCAGCTCTGCAAAGTCCAAGTAAGGATATCCTTTGTCTTGTCGGGAACACTCGGTGTGGAAAGTCATGAATGGCATTTCTGGGTCCCCTGGAGAGGGGACCATTTGTCCTGTAGCTGTCACCCTGCTGCCCCTCCAAGCAGCTGGGAGTTCCCTTCTTTGGTGCCCATCACCAGTGCCTGGGTTTGGGCATTTTGCCATAAAAATCAAAGTGACTCTGGCAACAATTCCCAGGGGGATCCTGCAGTGGGGGGAGGAGGAAGAGGAGGAGGAGGATGAGGAGGATGTGGCTGGGGAAGGTGATGGAAACACTCCTTGCAGCCGGTGGTGATGTGCCAGAAACCTTTCCCGCACTTTGTTTCCGTCAGGATGTTAATGTATCCCATTCTAGGAGTGCCCTGTGAACGGAAGGAGCTTTCGAGAGGAGCAGTGTTCATCCTTTAACTCCCATGTGTATAATGGCAGAACGTATCAATGGAAACCTTTATATCCTGGTAACAAGACATTCTTTGTGTGTTTCATAATGCTCAGCCAAATATTTTGATAGTTATGATGCTCCAGCCCGCAGGAAGGCTCCTCCTCTGCTGTTTTAAAGTGGTTTTTCGGAGGCACAATCAGCTGTCTCCCGAGTTCAAAGGCTTGTTTGGCAGCTGCAGGGCAGCTTGAAAATTAAATAACAACACGAATTCGTGTCTGGAGCCTGTGTTGGTCACAGCTCCCGGGGACCAGAGGCTGCAGGAGGATGTGAGAGCAGGGGGAAGGGGCTGTGCTGGCAGGGACAGTCGGGCTCACCCGCACAAGTGTCCTTTGAGCTGGAGCTGTTGCTGGCTCTGCTGCTCTCGGTGACATTTGTGTCTCCCACGCCCTCTGTGTGCTCTGCCAAATGTCACCGAGATGCAGTCGGTCACTTTGGTCATCTGGGGTGAGCGAGAACTGCAGAAAGAATTTGGGACTCAGAAACTGAGATTTTACTGAGCTTTTAGGCACTGAACTCCCATCAAAATCACACATTAAACACAAGCCATGGATGAGCTTTAGAGCTGCTGGGAATCCAGGACCCTTCTCCTGAGGAGGCTCCTGAGATCTTTGTGGTTCTTCAGATCTACATTTGGGTGCCTAAAAATAGAGATGGGATCTACTGCAGCTTTATTTTAGGGGTCTCTAAATAGGAACATTTATTTTTAAGTAAGAGCAATTATTTTCATCAAATCACTTTCCCTGGCTGTCCAGCCTTGGCAGGGTCAGCGAGGCAAAACTTGGTCGAGGAGCTATTTCTCCTTGGTGGCTTCTGTCCCTTGGAGGTGACAATTTCCTTAAACAGATTTGCTGTTCAAGCTGAGTCACCAGAGATGTTGCAGGGAATTGCTTTGTGTTTGAGCAGGCGTTCATGTGGCTCCTGGGGGATTTGCAGCAGAATGTTTTGACACTGATGCTGCCTTGCTTGGGCGTGCAGGCCAGCGGGTCTCTGCTCAGGAGTTGGTGGAGACAAACTCTTGGCATTGGGTTTCTCATGCAAATCTGAGTTTGTCCTCTGCTTCCTGTGGATATTCTAAAATTCTAAAAGTGGGATTACTGTGCTGGTGGGTGCTGCCAGCCAGTTGTCTGCAGAAAGCAGAGGGTGAGTTAAGCCCATCTTGGGTGAAGGTTTATGGCAAATTTATAGATAATGAAATGCTCTGAGTTGCTACAGTTTTGAACGTAGCCTTACATGTGCATTTCCAAGGATGTATCTGTTCATTTATCCCACGCTGCTAAATGAGCAGGCAGGTTTTTGTGTCAGGAACACGAGCCCTTGCCCACAGCAGTGCTGCTGCCTCAGTGCTGCTGCTGGTGCTGCCCCTGGCATCCCTGGGCATCTCCTCCTGCCAGGCTGTGCAAAGGCTGTCACGCTGTCCCAGTGCCATCTCTGCCTAGCCTGAAACACAAGAGATGGCAGCTCCTGAACTCTTGCTGCTCTGCAGTTGTGCTGCTGTTGTTTAGCTTGGCAGAGATTCGCTGGCTTGGGTAGGATGAAAGTCATGGTGTTTCTGCTGTTTTTGAGTCTCTCTTTATATCCTTTCCCCTTAGATGACTATGTTCACATTTCTAGCAAGCCCTGTGACCTTCACTGCACCACTGTGGATGGCCAGAGACAGTTAATGGTTCAGGCCAGGGATGGAACATCCTGCAAATACACGGATTTCCGAGGGGTTTGCGTGTCTGGAAAATGTGAGGTTGTTAAACATTATAGCAAAAATATTGTTAGTAGCATTCAGAGAGTCACGATGGGTGTGAGTTTGCCTGACCCTCAACGCTCTGTCTGTGCATTTTTCAGCCCATTGGCTGTGATGGCATTCTCTTCTCCACCCACACCTTGGATAAATGTGGAGTTTGCCAAGGAGATGGGAGCAGCTGCACCCACGTAACCGGCAGCTACCGGAAAGGAAATTCTCATCTTGGTAAGGCTTTGGGGACTGAGGGCTTGAGTTGAGAGGGCTGGGTTTAAAATGGATTTTTTTTTTTTGGTGAATTGCTTTCAGCTCTTACCAACTGCCCAGTTTCAGTTTTTCCCACGTGTTGTATGCGTGTTAATGCCGCTCATGAATTTGGGCAGAGAAAACCTTCTTTAAAACAAAACAAAACAAAACAAAAAAAACAAAACAGGAAATTTGCGTGGTGCTTGTCAGAAACCAGAGGTCTCTGATGATGAGTGGTGCAAACGGGTTATGCAAGAGGCTGGTATCTATTTTAGTCTTTTTTAGTCACTTAGCCAAAAACAGGACACTCATGACCCAGTAAGACTAGAAATAAACGATTTGTAATAACAGGAAGCAGCGATATCTTGCAAGACTCGGATTTCAAAAATCAGGGTGAGGTAAAGCAGCAGAACATACATATCCTAAATATAACAATCTAATTCAGGAATTATGATTAATGCTCTGTGAGATGGAGCAAACTGCAGGAACTTCAGCGCAGTGGGAGGACTTGTCCTGTCCCATCTCTTGCCCAGTGCTAAGCCATGGGGTGTCAGAGGAGAAACCAGCTCCCATCTCCTGCTGGGGTTTTGGGAATGCTGACTAAGACAGGGATTAACACTGAACAACACAACAGCTTCTCCAGCTAATAAAACCATCTGCAGATGCATTTTCTTACACCAATTTAGATAAATATGACATTTCTGCATGTAAGAGCTGAATCCTTCCCCTCCTTTGGATGTGTTTTCCCTCCACAAACCAGGACATGCAATTTGCACTTTTTTTTTTTTTGTTACCGACAAGGTCCTGTTTGCAGCCCAAAACACGAAGGGTTGGGGCTTTTTAATCCATAGCTCATTAAAACCGTGGGCCCAGGCCAGTGCGTTTGATAGACTGCAGCTCTGCCTGAGGAGAGCCTGGTTCGGATCCCTGGCTACAAAGATCCTTTCATTAATCCGTAGTTTCCCCTAGGCTATTCCCTGGTAACGCACATTCCCGCTGGAGCGAGGGATATCCAGATAGTGGAGCGGAAAAAGTCTGCAGATGTTCTGGGTGTGTATAACCTCTCGGTGCTTCCCTAGCATGCCGGCTAATGCTTTTTCCAACGCGGAGCTGGATGTAGTTTTGTCACAGAATCACAGAATATCCTGAGTTGGAAGGGACCCACAAGGATCAGCTCTGTTGCAGACATGAGCTAAATCCGTAGGCAATGTGAATCCAGCCGTGCTCGCCAAGCCGGGGTGTTGGTGCTCTCTGCAGCCTGAGCACCTGGGCTCTGTTTGTCAACACTTTGGTTGCTTTAATGCAGAAAATGCTGGTGGATATTGCTGGGATTTCAGCAGGGTGGGACAGACACCCTGGTGCTGGATCGCAGGTCCTGAAGTGACTTCACCTCTCTGGTGATTCCCCTGACATTCCCCTGCTCGGGGAATGTGCAATGCCAGCAGCACCAAGGGGATGTGACCCACATGTGGCCTTGCTGAAGTGTTGGTGACCACACCACCATCTCACAGGGGAGGTGACAGAGCTGCTCAGGAGCAGTGTGGAAAAATCCAGACTTGCCAAAGAGAAGCAAATTTGCTGCCTCAGAGGCTCATGGCCTCTCAAAGGTGGCTGCCCCATCCCTGGAAGTGTTCAAGGCCAGGTCAGATGGGGTTTTGAGTAGCCTGCTCCAGTGGAAGGTGGCCCAGCCCATGGCAGGAATCAGATCTTTAAGGTCCCATTTTACTACTGTGACACTGATTTTACCCCCTGAATGCACCAGGAGCAGCATCCAGAGTTTTTCTCCTACACTGACTGTTCTCTCTCCTTTGAAGCTGTGGCTGATGAAGCCGGGTACTATTTCTTCAACGGGAACTATAAAGTGGACAGCCCAAAGAACTTCAACATTGCAGGCACGGTGTTCAAGTACCGCCGGCCCATGGATGTGTACGAGACTGGCATTGAGTACATTGTTGCCCAGGGACCCACGAATCAAGGGCTGAACATAATGGTGAGCTTTGATTTTTCATGTTCCCAAGGCTGGGGTTGGTAGGAAAGATAAAATCCACTTTGTATCAGGGAGGGGACGAGCTTGGGAGCAGAGTCCTGCCATGGATTCACATGAGGAGGGGAACGGGAGCAGTGACTCTGCCCAATTCCTTACCCAACCCTATTTTATTTGTGTCAGTGCTCTTGGGTTTAGGCAGGGCTCTGAGTGGTGAATGTGGGCTTGGTAACTCCTCTCTGCAGGGAGAAGATGCCTCAGGCACTGCGAGGGGATTTCTCTTCTACTCCTTGGCATTTTTATCCGAGTTACCTGGCAGGGAAAGCAAAAATAAGAAATTGGGCCAGAGAGCTTAGACAAGTGCATAAAACTTTAAACCCCAATTCTTTCTCGAAAGCAAACCATGTAAAACCAGGTATTTGGAGAAAAGTCCCTTAATTTTCTTCTGGGCAGCCAGCCAGAGCCCAACTCCTGACATCTTCCATGCAGCCCCAGGCTCCTCTGGAAGGGGAAGGGATGGTTGCTTGGGTGCTTAAAAAGCATTAGAGGTTGTGTCAGCTGGGAGTTCCCAGCCCCAGTGGGGCGTAGTAGCTGCAGGGGAGGGTGTGCTCCTCAAAAAGCCACAAAAAGTGGCTTTGCAAGTGATGGTCAGGAACTTGTAAAGTGGCTCTCACAGTCCTCTGGTCATTCAGTGGCTGAGGAGGAAGTGTGACCTGTGGCTGAGGTTAATCCCCATGGCAAATAATTCTTGGAAAATGGTGCTGGGCTCCAGCAGGAAGAAGCTGGAATAATGAAGGGAACCAGACTGGAAACAGCAAAAGAGGAGCTCCCCAACTGTCAGGTCCAAGATGAATCCCATGCTTTGCGTGCCACAAATTCCCTGCACCCTCTCATAAACTCATTTCTCTGCTAGGTCTGGAATCAAAATGGCAAGAACCCTTCCATCACGTTTGAATACATCCTCCTGAGGAAGCCACACTCAAAAAATCTGCAGCCCATCTACTACACCTTCTCCGAGTCGGAGAGCGAAGAGAGCCGGGAGTTCGATGGAGACGTTCCACTGGGCTTCATCCAGCACAATGCAACCTACTTTGGGAAAATCTCCAGGGAAAGGATAGACTTGGAGAACCAGGTGTTTGGAAGGCAGGACACGGAGGAAGATTTAAACTTGAGCAAAGGTCAGGAAACCAATGAGGTCTATGAAAGAGCAGAAACAATTGACTGTGAGCCAAAACTGAAGGGCAAACAACCCCAAGGTAAGGAGGAGACTTGGGCCTCACCGTTCTGCTTCTCAGAGCTCTTGTTGAGAAACGCTCTGTTTTCTACCTCTGGTGGTTCTGCTGGTTTGTGTTTTGGAAACCTCGGAAAGTTCTTTAAAACATCTCTGCTCACAAATCCTCTTTGCCCTTCAGATTCTGGTTTCTGGTGGGGCCGTGTGGGGGGTGGGCACCGGGTGAGATCTCCCCGCTGGTGCCCTGCTGTGCTTTGCCTCATGCCAAGGACAGGAGGGAGCCCTGGGTGCACAGAATTCCCTGTCACAACATCTCCCATCACCTCCCACCCCTCCAAAGCCCCCAGCAACTCCCTCCCATTCCAGTCCCTTGGGCATCCCACCCCCAAAGTGCCTGGAGTGCTTTCCCAGCATGGCTGCATGGGCTGTGGGGCCAGGGGACACCTTCCTTTCACCTCTGCTATTGCTTTGGGCAGTGCTGGCGGGTGCTGAGCTCCCCTCTGGCCACACAACAGCGGGATAAGCCCCCCCAAAGCTTGAAAACCCCACGAGATTCCCCCTCCCCAGAACCCACCCCTGCCTCTAACCCCCCGTGCGGCTGCTCAGGCTCCGGCGTGTCCCCGCTGCTCCGGGCTGCTTCTCCCTCCCAGCCTCAAATGCATTTTGTGGTTGTCACTGTGGTTTCCCCCCTGTTGGCTCCAATCTAGATTCAAACGTAACCAGGTCTACTTACCAGACAGACCATGACGACAGAGACCTCGAGCCCAGGCTCAGCTCCAGGGAGTTCCTCCTGGAGAACGCCATCACCGACAAGCTGCTGGACAAGGACTCCAAGGAGCTGCTGCTCAACGTGACCATGAACAGCATCTTTGCCCAGGGAGATCCGATCAACTCGGTGGGGTCACCCATTGACAGCCTCTACGTGGACTACGAGGACACTGATGGCCTTGTCACCTACTCGGTCAACAGCACCTTCATGGAGCTGAGCAATGGCAAAGCCACCAACAGCTCTGCAGAGACCCCCTTCTCCAACGCCACCGTCACCATGAGCAGCCCTCAGGGGAACAGGACCCACAAAGCAAGGTAGGAGACGTGCCTTTAATTACAGTAAATCCAATTTATTGCTGTTGCCGGCTCGTAATTAGCCCTGTGCTCAGTGTGTGGTTTCTGTCTGTGTGGAAGCAGGAGGTAAGTGGGGGTGGGATGGTGAGAGTGTTCTGTTGGGAGTTGATTTGGAAGGAAGGGCCAGAGGTTTGGGAGCAGAAAGTCATGAGAGCACTGAAGCAAGAGGAAAACTCCGTGTCCCCCTCAGTGGGCATGTTGGAAGCCCACGCTGATGTTTGTCAGCTGGGGCCTTGCTCTCTTCTCTCACAGCTTCTTGTCAGAGCCATGGCCATGAGGAAACCTCTTCCTTTTGCCTTCTCTTCATGTCCTGCTCCCATTCCCCAGCCCCTTCCTCCGGGTTCTGATGCAGCAGAAGTTGATCCTGGCCCCTTTCCACCCACCCTGCCGAGTGCCACCCACGATCCTCCTCACTTGGGGTGGCAGGAAGAAGCTTCCAGCAGCTCCCAGGCATGGCCCTGCCCCTGGGGATCCACTGCAGGTCCTGCAGGGGTTGAAGCAGTGCAGGGAGTCACAGCTTGGACAGGAACATCCAAAGCTCTGCAGTAGCAGCTCAGTGATCCTGGGACCATCACTTCAGGACTCCTTTAGATGGCTGGTTTGAGTGGGGAGGTAAAGAAAGGTTTGATGTAGCTTTAGAAGTAGATTTCATTCTGGTGAAGGATGGAAGGAAGTCTTGGGATGGTGCTGATCCCCAAGCCTGCATCTATCAGCTTTTGAGATGTCCTAGGGCTCTCTGGGGAGCAGCCTTGATTCCCAGCCCAGAACTCATTCCCAGCCCAGAACTCATTCCCAGCCCAGAACTCATTCCCAGCCCAGAACTCATCCCCAGCCCAGAACTCATCCCCAGTGTGGTCACATGGGGACTGAGATGAGGCCATAATTACCCTCCAGTTCGCTTCCAATTATCCCTCCTTCATGGTCAGCCACACACGAGAGCACTCCCTGGGCAGCCTGAGCTGGAACTGGGGCCTTGGGAGTGTCCAGGTCCCAGTGCCAGGCTGTGGATTTGGGTCCCAGTGTGCACCCCCACGGCACCCCACCCTCCTGCAGCCTCCTCCTGGATCTGTAAAAGATGGGATAAGATGCTGAGCTTGAGGAGATGCCGAGCCCTGAGCAGATGCTCCCTCTGGTTAGATTTAGTTGGATTTACCCACAACTTCCACTGAGTTATGCTAAAGACACTCATTCTAGAGAAAATGGCCATGCAGCCAAATGGATCAACAAACTTCTTAATGATAAGAAGATGAAAACGTTGCCAAGGGCTTGAATCTCTCATCTCTCCTCGTGGCTTGGCTTGGGAGTGCTGCCTTCAGCTGCCAAAGCAAGCATTTCATCCCTGACAGAGAGGGCAGTGCCCTCAGCTCCCCTTTCCCTGCCCTGGGGCTGCTCTGCCCCTCGGGGCGCCCCTGGGCCCCATCACACTCCCTGTGTCCCCCCAGCTGCTGCCCTGTACCCCAAAACTCTGCCCCAGCAGCTGTGAAATGGGGCCAGGGCTTTCCTACCTCCTGGGAATTCAGGGAGCTTCAGACCTCAGAGCAGCTTGGCTCTTATAGGACAATCACAAAATACTGTTTGTGGCTCCAGAGCAGCTTTTTTGGGTGCCTAAAAGCTCCTTGCACTGTCCCTAGCTGCCCATCTATTGAAAACATGGATTTAAACCCCTTCAGGGATGTCACCCACCACTGACATCCTTTTTCACCTGTTCTTCCCTTGGTTTTGTTCTACAGTGTCCCCTCTTTTTTCCTCCCTCGCTGTCTCCGGAACAAAATACAAACTTTTCAGATCAAAATGTTGATATCCAGACCAGTTTTGCAGCAGCCAAAAGGCTGAGAGATGCTCAGGTCCTTTCTGGCTCATCCTTTGCTGCTGAGGGGCTGAAAGTCCAGTGCAGGCAGACTGGGGGCAGAGGAACTGGGGTTCCTCTGTTTGGAGACAAAAAAAAGAGGCAGGAAGAGAAGAAGGCAACAAAACACCTTGCAGAGGGTGAGGTGGGATGTGTCAGGACAGCCTGGTTGTCCCCAGGCCTTTTTGTGCTTCCTCCAACTTTTAATTTATTTCCTCAAGGCCAGTAGGAGTGGTGACACTGCTCACTAACCTAGATCTCCTGGGTGGGAATGAGGGATGAGGAGCTCCAGCTCAGCCCCTGAGGTCAGGATTAAGGAAACAGGGATGGGACACGAGGAAAATCTCTTGTCCTGGAGTGGGGCAGAGCGAGGGATTCCCATCCTTGGGAAAGGGCAAGGCCCAGTGGGCCCCAGCTGAGTTGTGGGGCAGGAGCTCGGACTTGAGAGCCCCCAAATCCTTCCCATGATCAGTTTGGGATGGATTGTGTATTTTTGCTCATTTTCATTCCCTGTCAGTGAACAGGCAAAGGAAGATGAACTCTTTGGAGCAGTCTGATCATGTGGGGCAGGGCTGGTTAGAGGCGGAGGAGTTCATTTCTTATTGAGCTGTTGTAGTGTGGATGGAGGCACCCAGATACAGGAGCACCTTGCACTGGTGTGGGGTGTTGTGTTTTCTCCCTGGAAACAAAAAGCTGGCTGGCTTTTGTTCTGCTGGAGCAGCTAAAAACCTTTCTGGGACAGATCAGGCACCCTCCATCCTCCATCCCAGGGCAGCCAGGGCTGAGCCTGCAACAGGAGCCACAAGTTTGCCCCTTTGCTTAGAAATAAAAACCAAAATAAAACACAGAAATGGGAGCCAGGGACTGTGGGTGTTGATCTGTGGTGTTTGTGTGCATTTGTCAGGGTTATTCCTCTGTTATGAGGATTGTTTTGGGAAAAGGGGGAGCCCAGAACTCAGTTAAGGGCGAGGGACTGGTGCTAATTTTTGGTGCTGTTCCTTGCCTGAAAAGCAGGTTAAAAGCTCAGGCAGGGAAGCAAATGCATGACTTTATTATTTATCTCATAATAAAGAGGAAAACTAAAATAAAGGAGAAAATGCCCCCAGTTTTGTTGGACAATGGGCTGCTGTCTGCGTTTAGAGGAGAACAAAGTGACAGTTTTGTCTTTGCTGGAAATGAGCTGAGAGCTGCCCTGTGCCCAAATATCTGTTCCTCTGGAAAGATCTTGTCCCTGGGACCTTGTCATGCATAGAAGCTCTTTATTTAGGATCTCAGACACTAAAGGGACACTGTTGAAAGGTTTACTGTCCTCAGATGTGGGATGGGATAAAGCTCATTTTGAAGATTTTCTCCTTTTCAAGAGAGAGGAGTCCTGGTCACAGGATAACTTGGTGTTTGCTTTGGTGCCTCAGAGAGCAGGGGATAGGCTGGAGGATCTGGGTAATATTTTCAGGGAAATTAAAATACATAAAGCAGGTGTTGACTATGTATTAATGACAAATGTCATTTTTGAGCCTCTCCTGGCTGGGTGGCAGCTGGTGGCACAGGGCAGGGGTCAGGAGCTGGTGTGGGTCCCCAGGCAGAGCTGCTGTGGCAGATAAAACATTATTTATATTGAGCTGAGCTTGTTATTTCTCTACAAAAAAAAAAAAATCCATCACATTCATTTCAGTTCCATTTCAAGTGCAGGAAGCGACCATTTGCCAAACTGACAGAGGCAAAATCAACAGGGAAAATGAGATTGTTGTTGTTTTTAATCCTTCTGGAGGCTCAGTGCTGGCGGTGGAAGGAGGGTGGGTCGGAAAGGAAACGGCTGGATTCTCAACAGTGTCCTTTTAAAGGTTGATTTGATAGGCTGGACCTCAACTTTTTCTCACAAACAACTAAATAAGGCCAATTTCAGAGCTTCTGCTGCCTAGAAATCATACAAGCTGCATATCCTGCCAGGCCAGAGACAACTGGATGTGAGGATACAACCTTGTACACTATTCCAGTGTAGCTGTTTCAAGGGTTTGGACAAAGGTATGAGCACAGAACCGAAGCCTTTTGTTGCAAAGGTGCAGTATCCCTGAGGTGTTCCCCACTCCCAGCATGGGGAGCAGCTGCAATTCCTGCTTGGATAAATGCTTTTCCTCACACCAGGCTGACCCTGCCACTCCTCTCCCCGTGGCGTTTTGTGTCTGAGCATGGAGCTGAGAGATGCAAATTCCCCATGTGATTTATCCAGCAAAATAAATCTGGACAAAAGCAGAGTGGACAAATCAGAGGGCTTTGAGGGGCGAGCTCAGAAACTCCTGTGCTGGCTTTTGGAGATTGGAGCAGCCAAAATCTCTGCTGTGCTGAGCAGCACCCGTGGGTTTGCCCAGCCCTGGAGACACAGGGGAGGAGATACTGCACCTTTAGTCACTGTGTGCCGAGGGCCAGGTGTATTTGAGCAGAAAATGCAAACTTTTTGTTAAATTCTGAACTGTTTCTACTTGTGGGTATTTTTATCCCATTCTCTCTATTTCTAGACAGTGGAAGCTCTGCCTCTAACCGGGCTGGGGATTCTACTTGGGGCTCAGGACAGGTATGTTGTGAAACTAAAACAAATAAAAAATTTGATTCAAACGAACGAACCTCCCAAAAAATCAGAACAACCAAACCCAACCAAAGCCAAACCAAGCACATCCCCTCCCAAACCCAAACCCAACCGAACTGCAGCCAGATGTGTGTGTCTGTCCTGGGCTGTCACTGCTCGCCTTGTAAATGCCTTTTTGTTTTTCTTTTGTTTCTTTTCTTTCCTTTCTTTCTTTCTTTTTTTTTTTTCCTGTTTGCTTATCGCTAGAAACAGATTGAAGTTGTTAAGAAAGGGCCAAGGTGTGAGTGCTGCTGACATGTACAGGTGGAAGCTTTCCTCCCATGAACCCTGCAGCTCTACATGCACCACAGGTAGTTATAAGGAGCAGCCAAATTCTGCACAGCCTGCTGAAATCACCTGGTGTGTGAGTCCATTTTCTGTCTGTCAGGGATGGGAAGGAGCTGGTGATGTTTAGGAGATCTCAGAATCTGGGATTTAGCACAACCCCAGCTCTGCTGGGTGCAAAGGTGGGGAGAGGAGATGGGGGCTGAGCATACAAAGCCCACCGACCCCTCAGGTGTGTTGAGGACCAGGAGTTGGTGTCCATCATCCCTCAAAACCCCTTCCTTTGGGAAGCTCTGAGCACTGCCTTCGCTTCCCATCACTTTGTGTCCCCCCTGGGGCTCAGCAGGGTCCCCAAAACCCTTTTTTCCCCCTCATTCCTCACCTCTTTGACAGCTTCAAGGGGTTTGAAAAGCTCGGCTGCTTCCCTGCAGAGGGAAATTTTGAAGATTGTTCAGCTCTGGCAGGAAACACAATAGCATTTGGCTTTTTGATTGTGTTTTGTTTCTCCCACTCCTTCTACCCTGGAGCCTGAGCTTGGCTGCGAGGGTGTAAATCTGGAACAGTGACAGAGATGCCAGGGATAGCAAAACTGAGCCTCTGTTCTTCAGGCAGAAATTCCCTCTTTTTTTGCATAAATTCCTCCCTTTTTACCCCCTGAAAAGCTATAAGGCACCTGATCTCCTCCCTCAGCCCTTGCTTAGGAGGTCCTGCCCATCCCTTGGGATGAATCAGACGTGTGGGTCGTGCACTTGTCTGTGCTGCCCCTGAAATTATCCAGATCCTGCAGTGCTTCTGGAATTAAAAAGAGGGAAAGGAGGGGGAGAGAGGAGTTTACAATCTCGGGGACGTCTCTTAAAAGATCAAATGCAAAGAGTTTACATTTTAAGCATTTGCTCTGGTCCAGCAGCCTTGTGCCTGCAGCAGGAGTTTTGTGAGCCACCCCTTTCCCCAGGATCCCGTGATCCACATGTTCTGGGACATTTTTGACTTCTTTGATCCCCCTTGGCTGGGCCAGCCTGCTCTGCCCTGGTTTGCAGCAAGCCGAGAGAGGTTTAACTCAAATTTCTCCTTCCTCGCTGCCTTTTCCCGCTGACATATCGCAGAGAGGCAAGGCCGTGTCAAGAGCTGTAGATCTTTTTTTAGTTTCATGTAAACCATATGTTCCCCAGAGCTGCAATTCTTGTTACCTGCAGCCAGAGCAGCCTCCTGGTCCCCAGCCAGGTCCCAGAATGGACTTCCCAACATTTACTCTGGCACGGGAGCCTGCGGGGGAAAAGGTCTCGCTCTGACGCTGCTTGGGAGGGGGAGCAGGAGGGGCAGGGCTTTCCTTGCCAAACCTCCAGGATTCCTGGCCTGGCCCGGAGCTCGGGATGCACCTGGGGAGCACCTGGTGCAAAGGAGAGAGTGGGGGGCTGGAGCGGGTTGGGGACAGTTTGCTGTCACCTCCACCCACCAGCCTGGCAGGGTGGGAGCTGCCGAGCAGACTCGTGGCCCTGAGTATTTCCTATAAAAACCTGTTAGTTATTTATTGGTTTTGGTGGCAAGCCCTGGCAGGGGTGGCCATGCCCTCCTCTGAGCTGGCCAAGCTCACCCACCCTGCTCAGACCAGTGGGGTGGCCACTGGGATCCTCCCCTGCCAGCATCACCCATCCCACAGGACAGCACGTCCAGCTCGCTGCTCGCCAGCGGGGGGGAGTTTTGGGAAAACGCAGCTAAAACCAGAAAAACAACCCCAACAAAACCAGAGTTTGGATGTCCAGCTCACCGAGCGCCCTGCTGTGTGTGTGTGCTCTCTCTGACCCCAGGAGTGATGTCCACGTATGCCATGTGTGTTCGCTACGATGGGATCGAGGTGGACGACACCTACTGCGATGCCATGACCCGGCCCGAGCCCATCCATGAGTTCTGTGCTGGGAGGGAGTGCCAGCCAAGGTACGGCCTGCACGGGCCCTCCTGCAGCCTCTGGGCCTCCTCTGCCCTGATGGCCTCGGGGCAGGGCTGGATTTGGTGGGGGACAGCAGGGATGGCCCACAGGACCCCAGTCCCTCCTCCCTTAATTCCATCTGGGATGCGGCAAGAATTTCCTCCTGAGTGTTGCAGCTCAAGCTGTCAGGTTAAAACTTCCATAAATCCTGGCAGAGTTGGCACCTGGGGCTCCCAGCAAGTCCAGCTTTGAGCAGAGCAGGATCATCCTGCCCTGCCTGGCACGTGGAGAAGGTGTGAGTGACTTGAGTGAAGGGGCTGGGATTTGTAACTGTGCCACAAACACAGCCCTGAGATCCCTTCAGCATCCCAAACACCACTGAGCAAGAGCTGGTGCTGAGGGGAGCTTGTGCTGGAAGCCCTTTGGAAAGTTTTCCTGCTCATGTGGATCTTTATCCAAACTGTGACCACAGTCTGGAGCCAGGCTGTCCGGAGCCAGTGTGTCCAAAGTCACTCTGTCCAAAGTCACTCTGTCCAGAGCCAGGCTGACCAGAGCCACGTTGTCCAGCCCAGGACAACTCCAGTGCTAGTGCAGAGGTTGGGAGGTTTGCAGGTCACACAGGGTTTGGGCAGGTCTGACCCCTGTCTGGCACAGGGAGGGGATTGTCCCGCTCTGGTCTGTGCTGGAGCAGCCTCTCCTCGAGTCCTGTGTGAAGTTTTGGGTGCCACCATATGAGAAGGTGATAAAGGAAGGCTGTGAAGGTGGTGAAGGGTGTAGAGGGTCCATATAAGAGCAGCTGAGGTCACCTGGATGGTTCAGCCTGGAGGAGACTGAGGAGAGGCCTCACTGACCCTACAAGTTCCTCCCAAGGGGACACGGAGGGGCAGCACTGATCTCTTCAGTGACCAAGGTCAGGAGCCAGGGAATGGCAGGAGCTGTGTCAGGAGAGGGTTGGGCTGGACATCAGGAAAGGCTCTTCCCCCAGAGCACTGCCCAGGCTCCCCAGGAATGGGCACAGCCCCGAGGCTGCCAGAGCTCCAGGAGTGTTCGGACAGTGCTGCCAGGCACAGGGTGGGATTGTTGGGGTGTCTGAGCAGGGCCAGGAGCTGGATCAGTGATCCCTGTGGGTCCCTCCCACCTCAGGGCATTCTGTTCTGTGGCTGTGAGGGTGTCAGACTTTGGGGGGAGTGAAGGGAGGAGTAAACCCAGGGGCTACACCCTGGACTGGTGTGAACAGGGCAAAGCAAGAGCGCAGTGACACCAGGGGCGACTTCTGGAGAGTGCTCAGGTGACTGAAAAGGAGGACAGGTAGGACATGGAGTAAAAGATCTGAAAACTCTCATGTTAGGGCTGAGAGCCAGGGCTGCAGCTGAGGCAAGAAACGCCTGGGGAGGTGAATGGTGCTGCTGCAGGGAATGCAGCCACCCTGTGAGCACCACGGGGACTGGAATCTCTGCTTGCTGTGATTGTTTAACACCAGCATTTGGGTACTTTTCGTGCTTAAATTCTCTCACTGGGCTGTCCTAAATCTGTCCCTCCTTATGGCTGTGCTGTTCCAGCTTCAGGGGCTGGCACTGGGAGGGAGAAGAGCTGCCCTGTGCTTTACCAGTGACTGCAACTGGGCAGCACTGGGAACACAAATGGGGCAGCCACCAGCACTTGGGCAGACAGGAGGATGCTTGAGCTGGCAACACTTCAAAGAAAAATGTTAATTTTGTGTGGTCTGGATGGGAAAGATCATTTTGTTTCATTTCCCTTCTGAAGTTAGGTGACATCTCTGAATGTGTGACATCTCTGAATGTGTGACATCTCTGA
>JAHLSL010000016.1:6667645-6685430 GCA_025920805.1 Petroica traversi
GTGACATCTCTGAATGTGTGACATCTCTGAATGTGTGACATCTCTGAATGTGTGACATCTCCCTAGGGCTGCTTGCTGTGCCTGGAGTGGGGTGTGAGGCCTGGGGGAGGCCATGGAATGCTCATGGAATGGCAGCAGCGGGGACCTGGGTGTTGCCCACACCCAGAGGAGCTGGGAATTCTGATCCATTCAGATTTTTAGCTCATTCTTGAATTGCTACAATATTCAAGTACTGTAAAAACTTGCCCTTTCATGTCTTTTCCCTTGAGTTGCAAGCTGCTCCTGTCTTGTCAGGACAGAGGTGGCAGGGGACAGTAAAGGACAGGCAGTGCTTGGAGCAGATCCCAGCTCTTGCAGGCTGTCACATGTGCTCAGCAGAGTCAGTGATGGTGGGACATGACCGTGTGCCCCAGCAGGCTGGGTGACATTACTGCTGGCATCTGCAGGGTGATGGGTGGCGCGTCCTCTCCACGCTTCAGCTGAGCAGGCAAAAAAGAGAGGTCCAAACCTGATGGAGAAATGTGCTGACAGAGCCCGTGGTGACAAAGACTCAATTGTCACCAAGGACACCGGGCCAGGCCCTGCTGTGCCACCCTCCCTCCTGATAAGCTGGTTCCAGCTTTGGGCATGAACTGGGTCTGTGGGGTGAGCCCAGCATTTGTTGGTGCTTCCCAAGCCTTGGGAAAAGCTCTCGTGTGTTGCAGCCTGGGGCAGCAGGGTTTTCCCGTGGGATTGTCACACAGAATCACAGAGTCACCGGGTTGGAAGAGATCTTCAAGATCATCCAACCCATGCCCCAACACCTCCACTAAACCATGGCACTGAGTGCCACATCCAGTCTTTTTTTAAACACATCCAGGGATGGTGACTCCACCACCTCCCCGGGCAGACAATTCCAATATTTTATCTCTTCCTGTAAAAAACTTTTTCCTAATATCCAACCTAAATTTCCCCTGGTGCAGTTTAAGTCTGTGTCCTCTAATTCTGTCAGTGGCTGCCTGGAAAAAGAGACCAACCCCCACCTGACACAACCACCTTTCAGGAAGTTGTAGAGAGGGATAAGGTCACCTCTGATCCTCCTTTTCTCCAGGCTAAACAACACCAGCTCCCTCAGTTGTTCCTCACAGGTTTGTGCTCCAAGCCCCTCACCAGCCTTGTTGCCCTTCTCTGGACATGTTCAAGAGTCTCAATGTCCTTCCTGAACTGGGGGGCCCAGAACTGGACACAGCACTCGAGGTGTGGCCTCTCCAGGGCCAAGTACAGGGGAATTGCTGCCTTTTTCCCAACCTGGAAATTAAGATAATTGTAGTAAGGATTAATATAAAAGGGGATCTTTGTTGTGAAGGCTTTCAGGGGCAGTCATGGAAAGGTGTCCACAAAAGCTCACCCTTTCCAGGGGTGAGTGCATATTGATAGGTTTTAGGAAATTGGCATAGTTGATTAAAAGCATTAATTAGGAGGATAAGTGGTGATGCAATTCCCCCCCAGGTCAAACCCCTTCTTTGGAGTCCCTCCAAAGCACTGTCCCTGACAAATCAGCACTGGCTGCACTTTATTTATAAAAATACATCTCAAAGAGTTGTTCTCAGCTTTGGTCCCCAGGAAGAACCAAGACAGGACAGGGGCCTTATGGGGGCTTGGAGCTCTGGAATTTGTTCTTAGGGAAAAGCCACAAAAAAGTACAGGGAAAACCAGCCACTAATAAATGTGCAAAGGGAGCACATAAACAGGAACAAAGGCAAACCCCAAAGGGCAGCAGAGTGACGGTGGCTGTGTCCCTGGGCAGGTGGGAGACGAGCAGCTGGAGCGAGTGCTCGCGGACGTGCGGGGAGGGCTTCCAGTTCCGAATCGTGCGCTGCTGGAAGATGCTCTCGCCGGGCTTCGACAGCTCCGTGTACAGTGACCTGTGCGAGTCGGCCGACATCGCCCGGCCCGACGAGCGCAAGGTCTGCAAGAACCCGGCCTGCGGGCCCCAGTGGGAGATGTCCGAGTGGTCCGAGGTGAGTCCTGCTGGCCAGGCAAGCCCCCGTGCCCCGGCTTCCCTCCCTCTGCTGATTTATCCTCATCCACAGCCTGTCGGGGTATTGGTGTCAGTCACTGCATGTGGATCAATGGGTATCAGTGTTTTGGCCCTAAAATGGAGCCCTGGCTCGTGTTTAGGATGGGAGGCCACTGGCATTGGTCACTCACGGCTCAACTCCTGCCCTCTCAACTTCCTTGGCAAGCCCAGCGTGCCGGGAAGGTGATCTAAACTCACACATGAATTACATTCCTATTAACTTCCCTTCCTCACCTCCAGTTCCTCTGCACCACATGCAGGATGAAACCTTTTCCTAGCTGTGCCTTAAGCCACTGGGAGATGGTTTGGAGAGTCAGCTCTGCCCCTGTTCCAGCTCATTGCTTTGCTTGGGAAAACCTGAGGAATCCTTGTGCCCCAGGATCCCGTTCCAGGCACGGACAGTGCTCCAGCACATCCCTTACAAACACAAACCCACGGAAACAACCAAACCAGTGCTGCTTCCTCGGGGTGCCTCTTCCCAAATCAAGCCCAGACCTCATCTAAGCAAGAGCAGATGAGCTCTGAGCCGAGCTGTCCGTGGGTGCCAACCTGCCCCATGGTTTGCATCACGAGGAATATGACTCTTCCTCCTGGGAAGCTCCCAAAAACTCTTCTTAGTCATAATTTAAATGTCTCCATTCCCCTGCAAGCTGGTGTGCATCATTTCCCTGGAGCTGATGGAGGGGCTGGTGCATTCCCTGGTGGTGCAGGATGTTTTGACTTTCCCAGCTGGTAGAGAGGAGCTCCCTGAGCACGTGCTGGAGCGTTATTTTGTCCGGCGCAGCAAACTGGAGAGGTTTATTTTACAGAACTCTGCATTCTCCTCCAGCATTTGTCAGGGACAGATTGCTTGAGACAGTGCTGGAGTGGATTGTTCTTAGCCAGCAGCAAAGCTAATCTCCTTTGGATCCCATCAGAGGTGGGGTGCCAAGTTGGCTGGGGGAATAGGCATTAAAAAAAGCACATTTCAGGGCTCTGAGGATTAACATCTCGGCACGGGGCGTCTGGGCCCTGTGCTGTTGACACTTTTCCCTGCTTTACGTTATGCATGGAGCAAATGCAATGTGTATGTGAGACTGTAGTAACTCAAATCCAGTTCTAAATAATGTCACTGGGCTGCTCGGTGCCAAATTTATCCGCAGCATAAAAACCTCAGTTGTGCAGTTGGGGAGGGGGGTGAAAACATTCTCCGGAGAGGTGGAAAGGAGCTGGCTGTTCCTGGGAAGGAGGCGAGGGAGATCTCACCCTGCCTCTAAGTGACAGCTAAAACTGCTCAGCTCTGGGCAGCATTCCTGGAGCTTGGGTTTCCCCCTCTGGCATCACCTGGGCAGGGTGCAGCTGTTGCGGGGTTTGGGGAAGAGTCATTTATGCATTTTTTTCAGTGTGTGCTTTTAGTTTTATGTCAAAATACTGCAAAAAAACCCCAAAACCCAATCCCGAAGCCAGCGCTGCCGTGGTGCCGGGAGCCCGCGGTGACGCTGTCCCTGTCCCCTCCCGGCAGTGCTCGGCTCGCTGCGGGGAGCGGAGCGTGGTGACCCGGGACATCCGCTGCTCGGAGGAGGAGAAGCTCTGCGATGCCAGCGCCCGGCCCCTGGCCGAGAAGAACTGCACGGGGCCACCGTGTGACCGGCAGTGGACAGTGTCCGACTGGGGACCGGTGAGACGCCGCGGTGGCCGCCTGAGTGGCCGCTGTGCCCCATCACAGGCCGGCTTGGTGCTGGGGGGTTTTGAGGTTGGGCTCATCACGCCAGGCAGCTCCCAGCTCCAACAGAGCCCGTGCTGGGAGTGACCTCCAAATAAATCCACTGCTTTGGCTCTCCCGTGCCACCTCTGCCAGCGCTGTCACCCTGAGCCACCCTGGATCGACAATGGAGGGGATCCAGCACCCCAAAGGGTCCTGTTGCTCCCCCTGGACTCTCCTTGAGGCTCCTGCGCTGTGGGGGATGTGGAGCAGGAGGGGTTAAACCCTGAGAGACCTGGCTGAGGGCCTTAGTGGGTGTCAAAATCCTCTTGTCTGTCTGCTGCACAGCATTCCTTGGCAATGCTGGTGCTCCATGCCCAGAAATTGAACCTTTTAACTATTTCCCCTTCTTTTATTTTCCCCTTTCTTTTTTCCCTTTTCCCCCTTTGCCTTTTCTCTTTTCCCTCTCCCCCCTTTCCCTGTTTTTCTTTACTCCTTATTTTCTATTCTCTTTCATTCTCACTTTTTTTCCTTTTTATTTTTTTCGCCCCCCGGCTTTTTCCCTTCCCGCACAATTCTGCTCCAGAGACCCCCTCCATCCCAAGCTATTTTTACCCAGGTTTTGATACATTCACATCGGCTAAAAATAAGCAGTTTCCATGGCAGCAGCAGTGCTAGGAAACACCGAGAGCCTCTGCAAGAGCGGCCGCGGAAGCGCCGGGGTAGCACCGGCTGCTCCGGGCACGGGGGCTGAATATTTGCAGCCACTTCCCTGGTCCCCTTGGCCTTTTTGGAGCCACCCTGGGGTTCCTCTCGTGGTACTCCCCCTTTTTGCCTGCCCTGAGAGATGTTTGGTGTTGGGGCTGTGGCGCTGGCACAGGTTGCACGAAGAAAGTGTGGATGTCCCATTTCTGGAAGTGTTGGATGGGGCTTGGAGCAGCCTGGTGTGGTGGGAGGTGTCCCTGCCCATGGAAGGGGGTTGGAATGAGATGATTTTTAACATCCTTTCCAAACCAAACCAGTCTGTGATTCCCTGATGGTGGAATCTCAGGGATGAGGGAAGGATCTGCTGAGCTTCCCCGTGGCGGCTTTAAGCTGTGCCTCAAAAATTTGGGGAAGGCGGGGATGGGATGGGGTGTGGGAGCTGTGGCCCTGTGGTGGGATGGGTCAGGCATGCTCAGGGCCGGGTCCGGGCTGGGTCCGGGCTGTGTCAGGACTGGCTCAGGGCCGGCTCAGGGCTGGCTCAGGGTGTGTCAGGGCCGGCTCAGGCTGTGTCAGGGCCGGCTCAGGGCTGGCTCAGGACTAACTCAGGGCCGGCTCAGGGCTGGCTCAGGCTGTGTCAGGGCTGGCTCAAGGCTGGCTCAGGACTAACTCAGGGCCGGCTCAGGGCTAGCTCAGAGCTGGCTCAGGGCTAACTCAGGGCCGGCTCAGGGCTGGGTCCAGGCTGGCTCAGGGCTGGCTCAGGGTTGGGTCTGGACTGGCTCAGGGCAGGCTCAGGGCTGGCTTAGGGCTGTGTCAGGGCCGGCTCAAGGCTGGCTCAGGGCCAGCTCAGGGCTGGCTCAGGGTTGGGTCTGGGCTGGCTCAGGGCCGGCTCAAGGCTGGCTCAGGGCCGGCTCAGGACTAACTCAGGGCCGGCTCAGGGCTGGCTCAGGGCTAACTCAGGGTTGGGTCTGGACTGGCTCAGGGCAGGCTCAGGGCTGGCTCAGGGCTGTGTCAGGGCCGGCTCAAGGCTGGCTCAGGGCTGGCTCAGGGCTAACTCAGGGCCGGCTCAGGGCCGGCTCAGGGCTGGCTCGGGGTTCACTGCCCGTGCTGAGTGCCCGCTGTGGTTGCAGTGCAGCGGCGGCTGCGGGCAGGGCAGGATGATCCGCCACGTGTACTGCAAAACCAGCGACGGGCGCGTGGTGCCCGAGTCCCAGTGCAACCTGGACACCAAGCCCCTGGCCATCCACCCCTGCGGGGACAAGAACTGCCCCTCGCACTGGCTGGCACAGGACTGGGAGCGGGTAAGTGCAGCCCCCGAGGTTTGGGGTGCCCTGGGAGGGGCGGGGATGGGACGTGCAGGGCTCAGGTGGCCCTGCTGGTGACCCTGCAGTGCAACACCACGTGTGGCCGGGGCGTGAAGAAGAGGATCGTGCTGTGCCTGGAGATCGTCAATGGCAAGATCAAGACACGAGGCCCTGCTGACTGTGATGTGGCCAAGAAGCCCGTGGAGGAGAGCACGTGCTTCGAGAGGCCCTGCTTCAAGTGGTACACGACCCCCTGGTCCGAGGTGAGCCCCTGGGGTGAGCTGCCCCATCCCTGGGCACCAAGGGGCTCCCTGCCTGCAGAACCCCCAAGGAGATGAGGGAATCTCTGCAGGATACAGTCCCAGGGGTTTTTGCTGCACAGAGATCCTGCCCTGGCATGGTGCAGCTGAGGCTGAGTGTGCTCAGGGAGAACAGGGTTGAGAAAGGGGGTTTGGGCTCAGCTGTAGCTTTAGTTTTCTTTATTTTCCCCCTCTTTTTGTTTGGTGCCGCTGTTGGCACATGGAGCCCACGGGGTGGCTGCCCGGGGATGCAGAATTTGGGGATGCTGTGGTGGGATGCCCCATCACCCTGCATGACACCAAAGACAGCCAGGGTTCAGTGGCCAAGAGGCCAAGCCCAGCAAACTTGGGCTTCCTGTGAGCCCTGCTGGGTGCAGCCCCCCTGATCTGAGCTCCAGGAGCCTCGCTCTGTTTAGCCTTGCAAACCATCACCACAGCCTGTGATTATCCACAGCAGCCCTGCTGCAGCTCCAGATCCACGAGGCCCCCAAAGGGCAGCGAGTGCTGGGCCCAGAGGCTCCACAAACCCACAGTGGAGGCACAGAGACCCTACAACCAGAGGGTTGGTGCTCTGGGGGTCCCATGGCCACCCTGGTCCTACAGAGCATCACCTGGGCTGGGCCAGCTGGTTTGTGAAGGGCTGAGGAGGAGGGAGGATGTCAGTGCCGGGAGATGGGGCCACATCCACCCATCCCTGGGCAGAGGCTGATGGTGCTGGCAGCAAAGACATAGCAAGGGGACAGCGCTGTGGCACTGAGATGTGACATCCTCCTCCAGCCCTAACCTCTCCAACGAGCAGATTCTGGCTCAGCAGAGTCCCCTGGGATGGCAGGGTCCTGCCTCACCCCCTCTCTCTGCCCCCCAGTGCACAAAGACCTGTGGGATTGGTGTGAGGATGCGGGATGTGAAGTGCTACCAAGGCAAGGACATCGTGAGGGGCTGTGACCCCCTGGTGAAGCCGGTGGGCAAACAGACCTGTGACCTGCAGCCCTGCCCCACAGAGCCCCCAGGTGAGCCCCACAGCCTTGATTTTCCTCCAAGCAGCACAACCAGCATCACATTTTCTTGGATAATCATCCCAGGGAGGATGGATGGGGACAGCTCTCCCTCTGCGCCCAAGTAATGGGGGGACTGTGCACCAGCTCTTCCTGGAGATAAATTAAAGGCAGAGCTTAGAAGAATCTTGCTCTGACCTGAAGATAAAAGGGGCCTTTGCAGAGCTGATTTGGGTGCTGCTTCTGTAAGATTCCAGCTAGAGCCGAGGAAGTTCAGCCTGAGCCGTTATTTTAATGATTTTTGGTCTTCGGGTGTCCTGTGGGATTTGTAACTATCTCATTATCTGACTCGTCTGCTGGCTCAGAGTCCCTGTGATCTTTAGCAAACACGAGGCTCTAATCCTTTAATAGGATTTGGGAATAAGGACAGTGTGGGAGAAAAGCGTGAAAGTGGGAGTCAGATGTGGGGCCAGCTCCTGGCTCAGCTCTGGCCCCACTGGGTGCTCTCAGCTGCCCATTCCCTTGGGTCCTGGGATGGGGCATGGAGCTTGAGAGCTGCCTCATGGCCACCTTGCCCTGGGAACAGCCTGGCTTCAGGCATCCCATGCATATTAAGCAAAAAAATTATTAAAATATAAATCCCATGGGTTTGTGCAAAATATTGCACTGGAAGGAGCTGGGAGAGTGCTGAAGCAGCCTCTGGCCTCAACCCTCTCTCCAGCACTTCACTTGCCTTTAACTCTGACTGCGACATTGCTGGATTCCCATT
Organism: Petroica traversi; assembly: GCA_025920805.1. Taxonomy (NCBI): domain Eukaryota; kingdom Metazoa; phylum Chordata; class Aves; order Passeriformes; family Petroicidae; genus Petroica; species Petroica traversi. The sequence goes on from JAHLSL010000016.1 coordinate 6,675,455, forward strand.
CCCTTTCTCAAACAGCCTCCATGGGACAGAAATTGTGAATCCCTACCAGGGGAAGCCCTTGGCTTGGGGACCACTCAGTGCCTTGGTGGCTCCAGCAATCCCTGGGCAGCTCTGTTTCACAGCAGAGACTGAGCTTCAGGGCTGGGACCCAGTGAGACTCCCCAAGCCAGGCTGGGTGTGAAGGAACAGATCTACCTGCTCCTGCCTTTGCACAATGATATCTGTGGAGAAGCCCCACGGTGTTTTCCAGGGAATATCAGGGAGCTGACAGCAACAGCTGGGATGATGCTGCTGATGGATGATCCTGCGGTGTTTAGAGCTGTCTGGGGAGAAAAATGAGCTTTCAATTGCTTATTTCCTTTTTATTTTTGCCTGGTGTTTTCTCTCCCCCAGACGACAGCTGCCAGGACCAGGCAGGAACCAACTGTGCCTTGGCCATCAAGGTGAACCTGTGCAGCCACTGGTACTACAGCAAAGCCTGCTGCCGCTCCTGCCGTGCCCCCCACTCCTAGGGCAGGGCCCCTTCCCCATTTCCCCCAGCCACACACCCCTCACACTGCTGACAAGGATGCTTTTGGCCTGGTTTTGATGTCCCCACCCAAGCAGAACTCCTCTCCCGGTCCCCAGCAGAGGGACAATGCCAGCGCCGCCGCATTGGGAGCCCCTGTGCTGGGATCAGAGCTGTACATAAAGTCGTGTATATTTGATTTCCTCCCCCCAAACTCCAGCTACACCCAAGCTCTTTGGTTTCCTCCCTCGGTGCCAGGTTGGGGTGGGCCAGGGGAAGGTGTGAGCCCTGGAAGTGCAAGTTTCCCTGCACAAAACAGGGTTGGTGCCTCTCTCCTGGTTTATCCCAAGACCTGTGTGCTCTCGTTAGCTGAATTAACGTGGTGGGAAGCTGACCCTCGTTTGGTAAATGAACTCCAGCCCTTTTTTTTTTGTAATATGTAGGTGTATACTTTTTCAGAGAATTTTATCTTATAATCAAATGTTAGTTTCATAGTCCTTACAACACCCCCTCCCTCCCGATGCTGACATATTGTATATAATATGGAAACATAACTGCACTTTATATCACAAAAAAAGACGTGCTCTTTTTTAATATATTTGTTTACAGACAGTGAACTTTATCCATATAATCATTAATTTGTACTCATATGTATATTTTAATAAAATTGTCATATTTATGGTGGTATTTTGTTTTATTCTCCAGTTTGTAGTGGAGCTCTGGGAATGCTGCAATTGGGGCTGGGGATTTGCTGGTGCCCAGGGGAAGCAGAGCAGCTTTAAATCCTTGGACAGGGATGCAAGGAAAAGTCCCAACAGTGGGGGGATTTTGGGACTTTTGGGGGCCCTTTGGGGTTCTGTGGCTTCAGAAGCTGCAGCCCGGAAGCTCCTCAGGGGTTGTGAGCAAAGAGATTTCAGTAAGAAAAAAGATCCCAAGGGGTTATTGCTCTGTGTTTTTACTGGTGTGACCCCCAGACACTGAGCCAAAGGCTCTTTAGCATCCCCCAAACTGCTGTGTGCACCCCAAGTGCAGCTGCAACTCTCCCCAGCAGCAAGGAGCTCCTGAGAGCTTTGCAAACACCACCCCAAATTTGCAGATGCAGGTAACAAAAAATAAAAATAAGTTAAAAAAAAAAAGGCAACAAACCTCAAAACCCATGTCAAAGTAGTTTATTTATTTTCATTTTTTTTTCTCTTCTTTCTCCCCAAAGTCTGAGATTCCCAAAGTCCTGTACAACAGATCAGCAGGTGAGGGTTAGTGAAAGCCAACCGTTCGCTGAATTTTCAAGCTACACGGGAAAGAAACGAGGAAAAAAAGGAGGAAGGGAAGGCTGGGAGGAGAAATCACGAAAAAGGGGAAGAGAAGGGCTCAAGGCATGGAAACAAACCCCAGTGAGAACTGTACATGGGAGCATGGTCTGAGTGGCTGCATCCCTCTGGAGCAGAGGGTTGTGCTGGACCACAGCGACCGAGCCCCGAATATTAAACACGTAGGAAACCAACCCCAGCCCTCCCACCCCAAACAGAACCCCCCCAGAAAGTCAAAGATACTCATTTGCAAAGACTGACTTGTACTTGAAAAGGTTTCCTGTGGAATTAAAAGCCCTCGTGGTTCGAAGTAAAACACCCAGCCGGGCTGCAAGCTGTCCATGAGCCCCCGGGGGCTGGAGCTTCTCCCCAGAACATCTTTAGAAAGGAAAATCCCCCCGGAGCACAGCGTTGAGGCCATCAGAGTGTCTGTCCATCCTCGCCAGCCATCCCCAGGTGCTGCTTTTAACCTGAATAATGCCCAGTCCAGGAGAAACGGGGTGTCCTGTCAGCGGTGAGGTCGGAGGGGAGGAGTGCAGACAGCCAGGAGAAACCAGAGCAGGAGCTCCCTCAGCGCTGCAATTCCTCTCAGAAATCTCTGAGCTGCCCCAAGGGCTCCCTTGCAGCACATCTGGGGCAGAGGGACCCGCCTGGGGACCAGCTCTGAGCCTGCTGCTCTGGCAGGGCTGTCCCTGCTGGATCCAGCGTGGGACAGAGCTGGTGCCACAGCCAGGCTGCCCGGCCATGGGAAATGGCTCCGTGGAAAATGCAAATTGGATGTCTTGCTTAAATTTAAAAGTGTTTTGACACTTTCCTGGATGGGGAAAAAGTGTCTTTTAAATTTGTTTTTTGTTTAAAAAACACCTCCGAAACAAATAAAGCATGTAAAAACGTGCATGCAAGGGGTGGGCACACACACGGTGCCCCCTGTGCCACGGAGCCCTCGGTCAGAAGCCGTGCATGGCATTACCTGGGGCAGGGATTATCCAGAGGGATATTCCTCCATCCCAAAGTGTGCTGCGTGTCATTTCCAGAGCTGGGAAATTTTGTGCCCCCAGCTCAGCTCCTTCAGGGGGTCCATGAGGCCACTTTGGGGCACTCCAGGGACAGGCCATGTCCCCAGCCACCATCCCAACCCTGAGGGGCTGTGCCTGGCCCGGGAATTAATGCCTGTCCTGAGCAGTGGGATGGGCTGGGAATGGTGCAGGGCAGTGCCCACCCACACCCACACCCACAGACACCCCCAGGGCCGCCGCAGGGAGCGGCAGGAGGGGGGACAGTGACAGCCCTGCTTTGTCAGAGGACATTTTGGGGTGTGAGTGCATCCTGGGGCCCCCAGGTGACACCAGCAGCACGAGCCGTTTGCAGCCACCCGCGAGCCCCATCATTCACTCATCATCCCGCGGTGATGGTGAGGAGGGGCAGCTCCCCCGTAGAAAAGGATGCTCAATATCAAAATCCTCTTTATAAAAGAAAAAAAGCATCGCAGCGCTGGAAAATTTCACACTCCAGCCGCACCCCCCGCTTGGGGTTGCTCTGCTCCCCCTTTGTACCACCAACCCGCAGAAATACATTCACTATGATTTTTTTTCCTTTTGCTTTTTCCCTTTCCAAAACTCCTCCATGAACCCCAAACCGGCCTTAAACCCCGCTCGGGGCCGGGCGGGCGGGCGGCAGCTCACACATCGGTGCTGATGCTGCGGCTGCGGGAGAACGCCTCCCGCATGGCCGAGAGCCGGTTGGGGTTGAGCGCCTGCAGGTTGGACACCGGCAGCGCCAGATCCTCCTGGCTCACCGTTTTGTAGCTCACCCGGTCCCCCCCGTTGTGCAGATCCTCGGGGGGCTCCTGCAGGAAAAAGGTGGGGGGCTCCTGCAGGAAGGAGCTGGGGGGCTCCTGCAGGAAGGAGCTGGGGGTTTCTTGGAGGAAGGAGCCGGGGGGCTCCTGGAGGAAGGAAGTGGGGGTGTCCTGGAGGAAGGAGGTGGGGGTGTCCTGCAGGAAGGAGGTTTGGGGCTCGAAGGGGGCGCAGCTGGGGCAGCTGGGCCGGCTCTGCGCTGCTTTTTTGGCGAAGGGGGACGAGGAGTAGAGGGAGGGGCCGTTGGTCAGCACTACGTTGCGGTTGCAGTGCAGCGGAGGGATGTGCGAGTGCACGGCGAAGTCGGGCTCCTCCTCGTCCTCCTCGGATTCATCCTTCTTGCAGCAGTAGTACTGAAACGGGAGGGGCTCAGCTGGCACCCCAAGAGCTCCCGGCCCCACTGCCCTCCCCACTGCGGCACCCCCGGCCTTACCTGGAGCCTACAGTAGCAGAGGACGGCGATGATACAGAGTAAAATGACAGTCGCTAATATTCCACCTGTGATGACCACGGTCCCGGCTGTCATCCGCCCTCTTCTCCATTAACAGCCTGCAAAATGGAGTGTGAGGGTGAGGGGCTGGGCTGCACAACCCCAAACTCTCTCAGCGCCCCTTTGGAGTGTGCTAAAAACCCGGAGGGCTCTGCAGGGCAGAGTCAGGGCCAGACCCCTGCACTGGGCACCTGTGGAAAGTCACCAGGGAGTCCCCATCCCCTCAAAAATGCCACCTCGCAGGTGCAAGGGTTAGAAACACTTCATGCAGTGGGTGAGAGACTGAGTGAGGAGCAGCCCCGGGGTCACATCTGGCTGTTCTGCCCTCAGGAGGGGGAGCCAAGGGAAATAAAACCGGGCACCAAGGGCACCCTCCCGCCTCCTCCGTGGGGGCAGAGAGTTCCAGTGACAGGAGAAGCAGCCTTGCCATAAGGATTTCTGAGCCGAGCTCATTCTTCTCGCAGCCTACAATCCATTTTCCCCTTGAAAACAATGTGGTATTTTAATTTGGAATAACCGGAGCTGCTCAGTGAGCCTTTAACGAGCGCAGGCAGGGGGGTGCTGCCCTCCCTGAGAGCGGGATGTGCCCGAGGCACCGGGACCCTCCACGGCACCACGGCCAAGCCGCAGTGTCGGGGGGCTCTGGGGACACCCCAGGGTGGTGTTTGACAGCCCCAGCTGAGCTGTGGCTGCGACAGAGGGCACTGGACATCACAGAGATGCTGTGGCTCAGCCGGGCATTTTGGGGTACCATCAGCACCTTTCTCTCCCTGGAATGCCCCTTGGGAGCTGGCGCAGCACTGGGAGCAGCAGAAAGTCCCTGTCCCTGTCCCTGTCCCTGTCCCTGTCCCTGTCCCTGTCCCCGTCCCCGTCCCTGTCCCTGTCCCTGTCCCTGTCCCTGTCCCTGTCCCTGTCCCTGTCCCTGTCCCTGTCCCTGCTGGGCTCACCCAGAGGGCAGATTTTGTGTGTTGTGCACAGAACGAGCCCTGCAACAGCACCACGGGTCTTGGTCTCAGCATCCCTCCCTTGAATGCTCCCGGGAGAGCTCGAATTCCTCTCCATCCCAGGATAAAACAGCTTTGTGCCCCACGCTGGGTGCTGGGGAGGACTGGCACCTGCCTGCCAGCAGCGACAGTGGCACTAAAAATGGCACAAATAAAGCTCCTTCAGCAGCCTTTCAGTTCGGGCCGGGAACAGGAGGAGAGACGTGAATTAAGGGAGAATTCATAGCCTGACCACCTACCCTACAAGTGCTTTAACAAAGCTGGCTCCCGGCTCGTGCTATCAGGTTAAACCAAAAACCAGCCACCCCAGCCCCAAATTGCTTCAGCACCCGAGGAAAAGCAACTCTATCTGTCAGGGATTAGAGCCGCTTCCAAAGAAAACAAACCCGTGCCGTATTTTCAGGCACTTAATGTCCTGCTAAAGTTGGGTGAGTGCTGAATGGATAAAGCAGTGTCACGTTTTGTGTCGCTGCCGAGCGGCTCGGCAGGAGGGAAGGGAATTTATCCCGACGGCTTCTCACACCCCGCGGGGCAGGAGCCGGGCCACATCCTGCCCTCATCCCTCGGGGAAAACGCTCTGAGGGGGCTCAGGGGGAGCAGCACAGCCATGGGGAGGGTTTGCAAAGTGATTTAGAAACCCTGGCTGCTGCTTAAAGAGGATGGAGGACCAGGTGCCAGCTGGAAATGCCCATTCCTGGCTCCTTTGCCGCTCCCATCTGCGATCCCCACGCTGCCGAGGGCAGGGCTGGGACAGGAAAGTGGCTCTGAGGTGGCCACAGAGCCCTGCAGGCTCTCAGGGTTGGGCGCTGCACCCATCGCAGAGCATCAGCATCTCCGCGCCGGCCCAGGATGGGGGTGGCAGGCAGAGCTCTGCCAGGAAGGGCTCTCCGGCTTTTCCACCCATTAATTAAAGCCCCGGGGCACGAGCCAGGGCTGCGCTGAGCCAATTTCCACGGTTCCTGTCCAGCCGCGCCCAGCCAGACGTGGCATCGTAGCCACTGCTCCCTCCGGAGCTGGACCATTTGCATTTCTGCCTTTTCCCCTCCCCAAACATACTTCTCTGATTAAAGCCGCATACCTGGAAGCATTAAACCCTCCAGCGTGCAGGGGGGAGGAAAGCGGAGCATGCGGAGGCCCATAAGCTGAACAATTCCTGTCTAGACCTCCTTTTTTTACATTTGTTCCTAATTTCATGCTCCACAGGCTCCCAGATTCATATATTTAGCAATAAATATCCTGCTAAAAGGAAGTGCTTTGCAGCTCTGCTGTGGTCTCGGGGAAGGTATGTGGGAGCCCTGCTCTGAGCAAGGCGGGCACGGCAGACTCAGTCCCGGGAGGGTTCAGCTCCTTCCTCCAACATCAGGAGCCCTTCCAGCCACCCAGGATGGCTGAACCCATCCAAACCCAGCCCCAGCACATCCTCCATCCCTGCCAGACAGCGGGAAGGGGTGCAGGGGGGTTATAACTCCACACGGGCTCTTTGCCCCAGCCCAGCACCCCTTTGCTGGAGGAACGTGGTCCCCACAGCCTGTGCCAGGAGCAGCTCCAAAAAATTGTGGCTCTGCATCCCTGGAAGTGTCCAAGGCCAGACTGGACGGGGCCTGGAGCAATCTGGGCTAGTGGAAGGTGTCCCTGGGCCATGGGGTGACAGCGGATGGTGGCCCTGGGGTTACTGGGAGCACACAGGCCTTGTTGCAAGACCTCTCCTTTCTCAGGGCACAAAGGACAGGTTGTGCTGCTAAAACCCAAGACCATTTCACATTTCCCCCGTGCTGGTCCTGCAGAAGTTGTCGGGTTTTGGTTTCGGGCACAACCCTGTGCCACCTGCCTGCTTTTGCCTGTCCTGCCATGGCTGAGGATGAGGATTTTGAGCTTGGGCTGGGTCTGCCTCATCCTCTGCTCCTGCCTGAGGAGCTGCCCGACCTCCCCAGCCCAACCCAGGAGCTGGGGGAAGCTCCTCATCAGCAGCACAGAGGATGAGAGGAGAAGGGCTGGGATGAGAAATCATCCTGTTTCCACCCTCTCCAGCATCCTGAGCACGGCCCCGGGACCACCGCGGGTGCCCGGGGCGGGGAGAGGCTGCTCACAGCTGCTCCTGGCTGGGCTCTGCAGCCGCTGCCCCTCGGGACGGCTGCGTGGGAGGAAGGTTTCCGAGCAGCTGGGGGGGCTGAGCTCAGCCTGACCCAGGCTCCAGCCAATACCCGGCTCCCAAAAGCTGAGCTCCAGGTCCAGGGGCTCATGTGGACTGGCCTGACCCTGCCTGCTGAAGCTGGGATGGAAAAGGAGGCGGCTCCAAGATTTCTCTAAGCATGCAGCTTCTAGGATTCACAGGTATTGAGGATAATCTTCAGGACAGTTAAATAAATGAGGCTCTCAGCCATCCCAGCCCAACTCCCATCAGCGGGGCAACAAAGTCACTCCACAGAATTTTTGCACCAGTGGAAGTGCTGCCATGGCAGGTGGTTAAAAAATGGGAATTCTAGTCCTACTGAAGCTGTGCCTGCACACAGAGGTTGTGTCTCACCTGCAAAGAGCTGTATCCCACAGCTTGTCCCTCTGTGCTGCTACTGCATCCCCCAGCAGCCCTGGGAACAGTTTCCTCTGCAGCCAGAGGCAGCACAGCCCTCAGTCCAACACGGAATATGGGAATTGCCCTTATCCACCTGTCTCCAGGAGCTGGAGAGTCAAACAAAGCCAGGCTGGGCACAAAGGGACAGCTGGCAGCACAGACAGGAGTGCTGGCAGGATTGATCCTGGAGCAGGCAGGAGTGAGATCCTACCCTGATGAACACAGGCAGAAACTCCCCCTGCTCAAAGGACACACAAAGCTCAGCTCCTCACCCTCAGGCTGTGCAGGGGAGAGAGGCTCAGCCCTGCCCTGCGCGTCCAAACAGCCAAACGGAGAAAGGAAAAGAGGAAAAAATAGGGAAAAACACCCATCCCACCCTCGGCAGGGAGCAGGGGAGGCCAGCGCCGTGTCCTGAAGTAACTCCATCCTGCCTGCCTTGGCTCTGCTCTGCAGGAGCACATCCCTGGCTCTGCTCTGTGCTTGGACAAGCTGTCCCTGCAGCGAGCGCTGCGTGCGTGGGTGTCCTGAGGCACCCGGGAAGGGGCTCCGAGGGGGGATTGACCCTGGCACAGCCCCCAGGCTGACCCTCACCCGGGCTGCTGGGGGGGGACCAGCTCGTTTGGGTCACTGCAGGGCAAAGACCCAAGGGAGAGACCTCTGATGCCTTTTCCTGGTGTTATGAAAATGAAGCTGGACATGGTGAGCGGGTTGGGGTCATTACCTCGATATTTGAATCAGGATCCTGTTTGATGCATCCACTTCACCCAGGTGCCAGCGTGGCAAATGCACCCCCGTCAGTCACACACACCAGTTCTAGACTTTGCACAGCCCAGATCCAACAAGGGAGCCCAATGCTGGGGCTGGGCTGGGCTCAGCTCGACTTTCCAGAATCTGTCCTGCCAGGGGCCCTTGGCTTCCTGAGCCAGCAGAATGTTTGGTGTCCCTGGCTCTGCAGCTCTGGGCTCTTCAGCCTCAGGGCCTGCAGGGCACTTACAAAACACTGGGCACTGAACTCAGTAAAAGGTTACAAGTGTGCATTCTGATACTTGTGGGTACAGAGAACTGTGTAAAAGGGATATAAAGAAAAGGCAAAAATCATTCTGGCATCACCTCCCTGGAGGGGATGATGAGCTTGAGGAGGTTTATGTGCTGTGGGGACACCGGGAGTTGAGCAGCTGTGATCCTGAGTGGTGCAGGGAGAGGAGCTCTGCAGGTCTTGCCCTGGGTGGGCAAATGCAGCCACTTCCCAGCTCATCCATGTGCCACAGAGTCCGATGCTGACACTGCTGATCAGGCCCTCAGAAGGAAGAAAAAGAGCTCAGCACAATGCCAGGGAAACAGGAGAGCATGAGAGTCCAAGATGTCACTGCCCCAAGGCACTGGGCCTTGCTGCTTTCTGTCCTGGAGCTGGCTGCAGGCAGCATTTGGGAACCAGCACCTTAAATCAGAATAACAAGAAATCCCTCTATAAACTGTCCAGGGCAGAGCAGACTGGATCCAAGCCTTCGATGCTGCAAAGTTCAGGATAAGCCTGGCTCACACCCCTCTGCTGCCACCCTGGAGCCCCGTGAGTGCCACAGCTCTGCCCAGAACTAAACACCAGAGAGCCTCGGTGTGAAGGAAAGCCACTGCCACCAGCCCGGGAGGTGGGAAAGCAGCACTTAAACCAGGAGCCAGCACCAGTTTGGTGGCAAATCCAGCCTTCCTCGAGCATTTCCCCCAGTTCCTGTAATCCTACCCAGTCAATGAATAAGAGCCGGGCTCTGGGAAGGCCGGGCCAGGTGCCAGCAGGAGACTCTGCACGCCCGAGCCAGGCCAGGGCAGCTGCCAGAAACACAGGCAGGAACGTGGCTTTCCATATGGAAAACACTTCAGAGCAGAGAGCCAGCATCACTGGTGTGCTCCCTGTCCCCTCCTGTCGGCAGCATTCCTGCCCTGGGGACAGCAATCCTGGTCTAAGGACAGCAATCTTGCCCTGGGGACAGCATTCCTGGTCTGAGGACAGCTTTCCTGCCCTGGGGACAGCAATTCTGCCCTGGGGACAGCAATTCTGCCCTGCGGACAGCAATTCTGCTCTGGGGACAGCAATCCTGCCCTGGGGACAGCAATCCTGCCCTGGGGACAGCAATTCTGCCCTGGGGACAGCAATCCTGGTCTGGGGACAGCAATCCTTGTCTAAGGACAGCAATCCTGCCCTGGGGACAGCAATCCTGGTCTAAGGACAGCATTCCTGGCCTGGGACAGC
>JAHLSL010000016.1:6690153-6702066 GCA_025920805.1 Petroica traversi
CTCTGCTCATCCCAGGATCTCTGGCTCATCCCAGCACCTCTGGCTCATCCCATGATCCCTGGATCATCCCAGGATCTCTGGTTCATCCCAGGATCTCTGGATCATCCCAGCACCTCTGGCTCATCCCAGTACCTCTGCTCATCCCAGCCCCTCTGGCTCTCTGGCTCTGACAGGGAAAGTGTTGCAGTGTTAATACCCATTTTTCAGACAGGGAAGCTGAATCCTGGGCTGGTCACGACTCTGATTTTGAAGTGAGGCTGCCTGAAATCCTTCAAATTCCAGCCCATTCCCAGACGAGGTGGTTTCCTCCAGGCCAGGCAGCGAGCTGGGAGCAGCTCCCTGCTCCTACCACCACTACAGCAATTGTTGGGGAATGATGAGCCCCATGCCCGACCCGCTGACCCCGCAGATGTCCCGGGAGGAGGAGGAGGAGCCATCGATCCCGAGCTGCTGCTGAGCCATCGATCAGGGCTGGGGAGGAAGGGCACGTTCAGTGAACATTGCCAGTAAGCAGGAAATCCAACAGCTCTGCATTCCCAGGGGTGTGAACGCGGCTCGGTGGGATGGGGAGATCCTCAGCAGATTAAAGACTCCGTGAGCTGCACACCCGCCTTCCCTTTCCTCGGGAGTCACCGATCCAGGCGGGGATTTAATTTAAAATTAAATGCAGCAACCTGAGAGCTCCAGGGACACCAACATCCACCATGCAACACATGAAGCAGCACCCCTCTGTCCCTGCCCACCCCCCCCAGTGTCTGGCAGCTCCACCAGCATCACCCAGTCCCCCCCAGCATCCCTGAGCTGCCCTGGGCTCTGGATTTCCATGAAACCCCCTTATTCCTCCTCAGCCCCCTCCTCTGCCCTGGGGACACAAACGGGTCTGTGCTTCCAGCTCCTGCTGTGTGACTCCGGGGACTCCCTGGATCATGCCTGGGATCTCCAAAGAGAGATACATTGCTGCTCTGAAATAAAATAAAAATCAGAAAAAAGGGCTGGGAGTTTCCATAGCTACAGTTTTACATGGCTCTGGAAGGCTCCGGCTCAAGCCCTGTAAGGAGGCACAAGCAGAGTGTTTTTCCCACTCCAGCCCAGCACGGCAGCGTGGTGCATGAATAAAAGAAGAGGAGAAGAGAGGGGGAGCTCGGGGATCTTGGAAACAACACTTAAATGTTAAGGACTGGACTTTGGCACTCGCTCCCTGCCCTGGTGCTGGGGCAGGGTGGGAGCTGCACTCGGGGTGGGGAGGGAAGGAGCCCCTCAGTCCCCCCATCACTCGGGGATGAGGTGAAACCTCTCGCTGCTGGACACGGGCAGGGCCCAAATCCTGCTGCATTTAAATTCCTGCCTGGAGCACCCAGGGCTGGGCTCGGGAGCTGCTGCAAGCAGGGAATGTGCAGAGGTTTGGGGACCTCTTCCCATCCGTGTCCTTTGTCACCCCCTCAGGGCTGGTGTCAGCTCAGCCACTCCTGTGTTTGCAAACTGATCACAGAGCCACAGAATTCCAGACTGGGCTGGGTTGGAAGGGCCTTAAAGTTCATCTCATTCCACCCCCTGCCATGGGGGAACACCTTCCACTATCCCAGGATGCTCCAAGCCCTGTCCAGCCTCAAAGGATCATGAACAAGAGGGAGATGGGCTTCCTCATTGTTTGCATCCTGGAGTTTTCCTATTAGCAGGAAAATCTCCTTATGTTATCCTCTTTAATGAGGATTTATCAGTGCTGCATCAGGGCATTAATACAGGCCGTCTGAGAGGGTAATTTTCAGATTCTTGGCAACTCACCATGAACCAGTTCCAGCAAATTTTGCCTTTTTTTCCCCACCTTAATTTTGTCCCAGCTTTTCCTGGGAGATGAGAGAGGGAAAGATTTAACTCAGAGAAAAAAACAAAACAAAACAAAAGCCCCACAACAACAAAACCACAAGCAAAAAAATTCAGAAAAGATAAAGGAACTCACACAGCTCAGCTGAGAATAAAGAGAGAAAAACCTTCACACAAATCACTCTGCTCAAGCCCACGTGGGCCGGGAACTGCTGGGATCAAATGTTGGAAACACCGACTGTTCCCGGGGACAGCATCGTCCCCAAAGCAGGACACGTGTCAGGGATCCTCTTGCCTCTCGTCAGCACGGGGGTGACACCAGCCCTGCCTTTGAAATGACTCCTGGGTGCTGGAGAGGCCCTGGAGAGCGAGGCAGAGGCTCCTGATCCTCACCTGCCACCTCCCAGCCGTGCCCAGCAGCAGAGAATCCCTGCCAGGGGCAGCAGAACGTGGGAAATGAGGCAGGGGAGGTGTGATCAGGAGTTTCTGCTCCCTCCCTGAGCAGCTGCAGATCCTCCTTCCCTTCCTCAAACGGGTCCTGAATGGCAGCACCTCCAAGGACCAGAAAATGCCAGGGGTCTTCTCTTAGAAAGCCAAGCCTCAGATCGGTGCTCTGAACCCCCCTGAGCCTTTCTGAAGGCACCACAGCAGGGTCAGGGCTCTGAATCCCCCAGGGATAAGCCCAAAGAAATGATTCCATCCATCCTGGGAAGCTGGAGGGGGCTCACACAGCACCCCCAAATCCCAGCTGAATTTCAGCTTTCTTGCCTTGCCCAGTGAGTTCCCTCAGGCTGTTGGAACTCCTGGGCAAGCAGGAATGTTCTGCTGGTAAATAACAGAGTTCATGTGCTGGGCTGGGAGCCCAGAACCAAACCTGCAAAACTTTGCTGGTTTTCTGAGCTGAGCTGGGATGGACTGGGAACTCAGAACCAAATCAGCAAAACCTCCCCTGAACCCACGCTGATTTTCTGAGCCCTCCAGGCACCACCTCCCCCATGGAGCCCTTCATGACCATCAATGCAAACTGACAGCTGAAGTTTGCGTCTTACAATACCCAGAGCTGTAAAAATGTGAGTATTTTCCATGCTTGGGAGTGCCCCTTGGCCCCTCCAAATCTGCGAAGGAGCTGGGGCTGCAGGAGATGCCCCTTTGGGAAGTTCAACAGAGCAGAAATCTCCTCTGGGAACCAGGAATGCATTCACCAAAGGTCTGGTTAAAAATCACCCTTCAACCTGGCTGCCACTGCTCCTGGGCTTGGCAGAGATGAGAATGGAGCCTGTGGGAGCCAGGAATTTCTGCTGGGAGCCCAGGATGCTTCAGTGCTGCTTCTGGATGGTTTAATTTCGATTATCATGGAATTGCACAAGCCTGTGATATTCAGGTTACAAGGTGATATCAACAGCCCAACCAAACAAAGCCATTTTCACTTCAGGTCCTGCCAAACCTGTGTTAATTTTTGGGAATCTTCTCTTTTTGGAGCAAACCTCCAGCAGCAGTGTGTGCCAGGGCTGTGCATCCCTGGGGCTGAGCAGCTCTGCATCATCAGTTCTGCCACAGCCCAGCCACCTTCACACTTTATATTTACTACCAATCAACTCAGTGTTTTAAAGGCCAACCCGTTGCCTGCCAATTTGAACATTCAACAATAGATAATATTTATATAGATATGCAGAAACCAGGTAAGATCAGTGCTTGTTTTCTCAGAAACTGGTACCACTGTTCTGTGTTGTCTGTAACCTGCGTTGTTTTCTTCAAAAATACAACATAAACAAAGATGTGATGCCAGAAACACAAGGGAAAATGGGTGCAACTAAGAAAACTCCACTTTCTGTGGGCTGAATCTGCTCCCACAAGCTTCTGTGAGAATCAGGAATAACTCTCGAGAAAACAGCACAGCTGAAGTGTTGGAACTCAGAGAAAAAATCATCTGGAACTGTCTAATATTCATTGTGCTTGTCTTTATCTCGGGGGCTGGGCCTGCCCTTGGGGTGTCACATCCAGTGCTGGCCACATGGCATCAGAGAATCCCAGACTGGTTTGGGTTGGAAGGGACCTGAAATATCCCATTCCACCCCCTGCCATGGGCAGGGATACCTTCCCAGGGTGCTCCAAGCCCTGTCCAGCCTGGCCTTCGACACCTCCAGGGATCCAGGGGCATCCACAGAATCTGAGGTCACTTACCTGTGGTGGGGGATTGAGAAGAAAAAGGAAAACAGTAGAGTTTTCAAGGGATGCAATTGTTATTTTTCTACAATTTACAAATGCCGGGATAAGACCTAGGCTTACCTACTACACCATTCCAAGGAAACTTTGTTTCTTTTTTCTTTTTTTTCTTTTTTTTTATTTTTTTTTAAATTTTAAGTACCTTTTTCTGTTTGGTTATCAACCCTCAGTCTTACTGGTGACAAGTTGGCCCGTTTCAGTAAACTGGGCTCTGGCCCATCCCTTGTTTTTTTTCCCACCCTCCTTAGGATTTTTCCTATGTGGGTGACCATGCACTGGAACAGACTGCCCAGAGGGTGAGGAGTCTCCCTCACTGGAGATACTTGAAAACCTTCCTGGAGCCCACCAGGTCTCCCTGGCAGAGAGGAGAGCCCTGAGAGCTCCTGCACTGAGAGCTCAGTGATCCCTTGGGATCACAGGATGGTTTGGGTGCAAAGGGACCTTTAAAGGCCCATTTCCTGCTCTGTGTGCACCTAAACTCTGGCACAGTCACTCAGAAAATGGCTTTGGTGATGGCTGGATGAGAAACATCACCTGGAGGGCTTTGAGAAACACCTTGCAAGCACTTCAGTGCACGTGGATGTGAAGGGGGATGGCTCTGCTCTCCTGGCAGTGGCAGCCTCGTGCCCGTGGCTGTTTGCACAAGGAGAAAGTCCCACAGGACACCCGTGGGACAGCCACAAGTTGGAATTATCACCCCAGTTGCTCCTTTGTGTAACGTAACAATAAACCCACTAAATTTTCCTAACAACAAACGCAAATCAGCGCTCGTTATCCCTCCCCTCCCAGCTCCACTCCCACTCTCTCAGCAGAGCTATTTTCCCCCAGATCCCACTGCTAATCTTTCCAGGGCTTAGCTTCCCAGCAGGCAACACCAATCAGGCCGAGACTGCTCCTTCCCCTTCCACAGGAGAGCCTGCATTCCTGTAAATCCCTGCTTGCACTCACTGAGAGATCCCCAACAGCGAGCCGTGCATCCCCCCAGCCACCCTCCCACCTCCGAGCTGAAATTCCTCCACGGGAAACAGCCTGGATTGGCACAAAATGCCTCCTGTTTTCCTGTGTAACCCCGTTTTTCCCTCTGTAACTCCCGAACGTTGTGTTTTAAGCAAAGAGCAGCATCGTGCATGCTGGGGGGGAAAAGCGGGAGCAGGGATGAGCCTGCAGGGAGGATGCAGGATCTCCCCACAGGGACAATGCAGGATCTCCAGACAGGGACAATGCAGGATCTCCCCATCAGGGAGGATGCAGGATCTCCCCGTTAGGGAGGATGCAGGATCTCCCCACAGGGACAATGCAGGATCTCCCCGCAGGGACAATGCAGGATCTCCCCGTCAGGGACAGCCTCCCTCACACGCTGTCACCTCGGCAGGCAGCAGGTGAAGGACAGACTGAATGGTTTGCCGAAGCTCAGGCAGGGAGATCCATGATGGATCCAAACCCAAACCCGCGCCGAGAGCGCAGGGAATCCAGATGCAAATCGGCAAAGCCCGAGCAGCACCCTCAGCCTAAATCGGGAAGCAGCCGCGGGTTTCCAGCAGGAGCTCCGAGCCGGGATCGCGCTGTCCCTGCCGGCCACCTCGGAAACCACCACAGCATCCCCAGGCAGAAAAACCCAGACACCCCGGAGGAGCGAAGGTGGAATATTTGGAATAGAAATGAGCAAAGCTATCTGTAGGTAAGTTATTTTTCTCGCAGCGAGCCGTGCCTGTGAGTGATGCTTCAGCAGAGCTGTGATTTTTGCAGCCGCTCCGGGAACTCGTCTGGCGCTTCCCTGTGAAATCCCCCTCGCTCCCAGCACGCTCCCGCAGCATCCCCGCAATTCCAGCCTCAGCGGGGCCTCTGGATCATCCTTTACAACAAATTCCACAGCATCCCTCTGCTCTGATCGGGGCCACTCTGGGAAGCTTTGAACCTCAGGGCATTTTGATCCCGTTTCGGCTGGAGTGACCCGAGCTGGGGAGACGAGGAATCCATCACAAGGCTGGATGATCCCCAGAGAGTTTCAAAGCAGCCACATCACCCAGCAGTCTGGGGGTTTCTCTCGCCCGGCTGCCCCTTTTCTGGCATTTAACCTGATGTGTTCCCCCTTTAATCCCAAACACCCCGTGAGTGAAGAGAGGAGCTGCCTTTGCCTGGGGCCAGCTCTGTGGGGACGAGGCAGAGCTAAAGAGGCCACTTGTGTCCCCCATAGCCCAGCCCTTCCAGGCAGCTCAGGAACAAGGACAGCTCTGCACAGGGGAAAACGGAACCACACAGGACTTTTCCTCCTGGTTTGCTGCGATGGGGAGGAAGGGGAGGAAATCCCAGCTGTGTGGCCTGCTCAGCACCCACAACTCCCCCAGTGTAATGAGCTTATGAGCTCCTGCAGCTCAGAGCCTGCGATGAGCTCCTACCTAGAGCAAAGCCTCAGAGCCAGACCCAAAGCTGGTGGTGCCCAGGGCTCCGTCCCCTGCTGAGCAAGATCATCTCCTTTATCCCCTGCCCGGAGAGGCCAAGCAGCTCAGCCTTGGGAGAGCCTAAGCCGGACTCCAGTAGCAATTCAAAGGAAAAAATTGCTTTTTCACCAAAATCTGTTCTTCCGATGCTTCCGATGGTTTCCAATTTTCTGATTGTTACCTCAGAACGGGAGGGAGAAGAGGATGATGGAGCAGAAGGGCAGGGCTGGAGCAGCAGTGGGGGAACAGAAGGGGAAAGGCAGGGATGGGCACAGGCTGGGCTGGGCGTGTGGGGTCTGAGCAGCTCCAAACAGCTCCCCCAGCACTGCCACCCTGCAGCTCAGCCTCGGCCTCACAGCAGCCCCAGGCGAGGCTCAGGAGAGCTGGGGCCAGCGGGACAGGGTGGTCCTGCTGCAGGCAGAGCCCTCTGCTCGGCCCCAGGGCTCCCCTGAGCGGAATTCACTCACCCGCGCTGCCCATCAGAGAAAAACTCCAGCAGAACAGGAAGATGTGCGAGCCCACGGCATTGTTTCCTCCTCGAGGGGCAGGAAATGATCAGTGAGCATTAATTCTGCCTGCCCTGGGGTTGAGGAGAGCAGCCAGCAGCGGCTCCAGCCAGGAGGGACAGCACAGCCTCAGCTCTGTCCCTTCCTCCACGGCAGCAGCACCCCTGGCACCCTGGGCGAGGGGAGGACGCCTGATCCTTGGCTCCTGCAGGGAATTCACTTCTCCTTTTTGAAACAGAGAGGTTGTTCAGTGCTGAATGGAGGCGTGGGCTCCGAGAGGCTCCTGCTGTGGCCTGGCTGAGCCCCCAGAGCGTGGCAGCCCCCGCCAGCCCCCTCTCCCCGCAGAGCCTCCCGCCCTCGGCTCAGGTGCTCGCAGGCGCTGCTTTATCCATGGCTAATGACATTTATTTTCCCCTCAGTGCCTCGGGGAGGGCTCTTTCTCTCGCCCTCCCTGCTGATGTGAATCCTGCTGCCCTATTATGCTGATCTGAGACCTTTTTTTGTTGTTGAACTGCTGGTGAGCTCCCCTGCATCCCCCGGCTGTGCCCCCCAGCCTGCTCTTCCTTCAGCCAGTTCCCAGGTCTGATCCCACCAGCACTGAAGCAAAGAGCAAACCCCTCACGTTCTCAGGCTGGATCACCTGGCTAGGATGGGCTGAGACTTTTGGGGTTTTGGTAAGTTCCTTCCAAAACGTCCTTCAAAAAGGCAATTACCAGAGTGCCATTAAAGCTTTCACCGTCGCACGGCCAGAAGTCGCTGGGAGCCTTCTGAAATAACCTTTAAACAATAGATCCTGCCTTGTTTACTGCGTGTTTCTGAACTCAACAGTAATGCATCCAGATGTCACCCCTGCCTACCGTAGGCCTAACTATTTCTGGAAACACACCAAAGGCAAATTGCTTGGATAATGTCAGATATCATTGCAAAAAGAATATGACAAGTTTCCATCTCCTTGATAAAAGCAGAGAGTTATTTCCCAGGGCAGCAGACATGGTGTACCTTGGACTCAACCAAGGAGCTGCATCCCTCCCTCCTTCAGCTCATGGACAGGTGGAAAATAGCACGTGTTTTCCAGTTTCCAGCTCGGGAAAACATCAGTGTTGGTGTCCAGAGAAGCTCAGCACAC
The DNA here is from genome assembly GCA_025920805.1 of Petroica traversi. NCBI lineage: Eukaryota > Metazoa > Chordata > Aves > Passeriformes > Petroicidae > Petroica > Petroica traversi. The sequence goes on from JAHLSL010000016.1 coordinate 6,698,268, forward strand.
CCACAGCATCCCCGCTGGGTGGCTGCAGGTGGCTTTTGTCCTGCAGGAGAGAGGTGGGGGAGAAGCACTGGAGATGGTGAGCAGGGGCTGAGCTGCCCTGGTGGTGCCTCAGCTCGTCTTGTGCCATTGCTGGGAGTGGATCAAATGTCAGCTCTGAGCCACCACAGGGGATTGTTCAACGGGCAGGAGAAAACTCTGTGTGAAGTGAGAGGGTGACAGAACTCGCCAGCCCCTGGCTCATGTCCTGACTCCCCTCCTTGTCCTGCCCAGGAGAGCTCACACTGAGGGAGGTGCTGGGCCCAACATTGTCCCTGCTAACCCTCAGCTCCAGAGAGAAATCTCTACTCTTGGACACATAGGATGGGGTAAAACCATCATCGTTGTCATTCTGGCTTAAATCAAGTCCTGTCCCTGCTCAGTGCTGCCTCTGGCACTTTGAGAACCACATCTCCATGGAGCCTGGTGCTCCCACTGCTGCCCTGAACGGCTGTTAATGGGTCAAGCCTGTTGTTAACCTTTCCAGGGACAACAAGGTCCAGGGATATTTCAAAATGTTATTTCTGACCTTTAGTTTTGTTCCCCAACCTTTCCAGCTGCCCTCTGCCCAGGGCTGCTCTCGCAGCTCCCTGAGGTCCCAGTCCTGCCTGGGTGCTCCTGGCTGGGAGCTGAATGTGGCTGAAAGGTCTGGAGAGGGTCAGAGTCCATCACCCAGCCTGTCCTCCCTGTGCCCCTCTGCTCTGCTGGATAAAGGCTGTTTGCCCAGGCACAGGGGGAACCAATCCCTCCAAAAGAGATCACACAGAGAGAAGGAGATCACACTCAACCTGGGAGAAAATGCTGATGAGACGGGGGATGAGCTGCAGGTTCTACCCCAAGAGCTGCCACCTCTGCTCCATCCCTTCCTTGGACCTCTCAGTGTCCCCAGCGAGGCTGTGGGAGCCCTGCCAGTGCAGCACCCGTTCCCAGGCCATTCCTTATCCACATCCATGTCCTTATCCACAGCCATGTCCTTATCCACATCCATGTCCTTATCCACAGCCATGCCAACACCAGCTCAGGCCGAGTGAGAAGGGACCCAGCCATCCCTGCAGCCTTCCCTGCTCCTTCCCCCAGCGCTGCGCAGCCCCAGGGAAAGGTCTGAGTCAGGCAAACCCCTTGGAGCTCGGCCAGATGCAAAACCCCTCCCTGCCCCGCCTGCCGGGCACTGAGGCCACGTCCTGCCAGCCCAAAGGTCAGTGGCACAGACTCTGCCAGCTCTCTGGGCTGCTCATGAACGCCTGAGGGAATTCAGCACCTTGCTCTTGCAATCTGGCACCCAGCAGAACTTTTAGAGATCCTAAAGGGGTGCTCAGGAATGGCTGTAGGGTCAGGGGCTCTTCAGCTTCAGAGTGGGAAACAGAGGACTTGGGTCAATAACCAATGAGTCTGTCTGAACCCTCTGCTGAACAGGATCTCCTCAGAGAGCAAAGCCCCTGAGACCAAACCTTCAGGCTTGGCTCTTGTGTCACCTCCACTGTCCCTAAACCTTTCTGGCAGGTTTAGGGACTGCCACAGATCCAGTGGAAAAGGCTCAGGAGATGGGACAGCCAGGCCCATCTACCCAGGCTTTGATGGACAGCCCTGATGAACACGGCGAGGACACAGCCAGGAACCCCAGCACTGGTGATGTTCTGCGACTCGCTGTGCCCAGGTAGGCACAGGTATTTCACAGCTGCCTGTGTTTGTAATCTGTGCCTGCTGGCAATGAACCAGAAAGGAACAAATGCTGTTTCTTTCCATCCCCTCAAATCCCCCACATCCTTTCTGAGTGAGAACCAATGTACTGCGGGGTGATAAACCAACACGAGTCGCTTTGCAGAGGATTTTGTTGAAGTTCTTTATCTCTCCTGAGCACCAGCACCATTCCTTAAGAGGTCCTGTCATCGTTCTGCACAGAAATCCTGACAGCAGAGGAAGGAGGTTACACTTCTAATTACAGCTGCACGGTCTTTAAGGTGTTTAAAATCTCTTTTCACCAACTGACAGCCCCTAATGCACCTCTCTGCTCGTTCCAGGAGAGAAGAAAACCAACAGAGAGACTGCAAACAACCTCCAGTTATTCACAAGCCACTGCAGACGGGGCAGGAGCCTCAGTGCAGGTGTGGGACAGTCCAGGCACTCACTTCATGCACAATTCATGTCAACGACTTTCCCTCACAGCGCTGTAATTTAGATGCTTCCTCAGCGAAGACATGATGACTAAAAAACCCATCCCACTGGGTACTTTTGCTCAAGTGAAGTCACCCAGGAGCACCATCTGCACTCCCGAAATCGGGATAACCCGCCAGGTTCCCTAAAATGACAGCCATACATCATGACAGACTCGAGTGCAGTTTTCCCATCTAGGTTTTATGCTGATTTCGCTGCTCCTTTCAGGCTGGAAGACAATCTGTTGAACCTCAAAGTGCCGTCTTCCCTTACCTTGAATTTATTCTGCCAGAAAGCTGTCTACCTTAATGAGTGTGAGCACACCCCCACTGCCTCCCAAGTTTGGTGATCTGTTATGTCAAATATAAATAATCCTGTCTGAAAGCGGTCGATGTGGGGAAATGAAAAGCCATCTTCCCTTGGGGGATTTCTCTCTCCCTCCCACAGCCCCCCTGAGCCCTCAGGCTACCTTTAATGTGCTGAACAACATCCATGTGGCTCTGGGAGCACAGACCTTCATGGCTGCTGGATTCAGAGTGACAAAAACAACCCACAGGTGACTGAGCCCGTCACCTTCCTCGCATTCCTCCCCAGATCCCTCTCCACCACCACAGCTTTGCCGAGCGTGAGCTGATGGGATGGTTTGGTGCCTAACCCAGGACTGGGGTGTCCTACAAACTCACTGGGATGGACTGGGGGGTTCTGGTGTCCTTTGGGGCCAGCACATGAGATGGGGACAAACGGAATCACATGGTTCCAGGTGAGATGCCCACACAATGAAGGGAGGCCGGCTCCAGTCCCACACTGAGCGTGCCAAGGGGACCGAGGTGTCCCTGGGGCAGAGAAGGACACGACCAGCACAGCCAGGGCAATGGGATGGGGGCAGCTTTCCCCCTCCATCCCTGAGAGGCGCTTTCATGACATCCCCCATAGCCTTTGGAGCTGAGGATGCCGGAGGGTGAGGGCAAACCCAGCCTGGAGCCCCCCTGTATTTTCCATGCGGGTCTGTGCTGGGGGGGCTTGCCCGGTCCCTCTGGCCGGGCTGTGGAGGAGAGGACGCCGTGCAGCTCTCGCTGTCCCTACTCACCCCATCTCCCCCTCCAAACCCCTTCCCAGCCCCGCTCCCGCAGCCGGGGCTCTCCTCTGCCTCTGCCCTCCCCGCAGGCGCCCCGGGATGCGGGGCTCGCCGCCGGCTCCCCCAAGCAGCGATCCCCGGCAGTTTCGGATGCACCGGCGGGGGCGGGAGCGAAGCAAACAGGGGGAAAAACACCGCGAGAGACCCCAGCGCTGGGAGAGCCGGGGAGAGGGGCCCGGCAGAGCCGAGGGCTGGTCCCGAGGAGCCCTCTCGCCGGTGCCTCTCCCGCTCCGCTTACCTTCAAACGGGGGAATGGGGCCGGCTCGCTCAGGTGAGGACCGCGTCTCCCGAAGTCTCCCGCTCGGAGAGCATCAATACCAAAATAAACGGGTTTTTAAAAAAAAAATATTTAAAAAAAAATTAAAAATTAAAATAACGGCCAGAAATAAAAATAAAAATTACAAATCAGCGGCAGCAAGCAGGCTGAGGAGGCGGGCGGCAGCGGCGGGCGCGGAGCAGGCAGCCGGCAGCAGCCAC
>JAHLSL010000016.1:6706948-6717754 GCA_025920805.1 Petroica traversi
ATGGAGGGATGGATGGAGGGATGGAGGGATGGATGGATGGATGGATGGATGGATGGATGGATGGATGGATGGACATCCAGTGATGGAAGGCATCTGGAAGGCCAGGTCTGAGCTGTCACAGCTGGGAATGTCACCACAGGTGAGCATGGAGGTGGGAAAGGAAGGCACTGGTGGATACTGGGAGCTTGGGGCTGCACCTGCTCGGGGAAGAGTCTTTGTGATGGGTGGACTGGAGCAAGCCTGCCATGCCTCTCCTGCAGAGCGAGGCTGGAGCAGAGTTGGTCCTGCCTGGAGCATCTTTTGCGGGGACACGTGAATCTGTGTTCCAATGCGTGGAGATGGTTATTGCAAAGCCACTTTATTTCTGGTGTTGTTATTGGCAGGGGAGTGGGAGTGCAATACAATTTTAGCCACCCTGATGTCTCCGTGTCCCTTTCATCCCACCTCCATTCTAGAGCAGCTTTTTCCTCGCATTACACGATTCCTCCGACTGCACAAAAGGGGCTTTTTGCACCTGAAATGGTACAAAAGGAGCTGTTCCTGCAGAGCAGGGCCAGGTGTGGGCAGTCCTGGGTGTGTGTCCCCACCACCATCACCAATCCCAGGACGAAGGATTTCTCTGCACTTGGCAGGAACATGGGAGGACCAAGATCTGTGTGAGGCTCAGCCAGGATGAACTTCACATGGAGAAGGATGCTCAGCACACCAGGAGCTGCAGGAGCTGCCCAGCCAGCAGAACTTTTTTTGTTCATTTAAAAACATCCCATTAAAGATCAGCACGAGTCTCCAGAGCTCCTGAATCAGAGACCACCCCTCAGATAAACTCCACTTCCCAAAGCTCACCCAAACCTCTCCCACCTCCCACTGGCACTATCCCCTGGATCGCTTCAGAAACACACCCAGAGAACGCTTTTGTCTCTTCCTGTCCTTTTCAGATATTTTGGGTATTTGTGGCAATCTCTCCTGTTTATATAACAAAGCCACAGCCCAGTGTTTGTGACACCATATCCATGGAAACCCTAATATAGCATGCACAAGCGAGGAGATCTCATTAGGTGGCTCAGCTGCCGCAGCTCCGGGGAGGGAATTTCTCTGGGATGCTCTGCTGGGATGGGGCCTGGCTGCCCACCCAGCCTGGAGCACCCAGCAGGGCAATGCCACCTCCCAAAGAGCAAGTGCTGCTTTCCTTTGGTGAATTTTGGCCTTTCTCCTGCTGTCCATCACCAGCTCACTGTGGCACAGCCCAGCCACCACCTTTGGCTCCGCAGATCTGTGGTTGTGTGGCTGGAGAGGCAGAAGGGAAGGAGCTCAGTCAGGGCAGTCCAGTCCTCACCTTCAGTGCCAGAGCAGGAGCAGAGATTGAGCTGTAAAGAGCAGCTGAAGTCGAGTTCCGTTCCTGATTCTGGGGCTGGCTGCCCTTTGGATGTGATCCCCGTCGGGAAGGAGGCAAAAGTTTTCTTTTGCAGTGTAAAGAAAAAGAAAATCTGGTCCTGAGGAAGGCAGAAAAGTTTGGGAGAAAGCAAGAAACTGGAACAAGCAGAGGCTTGGCACGGGGGATGTTTCAGCATTTGTGCTGTGAGGCACAAACTCAGTGCAAGGAGGAAGGAATGGCTCTTCCAGCTGTCCCTGCTGGATCACAGTCACCTCCAGGACAGTGTCCTGTCCTGGCTGGCATGTGGCACAAGTGTGAGTTAAAACAGCCCAGGCTGCTGTCACACGTTGGGGTTCCCTGCAAAACCTCACAGCGCCTGTGGCCCAGGTGACACAGGGACATTAAAGCCACTTTAGAGGGGACAGACACTCACCTGTGCCTCTGCCAGGCAGCTGAAACTCAGACTGGCAGCCCAGGGCCCTCCTGGTGCCCAGGAGCAGCTGCAGATCCCTTCTGATTTGTTGTGGGAACAGGACTGGGCACAGCCATCCCTCAGGGAAGGATAATGAACAATCCTTCCCACTTTGGGGTGCGATGGAACAGATCCTGTGGGTCAGGGGGCTGCTCCACAGCTCTGATCTGCAGGCTGAGGCAGACACTGGTCAGGGCAGGGCTCCCTGAGACCCTGCAGGGTGACCCAGCAATGCAAGCATCCCCTTTCCCCCTTCCCGCACCGCGCTGGGCCCAGCCTGAGTCAGACCCTGCCAAACCTCATCAGCACCGAGGCAAATTCGATCCCTGGGCTGCGGAGAGCAGAGCCCCCGGGGCATGGAGAGCTGCACCGGCCGCGGCAGCAAGGACAGAACGCTTCCCTCCCTTCCCTCCCCTCCCCGCCCTTGCCCAAATTGAATTTCCATTTCTGTTAGCGAGGCAATGGATTATAGCTCGGAGGGGCGCTGCCTGCTCCAGCCCCTAATTTGGCGCATCAATTGTGTTTAAACTCCTTACCTGTAAGTCAGCTTTTGTTCCGGGCGGGCAGGGCTCGCTCTGCCGAGTGTCGCAGCTGCTCCCCCGCCCCTGCCACCAACGCCAGGCACTGCCCGGGCTCTGAAGCCACCGCTTTTCCCCAGCTCTGCACCCAGGGCGGTGAGTGGCGATGGGAGGGCACGGCTGTTTTGTCACCGGGAGGGTTTGGCTGTGCAGAGATGGGGTCGGCAACACCTGCTGGGCATTTGGCATCCACACACCAGCCCTGCTCCAGCTGTTCCATGGGCATCTTGGTGGCTTTTCCGCCTGGAGAGGGGCATAGGGTGTGTGTGGACACCCATTTCCAGCCCAGGCTGCCCCGTGCTGGCACCAGCCACGCTTCCCTTCCTCAAGAATCCATAAAGTGGCTGCTCTGCCTTTGAGGAAAGGGGCAGCCCCCACGGCTCCCACCCCACAGCTGCTCCTGGATGGTCTGAGTTTCCCAGTCAGGAAACTCTGGCATTTCTACATCTCCTTAAAGTCTTAAAATAAACACCCCGAGCAAGGGTTGGACAGCTGGATCCTCGCTCCTTGCCTGGATTTACGAGCCACAACTTGGAAGAAAATGAAGGGTGGTGGCAGAGAGAGAGAGGGAGAGAGATGTACATAATTTTTTCTCTCTCTTCAAATGAATTCTCACTGCTTATCTGCAAAGTTCAGCTGTTTTCAGGCTGACCTGCCCGTGTTCTGCTGTTCCACTGCAAATTCCTCCTGTGCAGGAGCTCAGGAGCTCCACTTGCACACGCCAGCAACCTGGGGTTCCATCTCTGATAGGGGGAAGCAGAACTCTCTAGCTGAGGGCCCCTCCTGCCCCCGGTGAGGATCACTTTGCCTTCCTGCCGTGTTTGGCAGCTCAGCTGCTTCTCTTCACAATGAGGAAATGAAGCCAAGAGGAGAGGACAAGTGTGTGAATCTGCCTGGAGGAGATCGGGGATGGGGAAGGACAGAAATCTGTTCCATGGGGCTTTTGTAAGCAGCCAGAGCTCTGAAATGCTCCAGCACCGTGGCTGGGGATGAGGGACGTCCATCTGATGCCTTCAGTGAGTCCAGGATGAGCCCAGGAGCCTCAGGAAAAGGGGAAAATGCTGCATCCTCCTTCAGGAAGGGAAAGGGAGCTGTGGATGGGGTGAGGTTGCAGGTCCAGCTCCTCGGGCAGAGCCCAGGAACAGCTCCATGAACACAACCGCAGAGCAGCCGTGGTGGGATCATCCCCAGGCAGCTCCAGCGACCTCCTGCTACCCAGAAATGCTTTTGAGGCTTTTCAGGATGACAGCAGCAGCAGTGGGAGGGCTGGTGTGGCACTGGGGTCACTGGGATGGGATGGGGCTGAGGGACGCTCACCTGGGAGAGCTCAGCTCTCCATCCCTCCCTCTGCCTTGGCCTTCTGCCTGCTGGAGCTGCGTGAGAGAGCAAACCCCGCGAGCAGCAGGTCACCCGGCAAGGAGAGGATCAATTGACGCATTCCTGAGTAATGGCTGCGTCTCAGGACAGTAAAACCTCATCGGGTTCAGCGTGGAGATGCACACATTGATGATTCATTAAAACGCCGAGCTGAATCCATTTCCTCGCGTTACACGGGGCTGGCAGGGCGGATCTGCCCCTGTGACATTGCTGCAAGGACCAGGAGTGAAACCCAACTCCGGAGGGGATCGGAGGGGACTCCGGGAGCACGGCACGGGAGGTGGCATTAATAAAACAACGCCACCCACTCGCAGGCTAAAGCCGGGCCGTGTGTGTGTGCATCAAAGAGCTCCAGGCAGTTCATTATAATTCCAATTAACGTGGGAAAGTTAATAACCGAAAAGGAATCCATCAGACTTAAAACAAATGGGAAGGGGGAGGGGGAAGAGACTAAAGGCGCCTCTAAACTGGAGTGGAAGTCCCGGCTGCTACAAAGAAATAACAAATATTTAACACGTTCAGTGGTCCAGGCAGGTGCAGCTTCGATGGATGCAGAGTGGGGTGGAAGAGGAGCTGGGCTTTGCTGGGTTTGAAAGGGCCAGAATTAAATCCTACAAAGGCCAAAAAGGAGAGGAGAAAGGAGAGGAGAAAGGAGAGGAAAAAGGAGAGGAGAAAGGAGAGGAGAAAGGAGAGGAGACATCCCTTTTCTTGCTGTTTGGGGGAAATCAGCATTTCCCCTGGCACTGAGCTTTGCAGGGAAAATATTTCAAACCCTGTCAATATTATTTAACACCTGGGAGCTCAGACAGGGCTCAGCGCCCTTTGTTCCCATGTCTGGCCACTTTTGGGGTGATCCCAGGCTGGGTTATGGGGACACCCAGGCCAAAGGCACCATGAACAGGGCAGAGCACATCCGCCAGGGCCCAGCCAGAGCAGCCTGTGAGCAAACAGCCCTTCCCAGCCACTAAGGAAGATTTAAGAGCGAATCACATCAGCCCAGTCAAATCCAATTGCTATTGATAATGTCCATGTGCAATTAGAGCCAATTAAGGGGAGACAGCAAATGACAAGTGTTTGGCCAGGAGCTGGCGGGGGTCAATACACCAGTCCAATTTCCCAACAGCTAAATGCAATTAAAGAGTGTCGCTTACCCGGCTTGCCCAGGAGGGCCAGCACATAAATGGGCACGGCCAGGAGCTGGTGCTGTCCTGGCAGGATGCACAACTCCAGGAGCAAGCCCTGCTCCTGCCCCAGCCTCAAGCTGCGGGAGGTGGCGTCCATGTACTTCACCATGGTGGCGGCGTTCCTGGTCATCCTGGTGGTGGCTCTGCAGGGCTCGGAGCCCCGCCGGAGCCATTTCCCCTACAAGGTGCCCCTGGACCCCCAGGGGCTGCTGGAGCTCTCCTGGAATGTCAGCTACCCTGAGCAAGCCGTGCATTTCCAGCTCCTCGTCAGGGACCTGCAGTTCGGGCTCCTCTTTGGGATGTCAGATCGGGGCGAGTTTGAGAACGCGGACCTGGCCGTGCTCTGGAGCGATGGGCGCAGCTCCTACTTTGGGGTGAGTCACCTGGGTGATTTTGGGGTTCCCTCCCTGTGAGTGCAATTCCCTGGATCTGGCTCATGGTTTGGTAGAGTGGGGTGCAGGGCACGGCTGGAACAGCCCCACTGCTCTAGATCTGAGAAGTCTTGAGGGTTTTAATATCCAGCATAAGCAGGAGGGATGGTTGAGGATACAAAAAATCATATGGCCAACCCAGGACAGTTTCTACCCCGGAGGACCCTACAAATCAGATCCACACAGTGGGTTTGGCACAGGGATTAAGCCAAAACAGAAAGGAATAAACACAGCAGCACATCAGCAATGCCGAGGGAACCAGGAGCTGGATGTCTCTGCTGTGTTCAGCTGCAAAGACACACACAGAGGATGCATCAACACCCTGCTTCACTCGTGTGCTGCTGCCAGTCACATTAAAAATTAACCACAGCTCCCATTAATGGCTCTGAGGCAGGGCAAAAGTCACTGGCAGAGAGGCTGCTCCTGCCAGCAGGAAGAGCCTGGCTGGGAGTTGTGTCCACGGGGATCAATGGGATAACAGGACAGCCTGGGATGCTGTCAGGAATTAAAGGCGCAAATGTATTTGGGTGATATGTAAATGGGAGTGGGGGCAAAACTCATTTCCAGTTGTGTTGTTTGCTGTTGCTGCTGCAAATTCCATCCTTCCTGCCACTGCCTGTTTGTTGGGTTCCCATTTGGGTGGTTTTCCCACCCTTGGGCTCTCCAACCCTATCCCCGGCCCACCAGCTCGGGCTGATGGTGATTGTGCTTGGCTGCAGAAAACAATTCCCATTTTTCCTCATGTGAGGCTTTCCAGTAAGTTAAATTTCACCTCTCTGCTTACTTCAAATTAAGCATAAAACACATTCTTTTGCAATCAGCCGCAATGTGATCCGCAGTGCAATGAAAGCATGAAGAGAAGGGTTTATTATCTGCACTGTTTTCCTGCTAATTACCAGCCTTTTGGGGTCTGTGGTCGCCTAAATGCTCCAGGATTTCACAGCATCATGTTAAGAAAACATAAAGGATCATTTCTAATCTGCCTTCGTGTGCTCGCCCAAAGACAAACAGCGCTGAATGGAACGCCAGGCAGCGCTCGGGTTTTCTCTTTCACTTGGTGCTGAGCAGCATCCTGCAAGGAGATCTCAATAAATCTCCCCAGCCCTGCTTTTCTCTCTCCCAGCAGCTTTTCTCCTGGATAAGTGTGTCGGCTGTTAAAAGGATCCAAATTTGCTCAGCCCCCCATGTACTCCGAGATTAACTCGCGCTCCGAATTCCTACAAAAACAAATGTCATGCAAGCTCCACGGAGCTGATTTCCCTCTCCCCCTCTAAGGACAATATGTTCTGGAAATATGACTCTATAGTTCTGGCTGAAATGATGCCAAGTTCCTTTATCCTTTTTCTTCTGGTTTTTCCTCCCGAGATAAGAGAACAAGTGCCACTCGTGTATGTACAGCCAGTTACTTCCTGGGTGCCTTTTCTGAGCAAACCAGAGAGACCCACAGGAGAAATGAAAGATCAAAGAAACAGCCCTGTTAAAATCCAAATTATCACAGGATTTTACGGTCCAAACCTTCAAACCCTGAGGCATAGGAGTACCCTACTGCTTTGCTTCTTGGGGTGGCTTTGTCACCATCCTCTACAACGAGTGGTTTTTGGGAGGCCGTGCAGCGCTACCAGAAGAATCTGAGCACAAAAAATTAAGGATTTTGCAGAGGGGCAGCAAATTCTAGGGCTGACAGTACAGCCCAGCAAGGGTCTGATATTAAATTGAGAGAAGCTGGTTTGTGCCAAGGGTTTTGGAGAGCGCAGCACCCCCTTCCTCAGGGTCCCCAGCACAAACACACCCAAAATGCAGCACAGATCAATGCGACACCTTCACCTGTCCCTGGGGGCTTTACTCCCTCCCTTCCCACCTTTCCCCACTCACATCTCACCTTGTAAAGGTCTTTCTGCAGACTGTTAGTGCTGGCTCAGGTATTTCCCTGTTCCTGCCTCACCAGGGATCCTGTGGCAGAGGCCGTTCCAGCATGGATCAGCCCAGGGGATGCTGGTGGCTTCCTCCAGCTCTGGGGTGCTGAAGGTGGGCAGAAGGAGGACCTGTGGCACCTCTGGAGGTTCCTCCTGGCTGAGCAGGGGGCTTTTTCTCCCACAGGACGCCTGGAGCGATGCCAAGGGGCAGCTCCACATGGATTCCCAGCAGGACTACCAGCTCCTCGGGGCTCGCCGGGCTCCTGAGGGGCTCTACCTCCTCTTCAGAAGAGCCTTCAGCACCTGTGACCCCAAGGACTACCTGATAGAGGTACAGCATCACCCCCGGGGCACAGCTCCTCGCCCACCCTGCAGGGTTTGGGCACAGCATCAGGTGTTGGTGCTGTGTGAGGCGGAGAGGAAGTGAGCTACAGATGTCAGCCCTGGGACATGAGTAATGTTTGGCACCATCTATTCACAGCCCCTTGGAGAGCTCTCTCAAGTGTAGCTTTTAGCTCGTTTGCATCACCGAACGCGCGTTGGGTCTATATAAATCCCTCCTGCATCACTCTGCTCGGCAGTCTGGAGCCAACTGTTGGGAGTGTTACGAAGAGGGGTTGGTGAATCAAGAGGAGGCAGAGAGGAGGGTTGTGACAGGAGCTGGGACACGGGGACAGCAAACAGAGAGGCTGCTCCGTGCTCCTGGGTGGTTCAGTGACGTCTCCCTGGCTCTGCGTCCACCGCTCCCCCGTGAGCTGGGATTTGGGGGAGAGCTTCCCACTGGGGGATGTCAGACAGCTCAGGGTCTCAGCTACAGGCCCTGGCTGCAGGCAGGGATCTGTGCGAGGCTCATCTCACATGAAAGCCTTTGTGGGCAGGATATTTTAGAGCCAACGTGGGCACAGAGTGTCCTGGAGTCTTCGCTGCTGGTGCTCAAAAGCTTCTCTTGTGGTGAGAAGTGTCTGCCGTCTGCCAAAACACTGAGAGCCCTGGAGGGGAAAATCTGTGTGTGTGAACCATGAAAACACTTGCTGGTCTTTATTCTCTGATCCTTTAGGAGAAGATTATTCTCTTTTCCCTTTCTCTCTTATCTCATGTCCAGAGCTCTCTGTGTTCTTGGTGGCAGTGAAGCTTCAGCAGAGCTTTTTGTGGTACCCTCCACCTGAAAATAAACTGGGAGAAGAGGAAGGATTACAGAGAGAAGTTTGGTTTCTGCTGGTACCCCCCCAGGCCATTGCTGGGCTGCAGGGTGGGATGAACCCTGCACTGATGGATTTGTCCCAGCCTGGAACTTAGGAGGGGCTCAGAAGAAGCAGAGAGGATGTGTCACCCTTTTGGAATTGATTTCACCTGGGGAAAACTTTTCAGACTCTCCCACCTGGTAGGGAACCTCCAGTGACCACATCAGCCAGATAAATACCCTGGCAGGCAGAGTTTTCCTGGGGCAGCACAGCAAAGTGAGCTCCTGGGGCAGTCAGGGTGGGGTCACAAGAGCCATTTCTGGGTTCGTGCCACCAATGATCCGTGCAGCTCCTGTTCTGCATGAAAAACTGTCTGATATATTCTGCTCTGGCTTCAGGATGGCACCGTGCACCTGATCTATGGCATCCTGGAGAAACCAGTGCATTCCCTGCAAGCCATCAACATCTCTGCCCTCCAAAGGGGGCTGCAGAGGGTGCAGCTGCTGAAACCCAACATCAGCATCCCCGAGCTGCCCAGTGACATGAAGACCATGGAGATAACAGCCCCGGACGTGGTCATTCCCAGCCAGGAGACGACCTACTGGTGTTACATGGCAGAGCTCCCGGAGGGCTTCCCCAAACACCACATTATCATGGTGAGAGGCAGGAGAAGGGGGGCTGCTTTCCCCAGGCTGCATCAGTGTCCTGTCAGTTCCCATCCTGCAAGTTCCGTGTCACAGGGAGGCTTTCACACCCTGATATCTTGCCAAACATGGTCCCAAAACCTCTTCCAGGTCCACCCCACCTGTCAGTGGCATCCTCATGTCTCCTGGAGTGTCTGAGTGTCTCTGGCAGGTTCCAGGGCAGCCCTGCAGAAGGGACAGCCCCACAGCAGGATTTTGGCACACAGAGCCATGAGGAGCATAGAAATGTAGGAAATAAAGGAACAGGGCTGCTGAGAGCAGGGCAGAGCCCTGCCAGGATATGAACTGGCTCCTAAAAGTTGAGGCGTAGCCCAAAAAAAGAGAGTTACGGACAAAAATGCAACTGGTGGGCATTGCCCAGTCATGTTGCTTGGGCCACCAAAGGAGAGGCAGAAACCTGCTGGCAGCCCCGAGGAAAGGAGGAGCTGCTGGGACAGCACCCAGCAGGTGTGGGGGTGGCTCAGGAGGTGACCTGGCACATCCAGAGTCAAAACCACACCACAGGGAGGAGGACAACCTTCAGACACTCAAGCTGCAGCGAGCGCTCAGTGATTTTGAGGGGAGAGACGGCGCTGCAAAGGAAGGCTCAGAAGGAGGATTTTCTCTCTAACAGATGGTGTGAAGTGAATCATCTGTGTGTAAGTAAGAAGTGTGTAACTCCTGATACCTTCCCGCTGCTGCAGATCACTTCTACAGCTGGCACTTTTAGCCAGAGCTGTTCCTCAGGCTTGAGTCACTCTCTCTACCCCAAATCCCCCTCCCCGTGCCCCAGGCAGCTGCTGGGTACAAACAAAACCCAAGAGCTGCAGGCAGAGCTACAACAACAACACAGCCAGGACTCTCTTTAGGAAAAAGCAACATCCTCAGGGCCACCTCAGCCCTGCAAAACTGGTCAGGGACTCAGTCATCACAAAACAGGCCAAGATCTTCTGCTGATCCCCATCTGTTGCTGGAGAAAGGATGAGCTGGTTCTCCGTGGGTTCTGGTGGGCTCTGGGTTGGTTCCTGAGCCAAAATCTAAAAGTTTCCACAACTGACCTGATGCTCCTTGGACACCGATAACATGTGGGTTCCCCTTTGAGGCCCCCAGGTATTTAACCCTGCCATAACCAAAACATGAGGTGAAAGCTCTCAGCCCGTGGTATCTCATGGCCAGAAAAACCTTTCCTCCCCATCCCGCAGCAGAAACTGCCTCCAGGCCCCAGACATTCCTGTCCTGGCTCCTGATGGAGCCTGCAGGCCCCCGGGATGGGCTCTTAGCATGTCCTCTCCCTCTTGGACCTGCTTGCAGTACGAGCCAGTGGTCACGGCGGGCAACGAGGCCCTTGTCCACCACATGGAGGTTTTCCAGTGCGCGGCCGAGTTCGACAGCTTCCCCCACTACAACGGGCCCTGCGACTCCAAGATGAAGCCAGAGAGGCTCAACTACTGCAGGCACGTGCTGGCAGCCTGGGCCATGGGGGCACAGGTGGGTGTGACAAGGGACACGTCCCCCTGGGTGACAGCGGCCTCCCAAACCTCCCCAGTCCTGCTTTGGGGTTGCCTCATCCTGTTCTCTGCTGGGGTTTGGCTTCAGCCCTGCCTGACCTTCCCAG
>JAHLSL010000016.1:6750065-6771061 GCA_025920805.1 Petroica traversi
CCAAAGCGCCAGCATCCCTGTGCCCGGGGGACAGCATCCCTGTGCCCAGGGGACAGCGCCAGCATCCCTGTGCCCGGGGGACAACGGCACATCCCAAAGCGCCAGCATCCCTGTGCCCAGGGGACAGCGCCAGCATCCCTGTGCCCGGGTGACAGCGGCACTTCCCAAAGCGCCAGCATGGCATCCTTGTGCCCGGGTGACAGCGCCAGCATCCCCGTGCCCGGGTGACAGCGGCACATCCCAAAGCTTCAGCATCCCTGTGCCCAGGGGACAGCGCCAGCATTCCTGTGCCCGGGTGACAGCGGCACATCCCGAAGCGCCAGCATGGCATCCCCATGCCCGGGGGACAGCGCCAGCATCTCAAAGCGCCAGCATCCCTGTGCCCGGGTGACAGCGGCACATCCCAAAGCTTCAGCATCCCTGTGCCCGCCCCGGGCCGCGCCCGGAGCCACTCACCCGCCGTGTGCCAGGTGGTGCCCGAGGTCAGGCGATCCCTCTCCAGCAGCACCACGCCGCTCACCCCCATTTTGGCCAGGTGATAGGTGGTCTGGCAGCCCAGGCTGCCCCCGCCCACCACTACCACCTGCGCCGAGGCGGGCGGGGGCCGGCTGGGCTCGCCACCCCCCGGACCCTCCTCCTGCAGCGTCTTCTGGTACGGGACGCTCTTCTTGGCCGTGGGGCCCGAGGCGCTGCTGAAAGGTCGGGGGCTTCTCCAGGGGGCGGCTGCCCGCCAGGCACGGCTCATGTAGGACATCTCCAACCTGCAAATCCCAAAATTGCCTCGCTGCATCCCCTGGCCGGCCCCTGCTGCTCGCCTCGCCGCCCGTCTGGGGATGCTGAGCCCCGGGGATGCTTTTCCCCGAAGTTCAAACTGAGAGCCAGGCAGGGTTAAGGGGACAAAGGGATTTTACCTCGGTGCTCAGTAAGGGTCCTTATTGGTGTATTTGTCCTTATTGGTGTATTTTGGAGCATTCCACCCGGGTGAAGTGTGCAGCAATAATGATCCTTATTAAATACTGAGGTAAAATCCCTTAACCGAGTCTGGCTCTCAATTTTAACACAGAGGAAAAGGCATCACTGGGACACATCCCTGAGTGGGCTGCTGGGATCCCTTTCCAGCACGGAAATGGGATTCCAGTCACATGAATGTGCAGGTCCCAAACACCCTCCAGAGGGACTCCCTTAAAAAGGGGGCTTGGGAATTCCCGAATTCCCAGGGCACAGCAAACCCGTGCTCACTCGTGCCTCAAGAAACCACCTTTTTTTTTTTTTTTTCTTTTTCCAATGGAATTCAGGAGCTGTTTGGCCACGCTGGAGGTGCCAGGTTTGCTCCCGAGCAGAGGGTGGTGCAATGGCTGCTGGGGGAGAAACGGGGACAGGTCCTGCCTGTGTAACCCCTGCGTGGGTCCTGGCCGAGGTCACAGCTCGGGATTTGCTCCCAACACAGGATTTTGGGTGCACAGGAATTTTGGGGTGAGGGGTGCAGTGGGGCCAGCACAGACCCCTCCCACACAAGCCACAGGCCATGACCGGGATCTGTCCTGGGGATAACCCACTGAGACCCCCTGCTTGCTGCCACCAGAGCCCCTTCTGTCCCCACAATGTCCCCACAGTGTCCCCCCAGGCTCAAACTCCCACGTGGCAATCCTGTGACACCCACGGCACATTCCCACCAGGCTCCACTCACCAGCAAGGCTCCCTCCGGGCTGGCTTTCCCTGCCGGGATGTTGTGGGGCCCCTGCCTTCCTCTGATGCTCTCCTCCTCCTCCTCCTCCTCCTCCTCCTCCTCCTCCTCCTCTTCCGTCCCCTTGGCCCCTGCTGCAAAAAATATTAACCAGCGCTTGGAGGCGAGCGGAGCCAGCCCGAGCAGACAGAAAAGAGGGACTCACCTCCCTTTTCCTCCTTCTCGGGGCTCTGCTGCTTCCCAGGCAAGACAAAAAATCCTGCAGAGCGGAGAAATCCCAAAATGCAGCTTTTCTCCCCGGCTCGGTGCCCGGCAGAGAACAAACAGCCCAGCTGGGGCCAGGGGGACTCGCAGGCTCCCGGGCTGGCTGGAGTTGTCAGCTGGATGCCAGAGAGCAAACACGGCGAGGAAAGGCACCATCTGACCCTCCTGCCCCAGTTCCCAGCAGCTCCAGTGGAAGAACAGGGTGAAAATTAATTTACACCTCTCCTCAGCCGGACCTGAGAGCTCAGAGGGAAAGTGGCAACGCCAAAATAATTTAATTTGGAGAGGGGTAGAAAATTAAAGATTGAGATCTCGAAACCTGAAGGTTTGTTGTTCCTTCAGCCCTGGAATTAGGGCCTGTTTGGGCAGGATGCACAAGTTCTGCTGAAGGGCCTCATTCTGGTATCTCAGAAGAGCAGAAGTCGGGGTGCGGTCGGGGTTTGGTTGGTGGCTGGGAGGGATTGGGGTCCCAGCAGCATCGTGGTCCCCCAGGCAGCACCACCCAGCCCTGCAGAGCTCTGACCAACCCAAGGATGGTTTTTTTGGGGGGGTTAAGCATTCAGTTTAAGTGGAAGTGCCCCTTTTCTGCTCCTCAGTACCCAGACCTTCTGTTCCTGCCTGCTGGACACCCTGTGGTACCCAGAGTGCATCCAAACTGCCCCAGTTTGGGAAGGCTTTGAACAGGAGCCGGGGGGTTCACTTTTTCCACATTTATCCCCTGTCTCCAGCAGCATTTCCCCTCCTTCTCCCAAAGACAAAACCAGTTTTTCAGAGAGAGCCCCAGTTCCTGCGGGCTCCTCCAGGGACTGAACTGCCCAGAATAACCACAGAGCTGCAAACAAGTCTAAACTCCTGTTTGCAGTGGGGTGTTTGTGTTTGACAGGCCAGGACCATTTCATCAGCCTGTCCTAATTATAAAAACGACCTTTGGGTTAGACCAGACCTAGAACAATGCAAGCCCAGCTCAGCAAGTCCTGAGCCCTTCACCAAGCTCAGGATGGACAGCGGGGAAAGTGGCAGCTCCTCCAAGCCCTGATGTGACTCCAGAACGGCAATGAGAGGGGTTATTTTTTGGGGTGGTCAGTCCTGTGTGATTGAACTACACAGTTCAGCCTCCCCCTATAATTTTGAGGTTAATTCTAAGATAAAGCAGCGCAGTGGTGCAGGCGCCAGCTGGAGCTTTCTAGGTCACAGCAATCGTGGTTAATGCAGGGCTGAGGCAGCCAGGCGTGCTGCAGGCTGCCAGCTCTGCCTCTGCCATCCCCACCTCATCCCACTGATGCCTTTTCCTGTTATGAAAATGCAGCCAGACACGGTTAAGAGGGTTGGGGTCTTTCCCTCAGGATTTGAATCAGGATCCCGTTTGATGCATCCACTTCCCCCAGGTGCCAGCGTGGCAAATGCATCCCCGTCAGTCACACACACCAGTTCTAGACTTTGCACAGCCCAGATCCAACAAGGGAGCCCAATGCTGGGGCTGGGCTGGGCTCAGCTCGACTTTCCAGAATCTGTCCTGCCAGGGGCCCTTGGCTTCCTGAGCCAGCAGAATGTTTGGTGTCCCTGGCTCTGCAGCTCTGGGCTCTTCAGCCTCAGGGCCTGCAGGGCACTCCCAGAGCACTGAGCACTGAACTCAGTAAAAGGTTACAAGTGTGCATTCTGATACTTGTGGATACAGAGAACTGTGTAAAAGGGATATAAAGAAAAGACAAAAATCATTCCGGCATCACCACCATCGGTGCTGCGGGCTCAGCTCCCCACACAAACCCAATCTGGGCTTGGAAACACCACCAAAAGCACCCAGATCCCACAGAGTCCTGCTGGGCACAGCTTTGCTGAGCTCTCCTGCCTCAGTTTTCCCACCCTGATGGCTCAGCAGGTCAGACCTGGATTTGGGATGCTCTGGGCTGAGCTCAGGGGTGGCACAGGGAGATGGCCACGCTCTGGCCAGTGGCCACGGGACTCGAGGGCAGCCCCAGGGCCAGGGCAGGTGGCTGTGGGTGGCACACGGTGACACAGGAGCTGCTGTGGGCAGAGGGCAGCCAGCAAACACAGCCACCCCCACGCCGTGTCTGCCCAGGGCTCCGCTCATGCAGGGGATTTTGTCAGCAGCTGCTCTTGCTGGGGGAAGAATCAGAATAA
Source organism: Petroica traversi (assembly GCA_025920805.1). Classification (NCBI taxonomy): domain Eukaryota; kingdom Metazoa; phylum Chordata; class Aves; order Passeriformes; family Petroicidae; genus Petroica; species Petroica traversi. The sequence goes on from JAHLSL010000016.1 coordinate 6,754,153, forward strand.
TAAATAAAACCCCGTGCCTGGTGTGTGTCCCCCCCTCCTCCTGGGACGGGCCAGGGGCTGAGCAGGGCTGGGCCAGCTGTGCTGGAGATTTATTCCCGTGTTAATGGCCCGGGAACTCTGCTCTGCTCTGGTTCCTGCAGCTGCCCCTGGCTGCATCAATGCCCCGTTTATCCCCCAGCTCTCAGACCCTGCACTGGGGCAGGGGAAGGATTTGGCACAGAGCCACTGTGAAAGCAGCACCTGCCAGCTCCAGCCGCTCCCCAGGGGCTCAGTGTCCCCAGCCCCGGGCTGGCAGGGCTGTCCCCAGGGCCAGGACAGAACAGAGCAGATCTCTGCACTGCCCAGCTCTTGGTTCCAGGTTTCAGTGCTGCATTTTGTGCCCAGCTCTGCCCACCCAGGGCCCAGCAGGGGAGGACCCAGGCACCAAAAACTGGTATTTCAGATGTGGTGAGAGGTGGAGAAATTCCCTCAGACCGAACACCCATGAGGAAGGAGTTTATCCCAGGCAGGATCAGCACCTGGACCAAGCCTAAATACCCAGCATCCAAAATTTAGTACCCAGCTCATGTCCTGATTCTCCAAGAAAAACCCTCTGCTCATTGCTACATCCCCTTCCAGCTGACTCTGGGAAAAACGAAGCACTGGGGACTCCAGGAGCAGGAAAAATGAATGTTCTTAATTAAATGACAAGAGCAGCTCAGAGGGACAGCTCATTCCTGCTCGGGGTGAAGCCTCTTGAAAACCTCAGGTTTTTATAAGCAACTGTGCAACTCATTTATTGCTGCCTGCAGGGCCAGGTGGGATTCTGGAATATGATATTCAGGAGTGACTGAAAGCCATGGAAAATCAGCTGCTTCCTCCAACCCCACGGGGATTCAGCTCGGAAAAGGAGTCTCAGGAAAGCTCCTGGATGGGACAACTGCAGGAGTGGCAGCTGCTCCAGGAATGAGAAGGAGCCCGAGAGGCACCACAGGATGGATCTACTTGGAATTTTGGAGGGGTAAAAACACCTACTGTTCATGCCAGGAATCAGGAAGGATCCATCCCTGGGAGCACCCATCTCCCAAGCCACCCCAGAGCCACAAAGGGGTTTTTGTGACAACGACCCTGACACGATCCTGACCCCTCCTGGGACAGTAAAAACCATGGCTGGAAGAAAAAAACCTATCAGCAAAATTACACTTTATTTTGTTTTTTGTCTTTTTGTTTTTTTCGTTGGGGAATTTACTTTGATGAATTGTAACTTAAAAAGGCCTGGAAAAACCACATGCAAAAGGGTTTCTAAGTAGCAGCTAAAGTTTCTATTCCAGCATTACAAGCTAATTCCAAATGATTTCCAAATTCCCAGCTATAAACTATTCCATAAACAAACAGTTTTATCTTTAAACCCCCTCCACCCTATCCCAGTTAGTGCAGTGCAAAGGAAAAAAAACCCAAGGAATTTACATATTATTTTCCAACGTCTCCCATTGCGATTCCAAATGACCTGCGACGAACTAAAATAATATATACAATTTCCTCGCCATCATAAAAAAAACATTTCCCTTTCTTATTCACAGATATATTTGTGGCAAATGGCTGAATAATTACTTACAAACAGAACAATCTCTTTTTAACAAGTTTCTTACACCAGTAAACACAAGAAGGGAGAGCTCTCTCTGGGGGGAGGGGGTTTGGCAGGGCAGGGGAGGGTGAGGGTCCCTTTTGGGGTGTCAGGGACAGAGGTGCCCTGGTCCCTGTGACAGGGCTGTGCTCTCCCAAGGTGATGCCCTTGCCACCCTAAAAAATTGGCCACGTTAGGAGGGGCTGTAAGGCTTTAGGATCTGAGGCAGAACAGGAATCGTCAGGATTTTGTGTGTCCCACCCACCCAAATCCCCCCATCAGCTCCGGCCCAGCCTCTGGAATGGGAATGCTCTGCAGGAGCAGGGAATTGGGGGTGGGCTGGGAGGGGTTAGCACCAAACAGTACCTTGGGAATGCCCTGAGCCCCCCAGGTCCCTGTCACCCCCCTGTGCCCCAGCCAGACCCTGCTGCAGTCACCCCACAGGAGTAAAGCAGGGCGTGGAATTCCCGAGTTGGCCTCATTCCCTTGTCCTGGAGAGATCCAAACTCTTCCATTTCTGATCCTGAGCGAGGCTCTGCTGCTGCATTTGCAGGTCCACCCAACACTGGCACCTCCCTGGCTTACAGGAGGATCCTACAGCAGGACCCCACAGCAGGACCACCACAAATCCCAGGGGAACAACGTCAGGGCATGGAAGCACCACCTGAAAATGCCAGGTATCCAGAGAGAGGCAGCTCTGGGGCTCAGGCAGAGGGGAGCTGTTCCCTGCCACGCTCCCACAGGAGGATTTTGTTCATATTTGCACTCAGGAAGGAATTGTGGAGCTGGAGAGCCAGGCCAGAGCCCAGCAGATGTGGCTGGGATTCCCAGCTGGCAGCTCTCACTTCAGGAGGGGAAGGCTCGGACAGAGGGTGCTCAGGACACAGTGGGAATGTCACAACATTTACTTGACAGCAGCAGCAGGAACAGCCTGTGGGAGGAAGAGAGGGGGGCAAGGCTCCCAGCCCCCAAAAAAGTGCACACAGCTGGGAAGAGGAGATGCTTTCACAGCTCAGGGACAGCAACCAGGAGTTGACACCGTAGCCCTTACTCAGGTGGGTTCACCCTGAGCTCGTGAGGTGGGATTTGCCATGGCCTGGCTTGGGGGTGTCCTGCTGCCAGCAAGGGGAGGACACGCCTGGGGACACATCCTCTGCATGCCTTGGTGGCCTCTGAAACCCTTGTGTGGAGCAGATCTCCAGTCCTGCAGTGCACCCAGACCTGCTCACCAGTGGGACCAGCTGCTCCCTGGGAGCCTCCCCTACAAGGCTGGTGGGACTGAGGTGGCCGTAAGAAAATGGCCTTGGGGGTGCCAAAGTGGCTCGTTCCCCTCCTGGGCTGACCCAAAGGGCCACTACAGCTGAGGGTCAAAATGGTCCCAGCCCTCTCCTCCTCCTGGGCCAGGTGTCCCCACCCTGCCCCTCGCCCTGGCCACAGCCAAAATCCTGCGCCGGGGAACCCCCCGAATGCTGTGGCAGGGGCTCTGCATCACCTCCTTGGGGCTCCCTCCCCTGGAAGCCCCCAAATTCTCAGCCAGGCACAAAACCTTCGGCCTCAGCCTCCCAGCACCATGGCCACGGTGGCTTTTCAAACCCCGTGGCCAAAGAGGGCACCCCAGAGTCTCTGAGCTCTGTCCATGCGGGGCGAGCGCGGCTCTCCCGGGGCTCCTCCATCCCACGGCCCCTCAACCTTCTGTACACGGGACGGGGCGAGGCCGGGGCAGCCTGGGCAGAGGGGGTGCTGGGGGGCTGCAGGGGCAGTCCTGGGAGGTGTCCAGCTCGGGGACAGTGTGCTCGGGCTGCAGCTCCTGGCTCCGGGCGCTCCACGACTTCCAGCGGCCGCCGCCGCCATCACTGCACCCCCTCCTCCTCCACGTACGTTGAGGGGAACCAGCCCACCTGTGGGGGGACAGCAGAGGTGAGCTGGGCTGGGAAGAGCAAGGGGAACAGCACAAAGAATTCAAGGGTTTGGATAACTCAGGCACAGGGTGGGGTTGTTGGATGTCCTGTGCAGGGACAGGAGTTGGGCTCCATGGTGCTTGTGGGGCCCTTCCAGCTCTGTGATTTTATAATCCTGGCACTGGGATTAATCCCCTGCCATTAAGTGCTGCTCTAAGCCCTGGATGTGCCACATCCTGATGGTGCCAGGCATCACCCTGATTTGGGATGGAGCTCACTCCACACTTCACCCTGGACACACTGCCTGCCAGAAGGGATCAGGGCACCAAGAATTTGTCCCCAGTGCTCTAAACCCCGTGGGACCCAGGCCATGCTGCCAGCCTGCTGCTTTCCCCAGGATGCTGAGCCTGCCCACATTCCCCCTGCAGCTTTAGGGAAGATCAGACCCTCCCACCACATGCGTGCCCTGGACATCCCTGCCACTGTCACAGGGCACACAGGTGGCTCTCACGAGGTGACCCAGAGGAAAAAGGGAGGATTCCCCGCTGCAGGAATGGCAAGGAATTTCTCTGGATGCACTCACCCTTCCATTGGTCTCCCCCTTCCACCATCCCTGGTCCCCTCCAATCCTGCTGTAGATCTTCACCACGTCCCCCTCGCGCAGCGACAGCTCCCGCATGTCCCGTGCGGCAAAGTTGTACCGCGCCACCGCCGTGCCTACGACCCGGGGTGTGAACACTGCCAGGGGACAGAGCACACGGTCAGCAGCAGCCCCGAGCTGGCTGAAGCCTGGGGAAAGCTTGGAGAGGTTCAACCTGGGTTTTCCATCACGGCACCCAGAGCTGGAGCAGCTCAGAAGGAGGGGTGGCATTGCCTGAGCTGCTCGGGGTTAAACTGGGCTCCTGCTGGGCTTTGTGGGCTTGGGAAGCTCCTCTCTGCTGCTCAGGGGATTGGTGGGGGTCACTGGGGTGAAGGGCAGTTTTGTGAGATGGTAAAATAAAAGTTTAATGGGAATACACAACCATTAACAAAGAAATCATGGGGAAATCCTGTTTGCTCTCAGTCTCAGGTCTGGGGGATTGCCTTGTGGAGCTGCCACCCAGCTCCAGCACCTGATGGAGCCATCTGGTCAAAAGATTTTGTAAATCAACTTGGATTGAAGCTACTTCAGAAACTGATTTGTTTGGAATGGATTCTCCCAGAGGTGTTGAGCAAATCCTGTGTGCTTTGCCATGAGGAGAAACGAGCTCCTAACCTGGAACTTCCCAGCTCCTGTCCCTGCCAGGGAGCAACTTTGGGAATTTGGTCCCATTAGAGACCAAACGGTGCCAAACCCTAGCACTGACCAGGACCTCGTGATGAGGAGATGACCCCAGGAGCCACCCCTGGAGCCAACCCCCAGCAGCTCAGCCCCAGCCCCAAGGATCTCCATCACTTCAGGCAGGGGATGCTCAGGGAGGCACAAGGAGGGGGGAAGGCAGGGGGAGCACTCAGCATTCCTGCCCCAAGGTCTGGGCACAGGGAAAAAAGGCTGGAGAGCAACACTGGGAGGGATGGGATGGGCAGAGGAGGAGAAAAATGCACTTTTCTCCAAAGTTTGCAAAAAATAAATAAACACTCTGAGGGGATGTTGTGTTTCACTCCCCTCTTCGCCCCAGGATTTCCAAGGGTTCATTTCAGCTATAAATTGTGCAAACCAAGGTTGAACGAAGTTGGAGGGAAAGCTTTGCCCAGGTTTTCAGCTCTTGAGGTGGGACATGAGGATGGCGATGGAGGCTGTTCAGACACACAATGTGCAATCACTGGGGGGTTCATCCCTCCTGGCCAGGCAGCCAGGCTGGAGAATGGACAGAAACCATGGCAGCTTTGAGCTCTTCCAGCAGCAGCTTGCTCAGAGCCCCTTGCTACAGACATCACTTTCTGTAACACTTCCTGTGCAGTCAGAGAACACCAAAATCCCAGATTTATTATTGAAAAGTTAAGGGTTCTTCCCAAACACGTCACCAAGGAGGGCACATGTGGCTTTGCTGGTGATTTTCTCTGTCCAGCCCGAAAGACAAAACTAAAATAGGGATTAAAACCGGCAGGATTTTGTTCTGACCCCATCAAGAGGGAGGCTGACAGCAGCCTGGAAGGGCTGGAGCACCACTGCACCCTCTGCAGGGACACTGAGCCCCAAAACAAGGCTGACAGCACAGGGACACCCCCGTCCCCTCAGCAAGGGGCTCCTGAGCAGCCTCGGACAGCAGAGCTCAAAACCTGTAGGACTCTGGGATGCTCTCCTGGAGGACAAGGAGGAGCAGAGTGGGAGAGGGAGCGATGCTGATGCTCGTGGGGTGAGACACAGGGGATGAGCAGGTGGAGCTTGAAGTACATCATGAGATCCCAAAGTGCTACGTCCACTTTTGTTTGGGTTCATTTTAGCCCCTTTTCTCAAACAGCAACAAGTCCCTCTCCTCCCTGCCTCGATCCTGGGGAGAGGGGAATGCATTTTGCTACCAGCCAAGCCAGGGTTAATTAACCTCATTAACTTAATTTCCAGGGCAGCACTGGGGACCCCCTGAACTGCCTGTGGGGATGGAGGGACAGGGGGGACCCCGCAGGTCCCACTGGTGATGGCTTTCAAGCTGGGGATGGTGGCAGGTCTCTCCAGCAGGGAGAGGCACTGGTACCTGACCAGAAGGGACTGGAGGAGCTCTGAGAAGAAAAGTTGAGGCCCTGAGGACTGAGAAAAGAAAAGTTGTAGGAAGCGCAGGAGGCTGCAAAGAGGTTAGAGAGAAACAGAAAGAGGCAGAACACGCATTAAAAAGGAAATTAAAGTAAAATATTATAAGGCACAATGCTTTAAAAGCTGATGGAGGAATACAGGGCAAAGCATGCAGAGGGTCTTGTGCAGGGCTCGGAGCTGGGACAGCTGACAAGGTCTGGCCACAGCCCCACAGCCATTGGGTACTCCAAATACATCCTAGGGTTGTATTTAATGCAAAAAGGTATTTAATCAACTTTTAAAACCTATCTCCCTTTGGTATCCTTTTTTTAATATACTGTGAAGAAAAATATTTTAAAGTAATTTTTCCCCGCAAAGCAGTTCATTCTGCACTCAGGCTTTTGGACAGAACAACATCTTGCATTATTGCACTTTTTGCTTTCCATTTATTTTGTTTTTCTTCCCTTGCTTTTTCTTTTAGACAGACTTACCCTTTCACCCTCCATTAAAGGAGTCCCACTGGGATTCAAACCACCACAAGTCACACAGGAACTGGATCCATCAGAACACAAAAATCTTACTTGGGTGGGAAAGGGGATAAATCCCACAAAGTGAGCACCACATCCCTGCTCCCAGCCAGAGGGTGGGCAAAACCACAGGAGGGGAACCAGCAAAAACTGTCCCTTCAGAGAGCAGGGGCAGAGAGACCCAGCTCAGCCAGATCAGACCCCACCACCTCCAGTGAGACCCATCCTGAAAATGCCACCAGCCAAGCAGAACTGATCTGCAAACTGAGGAACTCAAGGCCTGCAGCAAAGCTGTAAATTCCTTCACCCACTGCTCCTCCAGCAGGTTTTCTGTGACAGCCAAGCTGGGTTTTACCTGGGGAGCGGGTGAAGGTCCTGGAGGTAGAGCGCTCGCGGGATTTGTAGGGGTATTTCAGCGTGGTGTCCAGCTGCTTGAAGCTCTCCTTCAGAGAGTGGCTCTGGTAGTACTCAACCAGCTCCTGGGAAGGAGGGAGAGGCACCTGGTTGTCTCTGCCAGCCCCTGCATGACTTGCAGGGACAGTGCCACGAAGGGGACCAAAAACCCACCAGCAAACTTTCAAACTTCTTGGCTTCCGTGATGTGAATCCAGTTGTCCTTCTCCACCACCTTGATGTGCTTCACCTCCTCGTTGAACCTGCCAGCGACAGAAAAGGCACTCAACAAAAAACACAGCCAGGTGCTCCAGCCACTCTGTGAGTGGGAAATATTGAATTATTAAGTTCCTAAATGAGGAATCACTCACTTAATGCTGATGGCAAAGCGCTCGGCCTCCGCCGGCCGCTCCCGGATCAGGTAGGTGCCGCTGACGTGAGACTTGAGCAGGTTGTCTGTCTGCTGCCTCTCCATGTTCCCTGCAAACCTGAGCCCAGAGGTTAATTAGCTCGTTTAATTCATTACAATTAACTCATCTCTTAAACAGGCATGTTTTGGATAAAAAGATGCATCTTTTTTAAAGGCATGAAGGTTGGAAGGCGTGGAAACATCTGAAATATTCTGAGCAGGAACGGAGCGCCCTGAGATACACGAGAAGCTGTTGAGCCACTGAACCACACAGAGAGTGGCCTCCTCCCTTGGAACAACCTGACACCTGGAAAATCCCACTAATTGGGAATCTGTTCCCAGGTTAATGAGGCCTCAGCAAGAGCTGGAGAGCAGGGGATAATTTATATCCATGAATTCCTAAACCTGGCTGGAGCTGGAGAGAAGGAGCAGCAGGCAAGCCAAGCACAGCCTCTCCTGCCAAGGCAGGAGCTGCCTCCTTCCTCCCACAATCATTTTCTGGGCACGGAAAATGGGAAGAGAAACCAGCATCTCTCTTTTTGCCTCTGACCCTCTCCACCAGTGAAGAAATCCCCACAGCTGCTGCCAGGGCTTTCAACACCCAACACCATCCTGGCAGCAGCTGCTCCATGGCCACAGGGAAAGCAGAATTCCTTGTTGGAATTCCTTGTTGGGGTGGATTCCAGAGCAAATAACAACCAAAAGGCAAGGCTGGTGGGAATTCCATCCAACTCACCACGGGTACGCTGTGTAGTCGATCTCCCGCGAGGGCGGCCGGCTGTTGGGGGGCTGCAAATTGAGAATTGCTCATTAGTGAGGAGGCAGCAGCTCCTCGGGCTCTGGATCACGTGTGGGATGCTCCTCTCCACGGGAGGTTTCCCTCTGCCAAGCCATTCCTGGCTGCTGGGCAGGGGAGGGCAGTGGTGTAGCTGAGCATTTCCCCTCCCGGCTGCGCTGAGCAGGCTGGGCTTGCTCATTTACCTGAGTGCTTTTTAATTGGGAAGCAGCTGACAGCATTACAGCGAGCAGCTAAAAGCAATTAAAATAAACCAAATGCAGTTTTCCTGCACTGGGCCTGATCTGGAGCTCTCTGCAGAGAAGGAACAGAGCTGGATCTGAGCACATCAACCCCAAGGAGCAGGGCTGGGACCACCCTGACCTCACATTGCAGCCACGGGATGAGGGGTTCACCTCCCCTGTGAGGCAGAGGCCTCACTGAAGGCCCAGATAAGAACTGAGATCTCAAGGAGAAGGCTGAGGAGAGTGACAGGGACAACCCCAGCAGCTGGGACAGCTGGCACTTACCCTGGCATCCACGGGGCAGGGCTTCACTGAGGAGCTGGGGAAATAACCCGACTTCTTGGTCTGCAGCAGCCTCCCCTGCAAAGCCAAGCTGGTGTCAGGCTGGGCCGTGCACTGGGAGCACTGGTGTCACTGGCAGGGGTGGGGACACCCCCCAAGCTGCCTCCCAACCCCCAGCATGGAAAAGCCCACATACAAAAAGGATCACGCAGAAGGTCCCTGATTTAAAACCTTCCAGGAGTTTCCCAAGGGGAATCTCTCACCTCCCACCACGGAGAGTCGGGGTCCCCCCTCAGCAGCTCGATCACATCCCCAATTTGAAAGGTCAGCACTGGCTTCCCAGGAGGGGCTGGGTTTCCATGGTAATTCTGAACTGCCACCATTTTAGGACCTGGCAGAGAAGCAAAATAATTTCACAACCCTTTCCCTGCTGAAAAAAAAATCCCACCCAAACAAAACCACCCTGCCTGGAGCCTGTCACTCCTTATCCCCTGCCCTGCCCAGCAGGCAGGATTTGGGGGCAGCAAACATGAAAGGAGTGGTGTCCACAGTGAATGTTCTTGGCTCCTGCACTTCAATGCATGATTGAGTTCCTTGAGCAAAAATAAACCCAGGAATGACCGAGCTGAGCTGAAGCTGCAGCTCCCAGCCCTGCAGCTGGATCTGAGCCTCACTGGGGCACAGGAGCTCGTGCCAGGCCAGCAGCAACCCCTGCCAGGCCCAGCAGGGACACCAGGGTTGCAAAAGGCACCAGTGAACACTCAGCCAGCACTGGATGTCAGCTGGACCTGGGACTCCACCGCCCCCGAGGCTCCCAGTCAAAGTCCAACAACTGCTCATTAAATAAACTTCCCCCACTGCACCAAAGCCACCGTGTTTATCCTCAAAATGCCTCCCCACCTCTGCCTCTCCCCACCCAGCAAGAGCACTCTGTGCTTGTTTTGTTGATTTTTTTTTTAACCACAAATTTGATTCAGGTTTTCTTTCTGCCAGGCTTGGCTTTCCTTCCATCAGAAACAGCACAAAAACAAATTGTTCTTCTCCTCTGAGCCAGAGCAGGGGCAGGGCAGGCCCAGAGCTCTGTCCAGGCAAGTTTTAAACACAGGAAGATTAAAAATGATTGCAGTAACCTTGGTGACTGATGGCCCAGCAGAGGCCCTGAGCACACTGGACATGCCAGCAGGAAGATGCTCCCCATCAGCAACAAATCTCCCTGCCAGGACGTGCCTGGCCTGCTCTGGAGGTTCATTTGGCACAAGGGTGCTGTGCCAGGCTCTCCTTGCTCACTCTGGGATGGGCAGAAGCTTCACGGGGCTGGCCAGGGGCACAAGGGCATCCAAAGGAATGATGTGTCAGCAAGGACAGCACAGACCCCACCAGGAGCAGCTCCTAAAGCTCTTTTCCAGTTTGGGAAGGAGCCTCCCCCTCTCACACCCTCAGTGCTGGGGATTCCTGCAGCCACAGCCCCTCCCTGCCCTCCTGTCACACAGCAATGCCCTTACCAGGTCCTGCACCCAGTGAGTCCTGCAAAGGAAGAGGAAAAAGTCTCAGTGAGGACACCTCAGTCTCAGTTCTCTCAACGAGCACCCATCCGATGCCACTGGGGTGAAAAAACCTCTCCCCAAATCTCCCAGGAAACCTCCCCCCAAATCTCCCAGGAAACCTCTCCCCAAATCTCCCAGGAAACCTCCCCCCAAATCTCCCAGGAAAACTCTCCCCAAATCTCCCAGGAAAACTCTCCCCAAATCTCCCAGGAAACCTCTCCCCAAATCTCCCAGGAAACCTCTCCCCAAATCTCTCCAAATCTGCTGGCACCTCCTCAGGGCTCTGGGGCTGCTCCCACTGGGCCACTTTCAGGCTGGACAAGAGGCCACTGGTCCCCTCGTGTCCCACAGGTTGCAGGGACCCCTCTGAGCCAGAGCTGGCTCTTCCCATGAGCTGCCCACACCCTGGGACAAGGACACAGAGGGTGACAAAAGGGCCAAGCCACGTACCTGCTCTGCTGAGGAACCTGCAAGAGAAATGGGAAAAGGGGTTAATTTAACAGGCAACAAACCCCTTTTTCTGCTTCTCTTGGTGCTCTGAGTGGCAACAAACTGGCATCAGGGGGTGAACTTGATAGAGAAGCCCAAAGCAGAGCTGGGGTCACTTCAATCATTTCTCTGCTCCAGGAGAGCACGACCTGGAGGGTGACTGCAGCCACACAGGGGCATTTCCTCACTGCCTCCCAAAGTTCTGCAGTTTTCTTTCTTCCTCCCTCCACTCCTCACCCAAAACCTCCCCAAAGCCACCCTGGGACACGGCCTGGGCTGAGCATCCCCAGGGCTCTGCCCTGGGAGAGCACAGGTGAGTGACAGATTTGCCCAGTGTAGATCAGGGACAGATTTCTGCTGCACTGTGGGACATTTGGGCTCCAGAGAGGATCTCTCTCCTCATCAGAAATGTTCTCCCAGCTGCAGACCCTCCTGCTTTTAGTATTAAATGAGGAATGATCATCTCCCTTCAATGCCCACCCACTGCTGAGATTCTCTGCCATCCACGGGATGCCCCTCTTTGTTTTGGAGGATTTGGGCTGCTTTGTTTGTTTTTTAAACCACCAGCCAATGTGAATTACAGCCCTGGCAGCTGGGTGGGAGCCCACTTGTATTTTATTATGCATTACCAAACATCAGGGCTTTTCAGAGTAAATCTCTCAGGTCATCACGTGCAGCAACGAGCTGCTCATGAAATAACTCACCCATCTTGCAGGGAGGAATGATCTCCAAGCACTCCTTGTGAGCACCTGCTCCACATTTGGGGCAAAGATAGCCCTGGTAGAAGGTTCCTCTGTGCCAAACAAAAAAAAGGAAGTCAGAAAATCCTAATCCAGCCTCAGCTTTGAGATTTTTCTTGCCATGTTTTAATGCAGAGCAGCAGGAAGGTCGTTGCTCACCTCAGGAACATCCTGCAGGCTTTGCAGTTGGTTGTCTTTTCAAATGTGTACATCTGGAAGTTGTGGTGATTGGCGTTGGCTTTCTCTGGCTTTATGTTGGACCTGAGGGAAAGGAGCTGGGGGTTATCAGCCTGTCCCCAGGGGGTGGTGCCATTTCAGTCCCAGCTTGGACAGACACGAAATCCAAAGTGAAAGGAGATCAGGGCTTGGATGTGGGGAGAGGATTTTGCCCATCCCAACCTTCCCCTGGGACAAAAGTCATGGATTTGGCCTTGCCTGAGTCAATCATCACATGGGGACAAGCCCTGCTCTGCTCAGGACCAGGTCCTGCAGCACCATGTGAGGTGTCCTTTCAGGGAATCCCAGAATGGTTTGGGTTGGAAGGGACATCAAAAATCATCCCATCCCACCCCTTGCCACGGGCAGGGACACCTTTCACTGTCCCAGGCTGTTCCAAGCCCTGTCCAGCCTGGCCTTGGGCACTGCCAGAGATCCAGGGGCAGCCACAGCTTCTCTGGGCACCCTGTGCCAGGGCCTGCCCACCCTGAAAGCCAAGAATTCCTTCCAAATATCCCATCTCAGTTTGAGAGGTAAAATCCAGTTTCAGAGATGCTCAGAGAATGGTTCCAAGCTCCCTTTGCACAGGGGCTCCCCAGCACAGGATTTGCTCTCAGAGCTGCTCTGCAGTGACCTGATGGGCCCAGACACTTTCCCCCCACGCCTGGCAGCAGCCCCCAGGGCTCGAGCAGCCCCCCATGCTCACATGGCCATTTCAAACTGCTCCATCCACTTCCTCTTCATCTCCTCTGTCTTGCAGAAGAACTGGAAGCCCTGCTTGCCCTGCAGGTGGATCAGGTAGAAGCCGTACGACCACTGTGAGGGAAAAGAAAGAGCTGATCTCCCAGCAGGACACACCTCACTGCCACTCACACGCCTGAGTGCCTGCCCCTCCTGCTGAACCATCAGGGAGCAGCAGGGCAGGAGGAAGGAGAGCTCCCTGTTCCTCTGAACATCCCCAGTTAACGATGCCTGAAGCACACTCAGACCAGAGAGGATTTCCCAGTGACAAATGAGAGAGAACCCCGATCCTTCTGCTCCACTGGGTCCTCCCCAGCTTTTCTGTGCAGGGCTGACAGCAAGTGACAGCCCAGGAGGGACATCAGCCCATGTGCTGGGCTGTCCCAGCACCACACCACACACATCCCACAGCCACGGGAGTGCTCTGCTTACCATTTTTCCATGGGACTGGGAAGCATAGGAGAGCAAAGTGGAAATAGAATTTGTTAAACACAAAGGCAGCAGCATTCCCTCAGCAGCCAGAATTGGCTGTTCTTACCCCAGTGCCCCTTATCCCATCTGCAGCACAGCTCTTCCCAAGGCGAGGAAGGGGATTAAGCAAACGGGGCTCTGCCAAAGCAAGAGCTGGCAGGATTTTGATGCTGCAGAGGGAGCATCAAACCACAGGAAAATGATGTTTCTTCAGTGCTCTGAGTGCCAGTTTTGGCAGCCTGGAGTGCAAAGCTGCCTTTCCAGGCTCCTCCACCCCGCAGCTTGTGGGAGACAGAACATCCTGGCCCTTCCCTCCCTCCCTGCCCTCCTCTCCTGCCCGTCTGATGTTTGCTCCCTGACACTGGGCCAGAGAGCAGGGAGCAGCTTCCTCCCTCCCAACTCCAACCATCCCAGCCTCCTCAGGGCTGCTCTGCCAGCACACAGGTCAAGGATCCAGCCCAGCCCCACATTAATGAACATTTCCCAACTCTCTTTAAAGCTGCCCTGAAAGTTGAGCATTTATTTTCCAGCTTTTTTTTTTTTTTGCAAGCCCAGTTTCTATTTTAAAAGGTTAATGGGAACATACAACCCTGAAACAGCTCCAAAATGCTCTCCAGAGCTAATCCTTGGTCATCCTACCTTCTTGATGTCCTTGTTATTCATGGGGTCATCAGTCATCTTGTGGAAGAGCAGCTCAATGATTTCCTTCAGCTCATAATTGTATCCTTTCCTCTTGCAGACGATCACCACTTTATCAAATAAAAATAAATACCTGCCCAAAGCAAGCAAATCAACAAGAAACCCAGTCAAACACCTCATTAAAAAAACCCAAGGGGAAGGATTTGGAAAGCTCTGCTCAGCTCCCCAGCCAGTGCTGTTTGGTGCTCAGGCCCTGCTGGGATTTCACAGCAATGCTGGGTTATGTCAGTGGAATTCCAGGCAGTAATTAAAGAAAGGAGCTCAAGGGGAATTGCCAAATGAGGGCACGTGGAGTCTGGGGACATCCTGGTGCCACTGACCTGTCCTGCTTGGTGTGGTTCACTATGGAGCGCACCTTGAGCTCCCCGTCGATCTTGGGCCTCCCGAACTCCTCCAGCTTCACTTGCTGCAGGAAGCAAAGCAGGGCTCAGACCCACAGCAGCACCTGGAAACCCAAAGCTGCCTGGATTGCACCCCCCAGCCCTGCCCGAGGCTGCCAGAGCTCCTGGGAGCAGCCCCAGCCTCAGCAAGGGGAGGGAGGGTGCTCCAAGGGGAGCCTGGCCATGGACACAGGCACAGGACCCCAGGACAGCCCTGGCACCCCAGGGCAAGGCTCAGCAGCCAAAGCATTTTTGCAAAGCCCTCGCCACCTCCAGTGAGCTGTTTTGCAGAGGTTTCCACGATAATTAAGGATTTTGCCTCTGTTAAATGGTTATTTATCAACTGGAAGTTCATCGTTTCCCAAGAAAGTCAAGGCTTAAAGCCCCCAAGCCCAGGACCCCTCCAGGCTGACAATGGGGCCAAGTGTTTGTCACCTCTGGAGTTTGGAGAATGAAATTCTCCTTAAAATATCTGCTTGGGAATTTTGGGGATTTGGTGCCTTTTTAAATGAGCCCTTCTCCTCCACTTCCAGTTAACCCCTGTCCTCTTAATAGCAAAAGAAACTCACTTAAACAGAAGCCAGAGAGGCAGCTTGGGGAATTTTTGTGTCCTCCCCACACTCAAAATGTGAGAAAAGCTGGAAAACATTTTTAGGGTAACACCAACAAGAGAAGCCACCCTCCATCCCAGCCAAAGCAGCTTTGTGATGGAGCATCCACCTCTGGACCATGAGAGGGTCATGTCTGAACACATGGGGATTTTAATCATATCAAAATAAATAGTAATTTTCCCCCCAAAAAGCAAATCTGTTAATAATAATGAAATTAAACTGGGTTCAATTGGGTTTTCCAGCTTACCAGGTTTTCTATGGAGCTCTGAAATTCACTTATTTTCTTCAAAGTCTCTTTGTCCCTCTTGACTTCATTGATGTACATGGCCAAGTCCTTAAAAAAAAAGGTGAATAAAAAAAAGGTGAATAAAAAAGGTGATTTTCACTTCACCAGCACCTTCCCAGGAGAACAAAATCCTGGCTCCCTGAATCCCTGAGGAATGGGAGCAGCCTGGCACAGGTGAGGCTGTTGGTGCTCCCAGCACGGAGCCAGGCAGGCGCTGCAATGTTTTCCCTTTCCCAGAAGATGGCAATGCACGAATCCAGAGCAGCTCAGCCATCCCAAAGCCCGAATTTCCATCCCTCAAAGAGCAGGAACCATCCCTGCCACTGGAACAACTTCTTGCACCTTTCAGAGAGGATTTGCTGCGCCTGTTTGCTCCTCATCTGCTCCCTCCTTGACCTCAACAACGGCTCTTGTCAACTTGGATTAAATCTGAAGAGGATTTTTTAAGACATCCCCCCCGGGTCAGAGCTGCCCAACACAAGAAGGGTTAATCACAGCCCATAGTGGCAGATCTAGGTGACAATACTGGTAACATCACCAAGGCAGGGATGGAGATGAGAAATGACACAGCCAAAAGCCTCCTGGAGCAGGGAAACACAATCCACAATCCCAGGGAAACACAATCCACAATCCCAGGGAAACACAACCCCAGGATCAACCAGGACTCAAAACAACAACGAGGAAATGTGGAATTTCACTGGGAGCTGCCTTTCCCCCACCACTGGAACTCAGTTCTGCACTCTCAGGGTTGGTACCTGCACCAAATAAACACTGCTATAAATGATTTTTTTTTGGTGCAAATCCCTTGCCTTGCAAAACCAACTATTCAAGCAAAATCGAAGGGAGCTGAATCCCTTTGGGAATGTCACTCCATCCACCCCCTGCACAGCTCTGGCCCCAGACAGCAGCAGTGTCTGCTGCCTGCCAGCACAGCAGACAGA
The DNA here is from genome assembly GCA_025920805.1 of Petroica traversi. Taxonomy (NCBI): domain Eukaryota; kingdom Metazoa; phylum Chordata; class Aves; order Passeriformes; family Petroicidae; genus Petroica; species Petroica traversi. The sequence continues at coordinate 6,770,109 of JAHLSL010000016.1, forward strand.
AAGGCTGGACTTGTGATGAAAGACATCACTTGCAAGTTAAGCCTTGGTTTACAGATCAATTAAAACCAAACTGAACGGCTCTCAAAGCCCCCCTAAGCCCAGCGTGGTCAGAACTGCTCCCACCCTCTCCCGGAGATGGGGAGGAGAAGAGAGAAACCTCCCTGATGGTTCTCAACCTCTTCCTGCAACAATTGCTGAGCCTGCAGCAGAGCCAGAGCAAATGTACATTTATTTTTCAGCAGTGGTGCTGGTGATGAGGCCATGAGCGGGGTTTAACTGCTGTCACCAGGCCCAGCGTTCATCTGAGGCCACAGCAGAGCTGGGAATGCAGCAATGTCCTTCAAACAACCCCAGCTCCACAGCTCACCACTCACCAGGCTCTGCATCCCCGGGCTGGAGGGATAATGGCTGGAAAGGTCACCCGAGTTATGTAAGCACCAGGAAATGCAGAGAGGTTACAAAAGCTGCAGCTCCCAGGTGGAAAACAAAGGGACCAAGAGCATGGGGATGAATCCTGAGGTGCTCTCCAGAGGAAAAACCTGGAGTTAAAGAGCATCCTCCAGGCACGTTCTGCTGACTCTGATGTGGTTGAGTGTGTGTGGGGAGACATATCCGAGTCAGGAAACATTTGGATGATTCTGTGGTCCTATGATTTTAATCTTTGTTTTCCTGAGATTTTGGGGGCTTCAGCTAAAAGCTGGGGAAAAACCCCTTTAAACAAAACAAAATGTTGATGCCAAAAGCCATCAATTGTTGGGAAAACATCTTCCCTTTAACTAAGTGCAATTTTTAAAAAGTGGATTAAAGGACTCCCACCCAGCACTGGCTGCCAGCACACAGGGAACGCTGCAGGTTCCCACTGCTGCCACACTCCCTGCCCTGCTGTGATGCCAGAATGATTTTTGTCTTTTCTTTTATATACCTTTTACACAGTTCTCTGTATCCACAAGTAT
>JAHLSL010000016.1:6785910-6809506 GCA_025920805.1 Petroica traversi
GTCCCCAGCCTGGTGCTGCTGTCCCCAGCCTGGTCCTGCTGTTCCCAACCTGGTGCTGCTGTTCCCAGCCTGGAAAAACTCTCATTTCTCACTCTCCAAGAAGCTCTGGGTTGTGGTGGGCACACACCGTGAGAAACCCAGGTGATGCTGAAAGGGCTTTCACAGAAATCATCAGGGCTGGGAGAGACCTTCAAGAACACCTGGTTCACCCTGAACCCAGACCCACCACAATCACCCCTAAGCCACGTCCCCAGCATGGGTTTTGCCCAGTCATGGGCTGAGCCTGGAGAAGGATGGATGTCCCACAGGCCTGGCCCCACTTGGATTGATGCCAGAATGATTTTTGTCTTTTCTTTATACACCTTTTACACAGTTCTCTGTATCCACAAGTATCAGCATGCACACTTGTAACCCTTTACTCAGTTCAGTGCTCAGTGTTTTGTGAGTGCCCTGCAGGCCCTGAGGCTGAAGAGCCCAGAGCTGCAGAGCCAGGGACACCAAACATTCTGCTGGCTCAGGAAGCCAAGGGCCCCTGGCAGGACAGATTCTGGAAAGTCGAGCTGAGCCCAGCCCAGCCCCAGCATTGGGCTCCCTTGTTGGATCTGGGCTGTGGAAAGTCTAGAACTGGTGTGTGTGACTGACGGGGGTGCATTTGCCACGCTGGCACCTGGGGGAAGTGCATGCATCAAACGGGATCCTGATTCAAATACTGAGGGAAAGGCCCCAACCCCTTTAACCGTGTCTGGCTGCATTTTCATAACACCAGGAAAAGGCATCAGGATCACCAGGAAAGAAATGCCTGTCAAGGGACATCCCAGCAGATTTTCCCACTCCCGCAGCCCCTGGACACCAACACTGCACCTGACAGCACCTCACCACTCCCACCCCTCCAATGAAGGGGCTGAGCCTCTCTGCTCCACTCCTTCCTGCTCTCCCACACCACAATGAGCCCTTCTCTACTCCAATTCCTGGCTTTGGGCAAAAAAAGCAACAACTCCCATGTCCTGGGGACACCCAGAATGACCTTCCACCCCAGAGCTTTGGGGACATGCACTAGAGATGCTCAAACCTGACAGCCGTGGCAGCATTACAACATCACCATGGTCCAGCAGTCTGTTATTTATTAAAACACATCCTCAGTGCTTCTCTGGGAAACACCAGGGGCTGCCAGATTTTATGGAGAGCAGTAAAACACGAGGATCAGCTTCTCCGAGCTCCTGTTGGGCTGTGACATCTCTGCTTTGCACACACTGATCCTCACACTGCTGGAAATGCCCTTAAAACAGGGATTGGGATGATTTTAGCCAGTGGCAAGCTCAGGACACTGAATTCAGGCAGTGAATTCAGCACTCCAAGCGTGTCACAGGCAGATGGAACAACTTGAGCAGGGAAAAGCCAGATCACCTCGTTCCTCACAAAGAAAAGCAATTTACTCCTTCAATAAAAGCAGCAGAGCCTGCGAGTCACCCGTGGGTATCAGAGCCTGTGATCCACTGCTGGATTAGGAGATTCACTGACAGCTCTGGGGTTAGCAAAGGGATTTCAGCTGCCCTTCAGAGGGAACGCCAGCGTTTGCAATTACTGTTATTAGGATGGATGTAACCAGCTTTGGGGTGGCAGTATCTTGCCGGGGCAGAAAAGCTGATAATGAATAAAGCTTTTCGTATCTGAGGCAATTTGCGGAGAAAACAATGCTTTTGGCTGAGCTCTGCCTCGCTGGCAGTGCCTGCCCTGCACCAACACCCACCCAGGCAGTGCCCGTGCCAAGGAGCAGCTCCCAGAACAGAAGGACTGGTGCCAGAGTGAGGGAAAAGGAAGCAGCAAATCCACAGAATCCCAGAATGGTTGGGTTGGACAGGACCTTAAAGATCATGGGCAGAGACAGTCCCAAAAAATGACAAGCAGTGAGAACCCTGCACATAATTTCTGCAATGACAGTGGGGGTAAGGGGGGAGCTCTGATGGGTTTCAGGACCTCTGCAGAGCCTCCCCGCCCATAAAAGCTGCTGTGGGAAGTTGGTGAGTTTGTACCAGCCTCAAGAATTCAAGAACAAACCCTCACGACAAAGCCACCACACCAAAACCACGCTGAGGACAGAGCCAGAACCACTAGGGCCAGCAAAGGAAAGAGAAGGAGGGGACAGAAGGAGCTAAAAAAAGACAACCAAGAGACAAACCCAAATTTCCAGTCCTGTGACCAGGATTAAGAGCCAAAAGATCTCAGAGCCACCACAGATCCAGAAGTGTATTTGCAGGGTCTCTGAGGCAGCTGCCCATCCCAGTCCATCCCAGTAATCCCCATTTCTCCCTGTCACTCCCAGCTATAAATACACAGCTCCTCCAACCAACCCCCTCATTCAGGGGCTCTGTCACAGAGGACAAGCAGAACCTTGAATTTTGCACATGTGGCAGGCTGAGGTTTCAGGGTGAGGGAGTGCACGATGTGCAGCGGCCTCGGGATCTCACAGGGTTTTAATTACCCAGCTTGGGCTTGGATGGAGACTCGTCTGGGAATGGCAGGAGAAGCCTTTTCCCATCCTTTCTGCTGGGGTCCTGCATTTCCCATCGCAAAAGGAACACTGTGATCCCAAGGAAAAGCCTCACAGAGTTACATCAATCCTAGAAATGGCACAAGCAGGCCATGAAAAAATCAATAAGAGTGACAAAGAGGGACAGGCACATTCACAAGTGCTCTGGCTCAAGTGCCCTGCACCAGAGCCATTTATTTCAGGGGCTGCTGTGCCTGGTTTGTCCAACACAGCAGAAATAATGAGAAAAGTGGCAGCCAACTTATCATCCCACCTTGGCTCCCACACTCGTTACTTTTTTAATGCATATGAGGAATTCTGCTGATCCTGGCAATATTTTGGAAGATGTGAGGGGACAGTGCTGGTGACAGCAGTGACAGAAGCTGGAGAAACTTCAGCAAGAAGCTGAGGCCAGAAGAGGCAGCACTTGAGAAATTGTGGCTGAGCAGATCTCCTTCCACCCTTCTTTAGGGTGAAAAGTTTGGGAATATACAATTATCCCAATAAATCTGTTAGGGATAAATTCCATAAAAACAAGAGCAGGGGACATTGACAGCGACCTGTGGGACAAAGCTCGTCAGGGGTAGGGTTTGGTGGGGACTTATTTGGTCCTTCAGGCAACCTACAGCTCTCCTCAAAACAAATTATCCTCAGGAGAGAAAATAAAAGTTATGCAAAATAAACATTTCACAGAACTCCTGCCTGACTCCGAATTCTTCAAACAGCCAACAAATAACCCAAAATCTGCCCTGTGTAATCCACCTGATTGTGCCACTGCAGAGGGACAGTGGCAAGAAGTAGAGAAGGTTCATCATTAAGAAGGCTCTGGGGCTGCAAAGAGGACCAGGATTAATCACCCCCATCAATTTAATGAGACCAAATAACCAGAGAGAGCTCAAATGGCAGCGGGGAAAATTTAGGTGAAATGTTAAGCACAACTCTGAGGTACCAGGATGGTTTGGAGCAGCTGAAAGAGCCATAAAGGGGGGTGGAAAAGCAGTTGGCAGGGAGGATGCTCGGCAGTAACTGGATAATTGGCTCCTGACCTCAGCTCCCAGCAGCCACAGCCATGTGGGAAGCAGCAGCTCCCATCCCTGGGGATGCAGGAGCATCCTCAGGACAAGGATCACTCTAAATCCCTGATATGGGGTCACAGGCTGCAGAGCACGAACCCACACGCTGCTGCTGCTGCTGCTGCTGCAGCAAAACCCAGCCCATTTCATGAATAAACTCCCCCAAGCCGGCTGCTCCAGAGTCTGGCACGGGGCAGGGCTGGAATAAATCAGGCAGCAGAGGCCAATTGTGTCTTTAGTGCTCCTCACAGCATTGATCAGGCTCTGCTTGCAGTGCGAGTGTCCCTCACCATCTGCCCATCCTGCCTGCAGGTGCCATCTGGCCCAGGGCACAGCAAACCCGGGGGCTATAGGGCTGAAAACTGGGAATTTGAGAACTTCCCAGCTCCCCTGATAGCCTTTTAGCTTCCCTTCCCCTTTCCATCACTAATTGTTCTTTTTTTTTTTTAACTAAATAGCTGTTTCCAGGCAATTACGTGCCTTGATCTGCTGGCTGGGGATCTGTCTGGAGCTGGGATTAATCCCTGCAACACCCCAAAGGTGAAAGAACAGTGGGGTCAGGAAGGCTGAAACACCCTTTAAATGCAGCAGTACCCTGTGGGTGCCCCATGATTGCACACACAGATTCTTCCTGCAGCCCCTGTCCAGCCCTGGCACTGGGACAAAATCCAGTGGCACTGGGCACTGGTTTTTGTCCCACAGCTTCCCCATGCTGGGAGAATCCTCAGGATAAAGGTTCTCACCCTTTAGAGCATTGTGGGAACAATGGGGGGAAAGCCTGGCTCCCCAAATTCAGCTCCCCAAATCAGCACCTCCATCACAAATACGTTCATATTTTAAAGGCTTTGCAGCACAGGAATTCAGAATCTCAACCTGGTGACCCCAAACTACTCCACTTAAGAACTGACAGTTGAAATGAAGCAATTTGACATTCTCCAAAAATCCTCATTTTACCAGCCCCCAAAATGTCTAGTTAGAATCAACTCAAGTGTTTTTCCTTTAATGAGCTTTTTCTCCAACACCACAACATCCAAAGAGAGCTCCCTTTGGGAGATTCCTCTGTCCCAGGGTGCGTTGGTGGCACTGAGGGCTTAAAATTCCTAAAATTCACCCACCCCTGTCCCTCTGAGGCCTGTGGGGACAGCAGAGTGGCACCTGGAGGTGACAAATCCCTGCTGGTTTTACAGGGCTGGAACAGTTTGGGTTCACACTTTGGGTCATTTCCCTGCCCACTGTGGAAATCACTTCCTCAACTCCCTAAAAAGCATTTTGGCTGCAGCCACATCTTCCCAAGGCTGCTGGATCAGCAGCAACATTCAAGGCAGGGATGCTGGGTGGGCTGAATCATTCCCAGCAGTGAATGCTGCCCTTGTTGAGCTCTTTGGAGAGGGCAGGAGCTGAGAAAGAGCTTTCTCATGGGTGCCACGGGCACATTCCCAGTCACAGCTCCCTTGTCCAAGGCAGAAAGGGCACTGCAGGCAGCAGGAGCAGCAGCTCTCGTGTTCAGGGGTTCCCCAGGGTGTTTTTGGGGTTTTTTTACAGCTGTGGGGCAATTCTGGCACTGTTTCATAGGCTGATTTTCCGTGCACTGGGAAAGCAGGGCTGGGTGAAGGGATCTGTGCAATCCCTGCTGATTTAAACTTGCCTTTCCTCCAGTGGTCCTGAATAAGATGTGAAAAAGAGGATTTTGCAGAGAATGGAAGAACAAGGGAAGTTGAAAGTTGGAGATCTGGGGCAGAACAGGGTGATCAGTTGAAATAAATCTCTGTTTATCTCATGGGCATCACAGCCCTTCTGATCAAGGGACAAGAACAGTTTGGGAAGCTCCCACCTGGACACCTGTCCCCAGCTCAGTTAAAGCTGGGAACCCACTTCCAGCACCAAATAACCAAATGCAGCACCCCAAACCCACCCTTTGCAGAAGAACCCTGCCATCCCCACCAGTGCTGGAGTCCCCACACAAACCTCTCCCCAGTTAAAAGCACGTCTGTGTGTGAGAAACTGGAATTTTAAACCCCAAAATTAAAGGGATTTTGAGAACTTTTAGAGAAGGGGACACAAAAGATGCTCTCCTTGAAAGGATCCCTTTCTAAGCTGAAATTTTATTAAACTGCAGCTGCTGGGAGCCAAGAGCAAGCAGGGAATTCCAGGGTACTCCATTGCCTCCACTGGTGATTTATGATTTACTTTTGTAATAACCGAAGCCATAAGGAACTCATTGGATTAAGGAGTCTTATTATTTATGCTGTGGAACAATAATATTTAACTGCACAAAGCCACATATCCACTCGTGCAGTCCATCCCTCCATATGAGGGAGCTGCATTTCATAAGCAGAGCTGGATGGGAAAGCTGCCATTGAATTCCAATAGTGCCTGCACTTCACCGCCTGTGCTGCAGCTCAAGGTTGATTTTAAAAGCCTGTTACATCATCACCACGGGCAGAAAAAGCAGATAAACACAGCAGGGGCAGCAGCAGCATTGTCCCATGTGCCACCAAGGACAGGCAGGGTGGGTGGCACGGCAGGACGTGGCTGCCAAACCCTGCGAGTGTCCAAGGCCAGCTTGGAGCAAGGTGGGAGAGTGAAAATGTCCCTGCCCATTGCAAAGTAAATGGGCTTTAATGTCCTTTTCAACCCAAATTATTCTCTGGTTGTCCTGATGTGGTCCAAAATCACCCATAGGGGATGTAGCTCCATGTGCCAGCACCCAAAAAATGCCCTGGTGGGGAAGCAGCCCTGTCAGCCATGGGCACCTCACTCCCAGGGCTGGCTTTGGCCACCTCAGAGGATGAGTTATGTCCCAGGATTTTGGGATTTAGGAGGAGGGGATCCCCTGAGCTTGGCCCCTTTCACCCCCCACCAAGCCACTCATCAACTCAACCTGATTAGAAGTGACATCTCCCAGGGCTTTACACGAGAAAAAGATGGACTTTTGTCAGAGCACAAAAATCTCCTGGCAGAAGGATCAAAGCAGCCGTTCTGGCTCTCCCAGCCCCGCTGTCAAACTTTATCTGCCTTTGCTGGAAAGCCACGGCAACTTTTCCCCTCTCCCTCCCAGGAGAAGGTGAGGCCACTCACTCTGCCAGCTCCTCCAAGCTCCGGTACACGTCGTCATCATTTTCCGTGGTCTCCTCCGAGGGGAAGGGCCTGGGAAGGGAAGGAAGGACAGGGTTACGTTGGTGCCTCAGCCCTGACAGCAGAGCCCCCGAGCTCAGCCCAGCCCTGAGCATCCTGCTGAGCAGAACAAAATATTCATTGCAAATCCATTTTTGTCCCAGAATGGCCCCGTCTCTGCTGATTCCTGAGGGCAGAGCTGGCAGGGATCCAGGTGGGGAGGCTGGCTGAGCACCTGGGCACCAAAATGAGGAGCTGCGTGGTCTGACAGCACCTCAGAGCCCTTCCTGCTGAGCTGGTGCTGCACAAACAACTCAGGAATGGTAATTCCAGCCTGGCTGGATTTGCTGGGATGCAGAAGCACCTTCTCCTCCAGTGATGGAGCATTTCCCTTGGCCTGGCAGGGCTGGGCACTCTGCACAGCTTCCCATGGGCACCTCCAGCAGGGCCACTGGAATGAATGAGTCCTTGTGAACCCCAGGCTTCCTCACCTTAACAGCTTTGTGACAGCTGAAAAAACCCCTGGAGAAGAGGGAAAGGACACCAAAAGGGCAGAAAGGAAGGAGGGGAGAAAGCAGATTAAAAGAGCGAGGGAGGGAGTGGGGGGAACACAAGAATTCCTTGGCTCGTCCTGAAGCAACAACCCAATAACGTCCGAGGGAGATGAAAAATACTGTTTTAATTAAAGTATTATTGGTGGCACAGGGCCAGGCTGGGCTGTGCCTCTGCTGGGGCTGGGTGCACCTTATGGGTGCTGGGCTGGGCATCCCCAGGGGCACGGCCAGCCTGGCCCTGCCCCAGGGACACGGGGAGGTCCATCCCTCCTGGGCACCCTGGAGAAGGCACTGGGACCCCAGGGATGGGCACTGGTGCAAAGCAGGCACACATGAACCTCTCAAGAGCAATTCCCTCCTGCCCTCCTTGTCCATGACAGATTGCCTCTCCTGAAAGATTTAATACGTGGCCTGGTTAGCCCCCGAATTTGCTATTTTTGGATCCTTTCACCAGCATTAATTTGCTTTCTCTCCCCAGCTACACCTCAGCCTTCCTTTGCTGAGTAGCCTCAGCATTTTGAGAGTGCTGAGACCTGCAGTGAATTCAGATAAAAACCCCAACCAGGGGGTGAGTCCAGGAGGAAGAGGAGCTGTGGTGACCCCAGGCAGGGAGCAGGACAATTCCATGCTCCAACAGCCACCACAGCTGCCCTGCCCTGCTCCAAGGAGCACCCAAGCTGTGTCCAACCATGAGAAGGCAAGGCATGCAGAGCTCTGGCAAGAAAGCAGAACTCAGAGGTGACCTCTGTTTAAACACCACTTGTTACAACAAAAAGAATCGTAAAAGAATACAACAAAAAGACAATAAAAAGAAACCCACCACAAGGCACGACCTCCTTTCTTTTACGTGCATCTTCTGCCCTTAATCCCTGACTGTTTCCTTCCCCCGTGCTCACCACACCACACAAAAAGGAGTAAAAGAGCCATAAACAACATTAAAACCAACATGGACTCATTTCCAAGCATAAATCTGGGCTTGAGGTGTAATTGGCTCCTGTGATGCAACCCCCCCATGCAGGACAAGGAGGCAGCAAAGGGAGAGAAATGTTTTCTAATCAGAGTTTCGTGGGGATGCAGCTCCCTTGGCCCTCCCAGCTTCACCTTGACCGTGGGAGAGGCCCAGAGTGAAAGTCAGGGCAGGGGAGGAATTAATAACCTGTGTCCCTGCAGTGGCAGCTAATGGCTAAATAAGGACTCTCAGAAGGCAATTAGAGGGGGGAGTCACACCAGAGTGAGGATTACTAAATGGACCATCCAAAATGTGCAGCTGAAGGGCAGCTTTTTGGACAAAGCCTTGGGTTTTTCCTTTGCTCATCCTTTGCTCTTCTCCAGGAGTTCCAAGAGCAAGAGCACAATTTAATTTCGCTTTACCAACAGTCACTATTTAAAACATCCCCCTACTTTTCACTTAACCCCCCTAAATATCCATTTAGGTTATGTTTTTTGTCACTGAGCACACCCGAGCAGGCAGCAGAAACAGATTGGATGTGGTGGGGACAGAGTGAGGGAGGGGAGCTCTGCTCTCACTCCCACCCCACCAGATCAAGGCAACACAAAGAAAAGCCAGCTGGGTGATCTTTTAACCCAATATTTCTCACAAGCACAGGGGTTTCACTGAGAGCCTTCCCACAGATCATCCCCAGCCATGCAGGGAGCAGCCGCTCCTTCCAGGGGATGCTGCACCTTCCCCATCTGTGATCTCCCCAACACCTGCTTTGGGACCAATCCCTGTGTCATTTTTTTTCGTAAAACGAGTAAAAATGTTGGCAATCAAAAGGTCTACAAGCTGCTGATTCCCTGGGAAATTCTTACAGACCTCTGAGCACATTGCAATTTTTTACATGGTTTAAAAAGCCAAAGCTGGGAATGCCCAACAATAATGAGTATTTCGAGCCCAGCTCTGCAGAGACACCAGTTTATTAAAATTCATTTGAAAATGTCTCTTATTTTGTATTTTTAGCTAAGCACCAGCTTTTTTTTAACTCCACCACCATGCAAAAGCACCTGCTGAGCCATTCATCCTCCCAGCCCGTGCCTGGGCTGTGTGAGCCCCAATCTGCTCAGAGGAAAAGGAAAAGCCCCCAGAAAAGGAAAAGTGCCACCAAACAGAGCTGGAATGGGCTCTCAGAGATAACACAGCTCCCAGAACTTCCCACACAAACCCCTCAGCTCTCAGCAGCACCACAGCCAGAGATCAAAGGAGGGGAGTGGGATCGATCTGATGGGTTTGTTTTAGAGCTGAAAAGGGAGGAAAAGACCAAGCAATTTGTTCTGGAGTTTGGAGTGAGCTGCTCCTCTGGAGGGCAGGAATTACAGCACGTGGTGGTTCTTGGCACCCCCTTGATCTTACAAATCATCCTGGCCACTTCCAGCATCCCACAGAGCAAAATTAACACAGGCAGAGCCAGCCACAGCCACAGCACATCACTCAGGGGGGTGATTAATTAATCAATTAATATTTCAGAGGTGTCTCATGCAAAAAAAAAACCAACCTCTCCCTTGCTCTCAGGTTGCCCCATGATCCCTCCCACGCCCCATCCCCACTGCCCATCCCTGCACAGGGAATCAGCACTGCCTGGCTGCTCTCTGCTCTGAATTATTTAATGGGAAGAGCCAGGTAGGCTGCAATTCCAACAGCAATAAACAGGGAGGATTGTTTATTTATTTATGAGCACTTTCAGCATCTGGGCTGAGCAGCTGAAGGCAGCTCTTCACTTCTGCAGAGAGCAGAGGGTCAGGGATGGGGCAGCCTCAGTCTGGTCGTTTTGCACAGCAGCACCTTGGCCTCAAATCCACGTGGGGCAGATCAAGGAGGACTTGGTGTGGTTTATTTACCATTTTTCCAGGCTCCATGCTGATTTCTTGGGGTCAAACTCCAGCCCTGGAAGAGCAAGCAGGGTGGAAATGCCCACTCCATCCCACAGAGCTGTTCCCACCAGGGATGCTCTCAGTGGAGATCATTTGTCAGGCAGATCCGCATGGAAGTTTTCCTGACTTGTACAAACACCCTCAGGAGCCTACAGGAGGTGATTTATCCCTTTCTGGAGGGGGATTCCAGCCTCCCAGCCCCAGCAGGATCATCTCCCCCTGTTCTGCTACGTCCAGAGATAACACTTGAGTGTTTCAGAAAGCAGGTGGAGTGTGTGACACCCGGGAAACCTGAGCTGCTCCATCTGCCGTCCCTTCTGCCAGGGATTTCTCCAGGAATGGAAGGACCAGAGCCTCAAGCTGGTGCACAGGAGCTCCTGCAGCTCTGCTGGGATGGACAGGGCTGTGCTGAACCCTCCTGGCAGAACAACATTTCCATGGGGTGGCATTTCCAGGCTGGAATTGCACCCTGCAGGATTTCCAGCTGCCCTGGCTGGGCGGAGGGACCCTCCCATGTTCCTGTTTTGAACAAAGCATCATTGAAATGCACAGAAAACCCCCAGGACACTGATTTCACCCACATTTTGGGCTTCAGGCTGTGCTTTCTCTGTAAATTTGGCTGTGGGGTTCTCAGCCCCATGATTCCAGGAAAGTCCTTCTGCCCCGCTGCTGCTTCAATCCCAAAATCTCATACTTGGCTGCTCCCAGCTCATCATTTTGATGGTTCTGACTTCCTCCTTTTCTTATTTCCTCCTCTTTTTCTCCAGGAGAACGAGTCACTCTGTGAGAGTGGGATCCCCATCCCTGTGGGTGTCCCCTGTCACCCACCAGTTCTGGAATCCCGAGCACTCCTGGAGCTGCCCAAAGAAAATAACCCGTTTTTCCAAGAGTTTTGCACACCACTGGAAATGCCTTCCTCATCAGCTTCATGGGCTGATTAAATGCAGATTAAAGCAGCATTAATTGACAAAGAGGTGGCTGTGAGCTGACCAGGAACCAGCAAAGAGGTGACCTGGAGCTGCTTCTCCAGCCCTGCCCTCGACCCAGCAGCACCTCCAGGGTTTGGTTCCCAAATGAGAGCAGCGTCAGGCAAGGATTTTGGTCAAGTTCTGCCAGATAAAACCACACCATGAACACCCCCAAAAATCCATTTCTATCAAGCAGAATAGAATGAATTCTCCCCGTGCAGAACAAGGCACATCAGAGCATACCAAAAGCTGCTGAACTTAATTAAAATCACACTATTTTGTTGCATTACTCATCTCTGGAAAGAAGCGCCTCGCGCGGCGCCAAATTTCAGACACATCCCCTGAAAAATGACAGTTTGCTTTTGCTTGTGGCCTGGAACTCACAGGAATTCTCACAAGATGAATTCTGATGGAAATTCAGCAGGGCAGGAGCGAGTTACATCACCAGATAACACAACGATGATGATGATGATGGTGATGATTTTGCAGGAGAGCGCTGGCAGCGCCCAAGGGTGAGATGCAAGCCCTGCTTTATCCTCAGCTCCAATCTGAGCTGAGCATTTCTGGAGATGAGAAGACAAGAAAATAACAGCTCGTAGAATTTTATGTTTCAACACATTATCATGTTTAAAAAAAAAAAACCCTCGTGCACCGATGCCTCGCTCAAGCAAAAAGGAGGATTTTTTCCTCACTTCAGCTCCACATTGATGAGAACAGATGGATAAAATCAAAAGGGGGATCCAGAAATGTCTTTCTTGAAAAGAAAGGGGGAAAAAAAATCCAAACCCTGTGGGGTAACAGCACAACCAGCCACCAGGAAATGATTGCCCCAGTAAAGATCTGGGATGCAGCCCAGCTTCACGGTGAAAACACCTGGTGAAAACACAAATCCTGAAATCAAAAGGGGGATACAGAAATGTCTTCCTTGAAAAGAAAGAGGAAAAAAAAAAAGAATCCAAACCCTGGAGGGTAACAGCGCAACCAGCCACCAGGGAATGATTGCTCTGGTAAAGATCTGGGATGCAGCCCATCTATGAAAACACCTGATGAAAACACAAATCCTGAAATCAAAAGGGGGATCCAGAAATATCTTTCTTGAAAAAAAAGGGGAAAAAAAATCCAAACCCTGTGGGGTAACAGCACAACCAACCACCAGGGAATGATTGCTCTGGTAAAGATCTGGGACGCAGCCCATCCATGAAAACACCTGGTGAAAACACCAATCCTGAAATCCCCGTTTTCAACTGGCAGCAAAGCAGCACAAGGAGATCTTTCAGCACTCTGAGTTTTTCTGCTCTACCTGAGCAGCTGCCACTCCATGGAACGCGAGCCAAGAAAAATAAATAATTACCTAAATGGGTTTTTCTGCCTGATTCTGGGGCAGCCCCAGCACATCCCAGCCAAGAGGGGCCCAAATGGGCAGCACAAAGCAGCTCCAAACTGCCCATTCCAGGGACCACCAGGAATCCCTTCCCCAGGGACACCTGAGCTGTCCCAGAGCACCCAAGTGCCCTTCTCCAGGCACAGCCCATGGCACTGTCCCCTTCCCCAGTGCTGGCAGCCTCCCAAATCCCCTATTTTGGACCAGCTGAGCCTGGAGTCCTTCCCCATCCTTGGGGCATCCTCGGGGCAAGATCTGATTTTGGGGAGACAACCAGAGGTGCTGGAAAGGTTCCACAGGGAGGGCAGGGCCACAGGAGGAGCTCTGAGGGAAAAACCCAAAAAAACCCCCACCTGAGCCCTCCCAGCAGAGCTGAGCTCCTCAGAGCTGCATTTTCATTGTGGTGAGGAGGGGGACAGAGGAGCTGCCTTTGCTTTGTGAGCAGATGCTCACGGGGTGACCTCAGCGTCCCCCCAGCCTGCAAAGCAATGCAGGAAAACATGTCAGGGAGATTTTTATTTTTATTTTTTTTTCAGGCTCCCTGTGAGGATGCAAACTTGCCAAAATAAATGTGTTAAGAACGTTTTTCTAGCGGGAAAGGGGCTGCTTTTCAGCCAAGGATTCTGCTCATCAACAAACGGAGGAGCTTTGTGGTGATTCCTGAAAGTTTGGTGGTGGCACCAGAAACCACCTCCACCCAACCTCCTGCTGGTGAGGTTTGTGCTGAGCCTCTCTGGGTTTGGTGCCCAGTTCCAGGACTGGTCCCAGTTCCAGGACTGGTCCCAGTTCCAGGAGAGCCCTGCACAGCACTGTACCCATTCCCAGCCACGGATCCTCCCACGTTTTATAGCAACACTTGAAGTGTGTGCAAGGAAAACACAAGGGCAGTAAAAGAATAACGGGCAGAGTGCAATTCCAGAGAGCTGCTGGCAGGGAATAAAACTGTCCTTGTAAAAGCAACCTGCAGGAGAAGAGGTGCCCTCACAACCTCCTCACCAGAAGACATTTGAGGACTTAATTCTCAGTGTCTTTAATTGATATTTTCACACCCAGCTGGATTCAACTCCCATCCCCAGGGGCAGAGGGAAGCAGAGGGCAAATCTGACCCACAGGAAGCCTCCAGCACACCGGAGAATCCTTGAAAATCCTATAAATACTATCCCCTATCTCCCGTCTGTCCTTCAGGTCAGCGAGGGGATCACCCTGCTCAGCTGCAGCTTCTGCCACCACATCTTCTGCAAAAATTGGGGTTTGAGGTGGCATCACCAAGCCCCCTTTGCAGAGTCACCCCAGTGCAAGCAGAAGGGTCACCCCACACCTCAGTGGGGCTCACTCAGATGAGGAAATGGATTGAACTCATGGAAACTGGACAAAACTCCAGGTTTGATTCAGAACTGGTGGCTGAATCACCGAGGAATTCCCTGATCACCCCCTGACACACCCTGGGATCACATTTTGTAGGGCAGGGGCTGCAGGTCCAGCTCCCCCTGCTCCTCCCCAGGAATGCTGCTCTGCCTCTCCCTTCCCCTCCCTCCTCCCTTTCCCCCCACACATATCCTGATATTATTGGCAAGCTGCTGAAACAGAAACTCCAGGCTGACAAAGCTGCAATTTGGAGCCTCTCTGATGCCTCACCTGGGCCAAGGGGAGCAGGGCTGAGCCCTGGCAGCCAGGCAGGAGCTGCAGGGACCAATCCTCACTGGGAACAGGAGCTGGGACTTGTTTGACTCGTGCCTGGAGGTGGCTCTGACCTGGGCTAATCTCGGTGCTGAGCTTTCTCCTCCCATCTCTCTGTCTGCATTGTGGAAATGGGAAAAATCCCAGGATCCTGCACTGGTTTGGGTTAGGAGGGACCATGAAGATCATCTCGTTCCCATCTCCCCAACCCAACTTCCACCAAAGCAGAGCCCAGCCTGGCCTGGGGCACTTCCAGGGATGGAGAATTCACAGCTGCTCTGTGCAACCTGCTCCAAAAAACCAGACAGGATGGCCAAGATGCCATTCCAGAGGGTGCCTGTGGGCAGCCCAGGCCTGACATCCCCTCACGCTGGATCTGGACTGGTCACTTTTTCTTCCAGCTGACCCAAAGAGGTCCTGCCTTGGCCCCAAAACGGGAAAAACTCATCCCTGTGTCCTCCATCACCACTGCTCCTTGAGAGAGATCATCCTCTGACAACCAGAATTCACCCTCTGCCCATGTGCAAACGTCTCTAACTCTCTTTTATTACCTGTGGTGCCTTCTGAGAGATCCACCCAGAGGTTCAGTTCATATAGAAAGAATTTGCTCAGATTTAGGGCCCCCATAAAGGCCTTTGAACATGCAAACCCTTCCCATCCTCAGCTGGGCTCGGCTGTGCTCACATTAAAAATGCAGGCAGGCAGCAGGAGTCAATATTCCTGAAGCTTTGCTTGCAGAACTCTGCTTCCAGGAAAAACACGGATCTCAGGGAGAGGAATAAACACATGCCCTTCCTTCTGCTCAGAGCTCACTTTCAGCACGAGGTGGGAGATGGAGCCCAGAGGATGCCAGGATGTGCCATGGAGCAGGAACAGTCGTGGCTGTGGCAGGGAAATCCCGAGGGAAAACAGGGAAAAAAAAGCTTGAAAAATATAATTATAATCCTGGTTTATTGGGAGCTGCAACAAGAAGTCTTGCTGTCCTCCAGAGAGCTGAGTTTGCTCAAGAAAACTTGGAATGAAAGCTTGGAAAGGGAAGGGAAATTCTTGCTGCAAAGCACAGGAGAAGCTTTGCACGACATCCCTGTGCAAAGACCACGCTGCTCCAGAATCCCCCAGGCTGCTGGGAATGGGGTAATGGAATTAGGGCTGCACTGGAAAATCCTGGCTGGATAATAAAGGTTCCTTGTTCAGGGACAGCCGGGGATGGAGCACAGTGGAACTTCTCCCTGGAAGTGCTGACAGTCCTCCAAAAACATGGAGGGAAGGATGAGAACCAGGGGTAATTAAATAAACCTCTCCTGAGCAATGAGGATCTGCTTTATATCCCTTTGTACAACCCTTTGGGACAACAGAGGGATGAAAATCCCAGCCAAAAATTCCCATCCCATCAGCACAGGGCCTGCTTCCTGCAGGGTTTGTGGAACAGGCCAGGCAAGGGATGCTCCCAGCAGGGCTGGAGCTTCAGCTGCTGCACATTGCAAATAAAACTCTGCATCCAGGACAGAGTTTCTGCCTGTTTTTGCTGCTTGTTTCTTGGAAGAAACTCTCTGTCATCTCCTCAGAGCTGTCCTGAGAGTGATCTGCAGGGCTCTGGGAAACAGGGCTCCTCTGCCAAGCTCCCCCTAGCCAGAAATTATTAACACAGAAAGAGTGGGGTTTCTTTTTTCACTGAACAGCACACAAAATTGATTTTTATTTTTCTCCACGCCACGAAACTTATTGAAGGACAAGTAATAGGCTTTGGGATTTATTTCACTCTTAATTTGTGTGATCCTGATCCTCAGACCCTAAAACAGGGATTGGAGCAGAGCTCCATTCGTGCTGTGGGGCTGAAACCCACACAATCCCAATTTCACTGTATTTACCATGGTTTTCAGCCCACAAGACTTTTCCCACTTCCAGAGGAAGCATCTTCTCTGGGAAAGGGAAGAGGATGGACCCAAATGAGCTGAGGAGCAGTGCTGGCTGATGTGAGCACTCCCTTCAGGCAGCCAGAGCTGCTGCTGCTCCCCACAAGATCAGATTAATTCAGATTAATTCATCTGATATCAGTTCCTGGCACTGAGGGGTTTGTGATGGTGCAGCAAGGAATCACCTAATTTAAGGGACAGAAGATGCAGCAATGGGCAAAGCCAGGGCTCTGAGCTGCAGGGGACACTCCTTGGAGGGTGTTTTCCTGATTACAGAATTCATTTCTGGTTTAGTCTTTTTTTTCCAGCTGAAGGAGTGACAGCATTTTCTGTTCCTGCAGAGCTGGAGGAGAAACAGGGTTAATACACAGGAAAACAGAGTTAGAAGCAAAGGCTGCCTAAGCTCTGTGCTATTCTCGTGTAATTACGGTGCCAAAGGCTTCCAAGATAAAGGATTTTAGTGGGAACTGTAAATGCCAGCTGTAAAATGAATGGGGAAAAGCCACATCCCCACCAGAATGGCAAAGCCTCCCCTGTCCCTGGATCCCAGCTCTGCCCAGCCCTCAGCACAACCCACAGGGGCTCAGCCAAAGCCTTCCCAGGGGATGAAGATCCTCTGGGCTGGATCCAGGACCTCCCTCCCCGCCTGGGGAAGGGCTTTTCCAGGGATCACACCCTGGAACCCCTCCCAGAGATGCCCCAAGACCTAAACCCAGCCCCTGCCAAGGCTCTGCAGTTTGTGCTCGTGAATCCCCCAATGCTCCAGGCCCAAAAACTCCTTTTCCCCTAAAACAAAAATCACTGCAGGCTCCCCCGGGACTCAGGGCCATCATCACAACAAACAATCCTTAACTTCCAGCACATCTTTATCCCTCCAGCCCTCTGGCCCTGCTTCTCCCCTAGCCCTGCTGGGATCTGTGTTTAACAGATGGGAAGGCTCCGAGCTGCTTTTACACGGGAAAAGCTGTTCCCCTCCAGCAATCTCAGCCCAGACAAGGCAGGAAAAATATGTTCCAACAGTGGGAATGGTGCTGGGGATGGGTGGCAGGGCTGGGATTTGGGCAGGGAACCCCATCCAGCCTGAATCCCTTTATCCTGGATGTGCCTGGGCTTGGGATGCACCACAGATCCCCAGCCAGAACTGCAGCAGGACACATGGGGGAAATCAGATGTGTTCTGTAGCTGGGGGGTGAAAATACACACATCCCCCCCCAAAAAAACCAAGGAAAGGTAATTCAGGCTGAAAGGAATAAGGAATTTGTCTTCACAAACAGAGCTGTGGGTCTTGCCAGTGGATAAAATCAGCAGTGAGAGATAAAGGAAACAATGGGGAGGATTCCACTGATTGATGAATGGAACCAGGGAAATTTGCATTTACAGACAAACCAAATGTCTGCAGATACATAAAACTGAATAGGGAGAAATGAGAGGAACAATGAGAAGATCCATAAATTCCATAAGGAATTGCACTGAGTGATGCAAGGGAAAGACAAAAGGGGGGGATTATACCTTAGAGGGGATCTCAGGTATTGGGTGTTTTTGCGAAGCCTGAGCCTCTGGAATCCCTCAGCCCATGGGGAAAGAGAGAGGGACAGGCAGGAAATTGGGATCAAAAGGAGGCTGCGTCCTCCAAAAACCTGAGAGAGCCCAGGGGAAATGCCCCATGGGCTCTCCCTTTATTCCAATAAAGTTCCAGGACTCCTCTGTCTCCTTTTTGGACATGAACCTCTGCTGTTTGTGGATTGATTTTCCTCACAAGGCTGTGAACTGATCCCCGTTACAGCCCTAATGAGATGCTCCCAGATTAATAACACAAATGCACACTAACAAGGAAAGCAACTGCAAAGAGACTTTGCAGGGAGCTGAACAAAGAGCAGGATAACAGCTCTGCTTTAACAGGGGTGGCTCTGGTTTTAATTCCTTCTGCTCTCCCTGAGTGAGCAGGGCAGGAGCAGCAGCACAGCCTGGGGGCCAGGGCACACAAGGATAAACTCAGCGGGGAATTGTCCCGTTTTTAAGGCCAGAAAAGTCCCTGGGCTCTCCTGCACAGGGGACAGTGGGGTGATGCCACAGCTCCTGGGCACTGCTGGCTTTCCTGGGATCCCTCGTGGAGCTCAGCAAAACCTCCAGCAAGAGACAGCAAAGTCAGCCTGCTGCCCTCCCCAGCAGGGAGAGTGCTCACAGTTCATCTCAGCTCCACTTATTTCATCTGGAATTGTTCCCCAGCAGCTGTAAGGTGCTTTTACAAGGATCCTACTGCATCCCAAAGGCATCCTGGTGTCTGTTTAACCCCATTGTGTGCAGCTTCTGACGAGTCTGATGTGATTAAATATCGGGAATATGGAGAGGGAGAGAGAAGTGTTATTTTATGAAACATCACACAGAAAGGATCTTACCTAATTCCTTTGGTTTGAGCAATACTGTGGAAGGAGAGCCTGGACACTGCAGAGATCACCTGGAAACGAGAGAAAAAGAAGCTGGAGTGCTTTGTGAGGACACAGCAAGGTTTGGGGGGAGCCCAAGGACCCTCAGCCTGGTGCTTGGACCTGAACCCCACTGAAATGGATGTCCCCCCTCAGTGTGACAGTGTCACCCCAGGGCTGGCAGGACACTGACAGTGCAAAACCTGCTTTAGGTTCCACCACTGAGCACAAAACACATTTAACCCTCAGCTGTGAAGTTATTATTGAGCTTCATCCGAGCAAACTCCATCTCCAGCTCATTTAATAAGCCCAGACCTGCGCTGGCAGGTTTTATGTGACACTGAGAAGCTCTGAGAAAACCCTCTTACTTTGTATTTTATTACAAAAGGATTACAACTCCTTTCGTGCCTCTCCTCACACAAAATGATCTTATTGAGGCAAACTTGCCAAGACTGAACAGCTCTGACTTCTTGCAATTCAATAAAGATGCATCATCAGTTTGTCAGAGGTGAGTGCAGACCATCGCCCTTCTCTGGCAGAAAAAGCCAGGAGTGATTCAACACCAAAATATTCCCCTCAGCCTTGCAGTCAGGAGCAATGAAACCACCAGATTTTTCAGAAAAAATCTCCCATTTTTGATGGAGGTTTTAATTGCTATGGGGTATTTTCAATGAAGGGGAATAAAGAATGGCTTTGAGTCCCTTGAAGATTTAAACTGTTTTACTCTGGTTCACATTCACCATTCCCAAGCTGATAAAAACAAAACCTGTTATTTTTGGGTTGGTTTCCAACCCACTGGACATGGATAAAGGGCTCCAGGTGTACAAACCCAACCCCAGGCTGCCCTGCTCCCAACCCAGCCACAGGGATCCCTCAGGTCCCTTTTTTTAGGAGTTTTACCCTGGTTTGCTGAGCCACCTCCTCACCACCCACCCAAGGTCCACAATTCTGGATTTTCTCCTGGGATGAACTCAGAGCCTCTGTTCCCCCCACATTTTCATCAATGAGAGCCCCATCTCAGACCCTCTTTCTCCCCCACACTTTTGCAACTTCATCTCTCTCATTTTTCATCTGCCAAGAACTTCACCCTGGTCTCAGCTGCTGGAGCCAACCCAGGGCAGCAACCACAGAACTGACACAGTTTGGTGTTCAGTGGGAGATTTTCACATAGAAAACAAGGCAAGAGACATCCCTGGAAGGCTCCAGGGCTCAGCACAGCACAGAGCATCACCAGTGGTACCCGAAACACCAACCCAGACAGGGCACAGGGGCTGGAGACTCCACTGGCACCCCCAGCCCTGCTCCAGGGGGCTGAAAATAGTGCCAGGGAAGTCCCAGACTGACTGAATGAGTCTCTTCCTCGCTCTATTTTTAGCCTTCTGAAGTAAAAATTCCGTTTATGAACCAGACAGTTCCAAACTGCGGGGTTTGACTTCCAGGGAAATTTAAGAGAAAAGCTCCCTGTTCTCCTCAGCCACAAAGTTTCCCTTTGTTCTTTGCTGAACAGCCCCAAGCGCTGCACAAACTCCACATCAAAGCCCTGTTCCAGTGAGGAGCTGAGAGAGGATCCCAAATCCTCACTCAGGTCACAGTGAGGAGCTGGGAGAGGATCCCAAATCCACACTCAGGTCACAGTGAGGAGCTGAGAGAGGATCCCAAATCCTCACTCAGGTCACAGTGAGGAGCTGAGAGAGGATCCCAAATCCATACTCAGGTGACAGTGAGGAGCTGAGTGAGGATCCCAAATCCTGGCTGAGGTGACAAAGAGAGGAGCCAGCACCACTGAGGATCCCAAATTCTCACTCAGGTGACAAAATGAGGAACCAGCATAGCTGAGGATCCCAAAACCATGCTCAGGTCACAGTGAGGAGCTGAGTGAGGATTCCAAATCCAGACTGAGGTGACAAAGTGAGGAACCAGCACAGCTGAGGATCCCAAATCCAGGCTCAGGTGAGACAGCAAAGCCACCCAGTGTGAGGGATCAGGCACAAAAAACCTCCCTGAGGCATCTCCAGAAGGCTGAACAGTGATTGTCCCAAAATCAGGGAATATTTTCCCACCACCAGCTCCTGCTAAGAGCAAGACAAGCCAAGCTCCCAGATCCCACCCCCAGCCAGGGAAGTGCTTAACGTGCATTTAAGGATGAGTAATCCTCTCAATTTCAACAGGATTAAACAACATTCTTAAAAGTAAATCAGCCCTTAAGTGCTTGCTAAACCGTGTCTCGTTTCTCCCTATAAAACAATTTATTTGCAGGAAAGCCAGGCCTGACTTCTGGCCCTGGTGCTTGGCCAGGCCAGGCAGGATCTGTCCCACACACACGAGGGTTCCTGATCCCATCTGAGGCTTTTCCCTGCTTCAGGAACACCAGCTCATCCCAAAATAACTGAACAGATATTCCAACCTGCCCTGGACACTCCCAGGGATGGGGCAGCTCCTCTGTGCCAGGGACTCACCTCCCTCACAGCCAAGAATTCCTTCCCAATTTCCACCCAACCCAAATCTCTGTCACTTTAAAGCCATTTCCCTTTGTCCTGTCACTCCATCCCTTGTCCAAAGTCCCTCTCCAAATAATTTGAAGATGCTGTTTGGAAAACTGTTCTCTTATCTGTGCATTTTTCTTCCAGGACATGTAGGGCTGTGGGTTTTAACAACAGGGGCTTATGCAGAGTATTGCTATTACTAATATTACTTCTTCACCCATTTCTCAATGCAATTTCCTCCCTGGAAACTGCATTCAGCACACAAAATTACCATAAAAGCTCTATATTACATCCCACTGACAATAAGATGGCAGGAATAGAAATGGGAATGTAAAGGTACCAAAGGCAGGTGATGCAGATTCTTCTCTCTGCCAGTGACCTGCAAAGGCTTCCTGGGGACATTTCTGGTGCTTTTGCCATTAAAAGTGAGGGATTCCTTCACATTCCTGAAATTCCAGTGTGTCTTGGGAGCTAAATCTGATCATTTACTGACCAGAGAGATCATTGCTGCAAAGCAGCAGCACCACAGAGTAAGGCCCTGCATGTGATTTCAGGTTGAAGTGCACTGAGTTCTGCACTTCATGGGGAAAAGAAAGAAAATAAAATTAAGATTAAAAAAAATTAAAATAAAATAAAATAATCAAGAATCAAAATAGGTTCCTTACACACACATTGAAAAAAAGCCAAAATTAGTAAAGAAATGGGATTTTTGAAAAGAATAAAAAAACCACGACAGCCACACCACTGCAATAAGAAATTCACCACTTTTCTTCCTTACTACCAACACTTTCTTTTAGGAATTACGGATTTGAAAATAAACCAAAGCCAAACAGAAAATAAATTATTATGTTCACTGCTCTTCTCCTTCCTCCAGCGTTGTTTATGGCTGATGGTATCTCTGAGCATCTAGAAAACTTTAAAATAAACTTCTTTTTTTTTTAATTTGAAAAAACAAACTGACCCAGCTGGGCTGGAGAACACTTTGCACAGGAGGAAATTCCCAGCTCTGGGAAGCCTTGGTATCCAAAAAACCATTTCTGGCACAGCCTCTGAAGGCTGATTTGGGATTGAGGCTGTGGCACCGCACTGGGGTTTAGGGTGACCCCAGACAAAATGACATTTCTCCATGACACAAAACAGAATTAATTAAATATTAAGCCATGTTCTTGTCAGAAATCCCTACAGGACAGAGCCTGGAAGGTCCAGCCCAGAGTGAATTTAACAGGAATTCTCCTGTCCAGAGGAATCTCTCCAGGAGTGACCCTGAGAGGGGGAATGAGCTGAGGGCTCCCAGCCAGCACTGAGTGTTCCCAGAACAAACTGAGATTTGCTCTGAGCAAATCAGGAGCTCTGCCCAGCACTGATAACTCTGGGCAGAGACCTCTCTGCACATCCCCTGCCAGGGAGAGGGGGTTTCACAGCCTGGAATTAAACAGAATCGTTTTCTGCTTTGCCCCTAAACTCCTAAAGGGCAAAACAAATCCTCAGGCCAAGCATCCTCAGCCCGAGGCAGAAACCTGACCCCAAAAAGCCGATACAAACCGATGGTTATCTCTGAGCAACCAGAAAAAAAATCTCAAATAAACTCTCTCAGGTTTGAAAAAACAAACTGAGCCCGCTGGGCTGAGAACACTTGGCATGGGAGGAACGCAGAGGTTCCAGTTCTGAGGGGGACAATGGCATCCCACAACAAAAACACTGCTGGGGACACCCCCAGGGACAGGAATGCTGAAAGAAAAGCAGTCCTGATGATGCCTTTTCCTGGTGTTAGGAAAATGCAGCCAGACACGGTTAAAGGGGTTGGGGTCTTTCCCTCAGGATTTGAATCAGGATCTCGTTTGATGCATCCACTTCCCCCAGGTGCCAGCGTGGCAAATGCACCCCCGTCAGTCACACACACCAGTTCTAGACTTTGCACAGCCCAGATCCAACAAGGGAGCCCAATGCTGGGGCTGGGCTGGGCTCAGCTGGAGTTTCCAGAATCTGTCCTGCCAGGGGCCCTTGGCTTCCTGAGCCAGCAGAATGTTTGGTGTCCCTGGCTCTGCAGCTCTGGGCTCTTCAGCCTCAGGGCCTGCAGGGCACTCACAGAGCACTGAGCACTGAACTCAGTAAAAGGTTACAAGTGTGCATGCTGATACTTGTGGGTACAGAGAACTGTGTAAAAGGGATATTAAAGAAGAGACAAAAATCATTCTGGCATCACTGAGAGCAAAGAGGATTTGAGAACCCTGAATTTCTCCCGCTGGTGCCCGTGGCTGGTCAGCTCCTGTTTGCTCCTCTCCTGCACACCTGGGCACCTGCCAGCCCCTCCCAGGTACCTGCACACCCCCTGGGCTGGGCATGAGCTGCAATTTCCAAACCAAGGTCTCACCAGCTCCTTCCAGCTCTCCTCTGTCTGCAAATCCCTGTCCTGTGCTTTGGACCTTGGCTGGAGCAGCCCTGGAAGAGCAGAACACAAAGCACAACCTGCCCGCTGTGGATCAGTTATTTGTGCTCTTGCCTGGGCACAAACTGCAGGGTCCTGAACAGCAATCACAGCAAGGGCTGCTGCTGCTTCAGCATCCTGGCAATTTGCTGGGGAATTCCTGAAATCCACATCTCCTGACACAACCTGA
>JAHLSL010000016.1:6819710-6834635 GCA_025920805.1 Petroica traversi
TCACTAGCCAAAAATCACGTTCTATGCTGAATATTCTGATTTTCACTGACCAATCCAAGACAACATACAGATTCTAGAGCGTTTACATACAGCCTATGAGCATCCTTGTATTACCATATGGTGTTGTATTTTAAACCCTAAAAACTGCTTTTTTACCTAATGCTGAGTTAGTAAAGTCTGCTCTGAGCCTTGGCCCTGCAGGCAGGCAAGGGCCACTGTCTGATCAAGGAATTGTTCAATCAAAGAAGGAGATTCCCTGGGTGGCCATTCCTTTGTTTTTCAGTTTATTCAGTAACTGAGTTTAGTATCTCAAAACTTGTCTTCATTTCAATCTCGCTTGTCATTTCGATATTTTCAGCATCTTTCACCAGGTAATAATTTCTATAAGACTTTCCTATTTCTTCCTGCCCAGCAGAGAGCCCCATCCTGAGCAGGGAGGGCAGGGGAGCAGCACACAGAGGGTGCTGGCACCCCAAGGAACTTGGTGCCTGTAGGATTGAACTCTGCGGGATTTGGTTCTGAGGGTAAAATAGAAGTGAGAGATCTCTAAAGATGGGTTTAGAGAATGGGAGTTTATTGTGAAAGAGCGTGGGTGTGAGAGGCTGCTGGGCTGCAAGACACAGCTCAGAGCAGGCCAGAGAGAGAGAGAGAAAGAGGCAAAAAGAGAGAGCAAAAAAGGACCAATTTGCCATTTACAATACAATAAATCATCTTCTCTGTTGAATATTCTAATTCTCTTTAACCAATCTGAAACAAGCTACAAACTCTACAATATTTGCATGCAACCTATAAGAATCATCACATTACCATACGGGGTTATATTTTAAACCTTAAAAAAACTGCTTTTGGGACTCTCTCCCAGGCAGGCAGGGTTTGCTCTGCCCTTTGGCCCTGCCTGGGCAGAGGGCATTGTTCTATCCAGAAGGAGGATTCCCTTCAGCCAGCTCTACCATTGTTTCTTAGTTACTCTTCAACTCAAACCTTGTCTTCATCTCCATTTCGATTCTACTTTCCATATTTCCAGCATCTTTTGCAAGGTAATCACATCTATAAGGCTTTCCTATTTCATCTTCCCCAACAGGTGCCCGTGTCCCCTGTGCCAGCTCGGATGCAGCAGCACAGCAGCTCCTCAGCAGCTCCCAAAGTGTCACCAGCTGCTCATCAGCTGCTAAAAACGCCTTGAAAAATTAATAGGAACAGATTGAGCAAGTGGAACACGCAGGGAGCAGGAGCTTTGAGGAATTGAGAAGAAGCTTTGAGGAATTGAGAAGCTTTGAGGAATTTCGACGCGTGACACTCGAATTGGGTAGGCTGGGAAGAGCCCAGCCTTGGCACAGCAGAGAAAATGCCAAAAATGCACTCACACATCACTCAGAGAAAGGGAAACCTGGCTTCAACCACCTCGAGCTCCTTCTCCCAGCCCTTCAGTGAGACTTGGGAGACAAAGAGCAGCTGGGCCGGGCACTGTGGGCAGCCTGGGGTTGCAGGGGGAGGGGAAAAAATGGGATTTATCCACATGTTCATCCAGACTCCCATCAGCAAAGCCCCTGATGGCTCTAAGGGCTCAGGTTTGGACACTCGATGTTGGTAAAGGTCATCAAGATGGATGAGAGTCCTTGACAAGGCCCTGTGCAGGAGGGAAGGAGGGTCCCAGCAGCCACCGACGGAAAATCAGTGAGAAAGGAGCAGGAATCGCTGGTGCCAGCAGGGCAGGGTTATCAATAAATGTCAACTGCACCCCAAAGGCCATCGGAGCAAATGTGAGGATGACATCAGAGAAACAACTGCTGTCACCTCAGGTGTGAGCAGGACAGCCCCAGAGGGCCAGGGAAAACACTTCCTTGGAGCTCCCGAAACTCCTCCCTGGAGCTCCCAAAACTCCTCCTTGTAGGTCCCAAAATTCCTCTCTGGAGCTCCCAAAACTCCTCCTTGTAGGTCCCAAAATTCCTCTCTGGAGCTCCCAAAACTCCTCCTTGTAGGTACCAAAATTCCTCCTTGGAGCTCCCAAAACTCCTCCCTGGAGCTCTCAAAACTCCTCTCTGGAGGTCCCAAAATTCCTCCCTGGAGCTCCCAAAGCTTCCAAAACTCCTCCCTGGAGCTCCCAAAGCTCCTCCTTGGAGCTCCCAAAATTCCTCCTTGGAGCTCCCAAAAATCCTCCTTGGATATTCCAAAATTCCTCCTTGGAACTCCCAAAAATCCTCCTTGGAGCTCCCAAAACTCCTTCCTGGAGCTCCCAAATCTCATCCTTGGATATCCCAAATCTCCCTGGAGCTCCCAAAACTCCCAGAACAAAGGGATTTTGTAGCCAAACAGGTAAAACTGGTTTCTGTCCCGTGGAGCTCCTGGAAATGCCCGACAAGTATTTACTTGTGGGAAGGGAACAGGAAACTGGGATTTGTTCTTAGCTGGCTCTGCTGGCATTTTCCAACTGCCAGTAAGAGCACATTAAAGTCCTACTGACTTCTCAACTGAGAGTTTTACAAAGCACAAAATCCCCCAAAATCCCCCAAAATCCCCAAAAATCCCAAGTCAAGGTGAGCCCCTGCTCAGGTGCCTCATGTGGGGCATGAAAATCCACACTGCAAATAACCACGTGTGCTTGAGGGCAGCAGTGTCTGGAATTCACAGAGGAAAAGCTCAGCCTGGTGTGAAATTCAAAATTGAGGAGTGGGACAGAAAAAGGAGAAGGGGATTTTTCTGTTCTGATCAATACTGAGGAGCATCGAAAAATTTTCCACTGAAAAATTTTCCATTGAAAAATTTTCCACTGAAAAAAGGCAATGTTTCCTTTATATCCACACACAAACAAAATATTTTCTGATTTTTTTAATTAAAAAAAGGCCAAAAAAAGTCTCTGAAAATTGAGTTTTAATGACTTTTCCCCCATCTGCTATTAAGGCTGTTTTTTGTTCAAAACATCTTTCTTTCATGCCATATTTTGGCCAGATGCAGACGATGTGCTTGGACTGCAGAAAGGAGCATTTGATAGCATTACCAAGAGATAACCAGCTCAGTCTGAGCCTTGCAAGAGAAAAAAAAACCTTTTTATTTCACACCAGGCCCCGAGCTCCTCCCTGGTATCGCCTCATCAGCCCGGGAGTGAACCAGCCCGCAGGGATGGATCTGAAAGGGAATAATTCCCCATCAAAATCAACTCTGCTCGGATGAGACTTCCACCAAAGCATCGAGACAGCACGAGACAGGCTGTGAATGGGGGGAAATGCATCCTTGTCAAAATGACATCTCCCTTGGGAGCAGAATCCCCACAAAAGAGCTCGTGTCGGGTTTCGGATCCCGCGCTCCTGGAGTGCTTTGTGTGCCGGGTGCTGAAATAATTGTGTTTGACTTATTTAACAATTTAACATTCACACGCCCGGCTTTACAGCTGGAGAAATAAAAATCACATGGTTGAGGGGCTAAAAGGGGAAAGGAAAAAGGAAAAGAAGGATGGTTTGACAATGTATGGATATTTATGCGGGAATTACATCCGTGAGGAGAACGTTCAGCTGAGCAAACTCCCTCCCCCTTGCTGGCTGGCAATGGGATTTGGGAGAGGTGGGAATGGGCAGTGAGGGGCTGCAGTCGAGGATTTGGGGGATTGGGGGCAAAGAGGAGGAGCAGCTGCCTGTCCTTGAGCTGCTCCAGCTGGGAATTCCGTGTTCCCACCACTCATCCAGCCCCACTTCCAGCCCCACCTCGAAGGAAAAACCCTCAGGAGTGATGAGTGCTGACCCACAAAGCAAGCAGGGATCTGGGCTCTCCTTGGGGTGTTCCCAGGCACCCTGAAAGTCGCAGCAGAGCTGAGTTTCCTCTCCCAGCAGCAGCACCCTGGTGGTGCCTCTGGATAAAGGAACAAATGGGGTTAAAAAACAAACCCCTCCAAAATGTCCAGTCAGCCCAGCAGCGCTTAATTTGCCACCCCAGGTCTCCTCCACATGTTCTGCTCCATTCCCACTTCATGCCCAGGGCATGGAGATTTTTGCTGAGCACTGCCCAGTCCTGAGCCCCAGATCCCAGAGGGATCCTGTGGCAGCTCAGGGAGCCCAGGACACGAGAAGGAAGAGCTGATGGGTCAAGAGACAGAACTGCCATCAGAGCAGCCTCCAGGGGATCCCCAGAATGTCCCTGCAGGTTATCCCAGCAGGAATGCCACCACAGCCCTCTGCTAACAAAGGTCTCGCTGATGTGTTTTTCATAAAGTGCTTTATTCTATTTATTCTGTTTATTCTATTTATTTCCTAAAGTGCAGATGTGGAGCATTATCAGCAAGAGATGTTTGCAGGGAAGGAGGTGGTGGCACTGGTATCTGTAAAGCTCTGGGCAGGAGCTGACAAGTCCTGTCCCAAAATAATTCCCTGTTTATTAAGAGCTCCATTAATCCAAGCTGTTTCTATTGGAATGTCTCCATGAAAAAGCACCATCCCAGCTTGCTGCATCTCCCTCCTCACACCTAAACACCAGTGGGTTTTCCCAGTTTGCCCCCAGTGTGGGCAGTTTCTCACCCAGCCCTGGCACCAGCACGTGCTGTGCACTGCATTTTATTCCTGTAAAATACGGGATTTCTTCATCCCAGCCCCAGGCAGGGGTCCCAGCTCCAGCAGGAAATGCTTCCATGGGGGATGAGCAGAGCATGGAAGGTGTCTGAAGCAATCAGACACAATCTGCACTCGGTGATGTCCTCACTCCCTCCTGGCCCTGCAGCTGCTTCCCGCAGGGATGTCCTGGTGGGAATTTCCCTCAGGGACTCTGTGCTGGCACTCAGGGGGTGATGGCACTGTCACCTCCCCTCCAGCGACTCCAGCAGAGCTGCTGGGCCCACCCTGCCTGTCCCTGTGTCAAGCCAATCACTCCACGACATAAATGATCTCGATTAATTAAACGTCCATCCCCTCTCTTGCTCCTGACAGCATTCCCAGGTTTTACACTGCCAAAGATGGGCTCCAGGGCAAGGGCAGGTCCCAGCTCTCCTCTGGACCCCTGTGGGAAGGACTCCAAGTGCCCTTGGCCCTTCCCTGCCTTTGGTTTGCCCATTCCACACAAGAACCTTTCCTAAGAAACCCCAGCACCTTTTCTGGGGAGTGATGAAGGTGCCAAACACAAACCAGGGGCTCTGGCACCACCCCACGCCTGGCAAAGGGTCCACCCAGAGCAGCACGGGCTCTGCTGGGCTCACCCCAAACCCAACTGCACATCCCACAGCTCGGGATGGAGCTTTAAATGAAATGTTAGAGAGGGAAACCTGGCCAGGCCCATCCATGAATCCCACAGAGCCGTGACCCATCCCAGGTGCCTTCCCAAAGGATCCCAGTGCTGTTCCCAGCTCCAAGGCAGGATCCAGCCCTGTGGAAATGCCCAGCTCTCCTCTCACATCACATCTTTGTCCCTGCCTTTGTGTGCCTGGG
The DNA here is from genome assembly GCA_025920805.1 of Petroica traversi. Taxonomy (NCBI): domain Eukaryota; kingdom Metazoa; phylum Chordata; class Aves; order Passeriformes; family Petroicidae; genus Petroica; species Petroica traversi. Next base: position 6,825,113 of record JAHLSL010000016.1, read on the forward strand.
GCCACATCTGTCCCCAGAGCTGCTCCTGCACTGCACGGCGCCATCAGGCTGGAACTGATCCCTCCCCGCAGCAAAAACGCCAAATAAATACAATTACAAACAGAGAAATAACCCAGTGCAACCTGTAAAGCAAACAGCTGGGGTGCTCCGTGCCTGTTGCCACCGAAATTGTAACTTCAGAGCAGTTTCCCCACCCGGACACAGATGAGTCACTGGTGAATTTGCATTTGGGATGTAAATACTGAGCTCTCACTGCTCCATGTGCCATTCCCTTCCCAAACCCCCTCTAAAGCTGCGTGACAGTGAGACAACAGAGTGGAAATCATAAGCTTTGATGGGGAAGAACTATGCAGAAAAAGGGCCAGGACTGTATTAAACTATATTAAAAAGCCAGCACGGAAAGCAGTTCAAACAGCTCCCTGTAAAGCAGCTCAGCTCTCTGGGGCTCTGTTTAACAGACAGCCTTTTATTAGAAAAAGTCGCTGAAGATGGCTGTTTAGCACTTCCAATAAAGGATAGGTGCATGGGGAGGGAGGATTTTATTTTTTCCATTAAGATTACAGAAGGGCCTGAGGCTGAAAGGAAAACATCCAGATCCAGAATTTCCTTTCTGCCCCGTTCATTCATGCACCAGGATCTGAACTGGTCTCAAACTGGGGGGGTTCTCTGGCTTGGAGGGTCCACCAGGCGGTTTTAGCCGAGGAAAAGGCACATGGATGATGGAAATGAAGAAAGAAATGCCAAAAAAAAAAAATAAAGGGTGATAAAAGAGAGGCTCTGCAGGCAGCCCAACCTCTCCCCTGCCCCACACACCCTCTGCCACAGCTGGGCACAGCTGGCTGGGAAGAACACGACATCTTTTATCCCCAAAAACCCCCAAACTGGAATTCAGGAGCCTGGCAGAGCCTCCAGCTACACCATTTTGCAGGGAAATCTCTTTTCCACAGCCAGTCCAGGGCAGGAATTGCAGGAGACAAGGGAGGATCATCTCCCCTGGGAGAGCCAGGCTGAGCAGGGGGGCTCCTGAGCTCTCAGAAAGTGGAGTTTGATTCTCCTCATCACCCCAGAGCTGCCAGAAAAATCCTCCTTCCTGCCAAACCTTGGGTCTGCTCCAGTTCTCTCCCCGTGGCAGGTTATTAATGCTCATTATCATCAACATCTCGGTGGGTGAGACTGGGTTTGTGTTCCACCCGTGCTCCCCACTCAGCTCAAATCCCAGCAAGGACAGGGGGAAAAAGCCTGGAAAGCTGTGAGAAAAAATTCCTAAAGGATTGTGGAATCATCTTGGAAGGAGCACGGGATGTGCAGGGCCTGAGTGAGGCAACACCAACCCCCACCCCGTTTTTTCATCAGAACATTAAAAATTATGCAAAATTGCCTTGGAGAGCAGAGAAGGATGACCAGAGAGGCTTGAACCAGCTGATATTTGCTCCACACACCCCTCAGACCTCAGATTTGTTGCATTATCCAACCTCAAACATAGCAAAAACAGCCTGGAAATTTTCTTACCAATCCCACTGCCCGGCTTTTCCCACCTTGAGGATGAGGAGGAGTCAAGACACGTAAAAAATAGCACTGTTAAAAATAACATTAAAAATGCTCCTGTTTGGGCCCTCAGACCCGCAGAGAAAGATGTTTCATTATCCAAGGGTAAGAAATTAATTATGCTTTAATCAGGTTTTTTTCCCCACTACAAAAAGCAAGTGTTTTTGGCTCGCTCTGCTCTTGAAGGGAAACCCTGAGAAACTCCACTCCCCTTTGCTCATCTCACCCAGGATCCAGCTCGGGGCTCACTGGAGCATCAGGGATCATCCCCTGGACCAGCCCCCTGAGCTCTGCACCCCTATTAATAATTAATTAATAACCAATTAATAAAAAAAAATTAATAAACAGAGCATCAGGACTCCCTCTGTGCAGACAGCATCTCCTCTCCCCCTCCAAAACAGGCGAGATCCCCATTTCAGGCAAAAAAATCAATTTATTAGGAGTTTTAAGGGGATCAGACAAGTTTGGCACCACGTGAAGAAGCTGCACCCCCTTCCTTTGGCTCCTGCAGGTGTCAGGGGCATCCCCAGGCCCTGGGGTGGGTTTGAGATGCCCTGGTGCCCAATCCTCCCGCCTGGCACTCCGAGCTGGTTTCCATAGAAACGGGTGGATAGCACACACAGGAGCTAAATCTTATTTACTGAGTTAAAGAAAAGGGCTGCACGAGCTATGGTTTAGTCCTGGGGGTAAATGTGATGTTGTGAGAAATACAGAGATTTCCACAATGGCAGAGAAGGTGGCTTTTCACTGCTGGTTTTTGCATTAACATCAATTATTGCATAATAAGATTAAGATAAATTAACGCACACCCCCCTTAAAAAAAGTTCCACTGCCCTCATTTCCTAACAGATATTTACACATAATTTTTTTTACTAAATGCTACTGGGTTTGGGAAGATTAGTTCCTATTCCCCAATCAGAAATAATCCCTAACTAATAAAAGAGGAAATCCACACTTAGTAACAGGTTCTACCTTGGCCAAAAGCATCATTTAAAGCAGGTTTCATGACCTCAAATCCAACAAGATGCTCTCAAATTGCAAACTCTCACTTTTTTCCCCAACAGATATATTTAGGGCAGGCCAGAATTAAAGTAACAAACTTATGGACACCTGAGGGAAAAGCTGCTTGTAAAACATTGAATTTTGGTGCATCGCTTGCTCTCTGCTAAGAGGGGAAGGTTCCTTGTGCTCCTCCTCAAAAACACACGCACAAAATCTGACAATGCTTTGAATATTAAGATTTATAGGCTGGAGATGTCCCTCAAATCCTGCACAAGGGCAGGGTTGGAATATGTATTATTTGGGATGAATAATACATGATGGCTCTGTAAATCCAGCCCCAGCTGAGCTCGTGCTCCTGGAGCCAGGGAGGGTTTGGGACCACACCGAGCTGACTGCAGGGAGCATTTATCTCTTTGCTGATGAAGGGACTTGGAAAAGGGGCTGGAAAATCCTAATTAATGACTGGAATTCAAACCCCACGCACGTCACTCCCCGTGACAGCCCCAGTCTCTTCCCTCCAGAGACCCTGGGGCTCACTCCAGCCCTGGCTGCTGGGAACCAGGCTCAGTTTGAAATAAATGAAGCACTGGCAAACATTTCCTCACTGGGGGTGTAAGGAGAGGTCACTGAATAAAGGGGACCTGCAAAATTCAGGCAAGGATTGTGTTTAATCCCCTTGAATTTGGCTCAGCCATCCTGGAAAAGGCACCAGTTTTGGAGGCTGCCCCCAGCCCCATCCCCAGGATGTGCCACATGTCCCATGTCACATCCTCCAGTGATCACAAACAGGCCAGGAATCAGATTTTCAGCATTTCCCTGTGCTGGACATTCCCAGCAGTTCTTTTGGAAATGTCCATGGCTTTTCCAGGCAATTGACAGCAGCATGGGATGTTCTCCCATGAGCTGAGCTGGGATGACATTGCTCATGGCTCTGCCAGGGTAATAAAGGACCCAGGCAGCAAAGCAGAAATCAATATGGATGAGTGTAATATTTTTCATAATGTCTTTATTGTGCACGCTGCTATTCACAGACACACTTTCTCCTCATTTTCTTTTTCTTTTTTATTCCCAGGGAATGAAGTGATGGGAAATCTTATTCCACACCAGAAAAAAAAAATCCAAAACTGATTTAATCCTCCTTAAGAGTTTATAAATCAACCCCAAATAGGAGCAGACTAAATCAAACACCCACCCTAAGTGGTGGAGCTGCTTTTTCAGACCCATCCTGAAGGCCCAGGTCCTGCTGGTGACACTGGGGACATCCACGTGGCACAGAGCTGGGAGCAGGAAACTGCCTGAGCCCCCGGGATGCTCCTGGAATGAGCAGAGGAAGAGAAACTCCACTCAAACAGGAAACCCTGCAAAGCAAACACAGCAGAACCACATCCTCTCCAAAGGCATCCTCTCCGGGGCAGCCGTGACCCCAAACGCCCGGTGCTGAAGGGAAGGGAGGAATTGGGGACACAAGGGACATTTGCAGCAGGGAATTGCACCACGGACCTCCAAACAGGGATCATCCTGCCCCAGAAGAGCAGGGAAAAAAATTCCAGGCTCCCAACTCCCACCCGAGGCTCTGATGCATCAGCACCTCCCTTTTGCCACACGGGGAGCCCTGGATTTGGGGCTGTGCCCCTTCCCTGCAGCTCTGCCCTGCCCTGCTTGGCACCAGCACTGAGGCCACTCCAATTTTCACTTATTTATTGCTGTAGGATGAGCATGGAAACACCCAAATTCTCAAAAAAATAAAAAAAAAAATTAAAAAAAAGCATTGGGCAGTGAAGCTACTGCCAGAGCCATGTCCCCATCCCTGCCAGGGACTGCCACCATGCCAAGCAGGATCAAAGTCTCCTGATATCAATTAAACAGCAAAAATGACCTTAATTTCCCCCACGGAGCAAACACCTCACCAAGGCTGTGCTTCCAGGCTTGGTGTGTGAGAAACCTCTTGGACACAGAAGTGAAGCCACGTCAGACAGCAAAAGCCTTGGTGCAAAGCTTTGTTCTGGTGCCAGGTTCAAAAAGTCACTGCCACCCTCTCTGTCCCCTGTGTCACCTCCAGGCCCACTCCAACTGCTTTGACTATTAAATAAGAGCAAATCTTGCACAAAGTCCTTCAATCCACAAGCCTAATCCCACCTTCAAAGGCACCCGGACACTTCAGAGCACCTGGCTGGATGCAGAAGAAGCTCTTTATATTTTAAAATATCCAGTTCTGCTGCTGCAAGGCTGAATTCACCTGCAAAGTTAAGCCAGAGGCTGCAATCCCCAGCCAGCACCAGGAACCACTCACACTCACACTGAGCTGCTGCCATTTGATTTTAACTGGTCCCAATCCTGCCCCAGCTGATTGTCCCCAAAGCATCCATGCAGCAAAAACATGGCTTTTCTCCGGGCAACTCCTTGGGTTTTGGTACCTCCAGAAGGGTTTTTTGAGTTTAATAAAGGAGAAAAGGAAAAGAAATGATTCCTCTGGGGCTTTGCTGGTGGTGAGTAAGCAAAAAGCATTGATTAAAAATGAGCAATGAGAAGAGGAAGCGCCTCTGTGCTCCACAAACAGCTCGGGACACAATGGTCCACACTGTACAGAAATCCAAACCAGGGGAACAAATAAGCCCTTCTTGGCCACTGAGCCAAAGGATGGCAGGATGGAGGCAGGAAGGGACATCTGAACTAAATGTGGGTGATAAGATATCAATGAGAAGGGTGGAAAAGGAGATTTTAGCGGGCTCAGAATGAGCCAGGCCCCCATGGGGATTCCCAGGCTGGCTCCCAGAGCTGCTGCCCCTGCTCTGGCTCCAGCTGGGACATCCCCACCAGGCAGCTCTGAGAAATCCTCTCTGGGAGGCTGGGGAGGCCTGAGAGTGCCCAAGGCCAGGTTGGATGGGGTTTGGAGCAATCTGGGATCGTGGAAGGTGAGCAGGAGGGGCTGGAACTGGATGGTTTAAGATCCCCTCCAACCCAAACTCTTCTCCAACAAGAGGTCCCACATGGACTTTTTAGCACTGATGTTCCCACCAATCCCTCACAGCCATTAACAAATCCCCCCCAAAACCTCTGCACTTCCCAAATGGAAAACCCAAGGTCCAAAAGCACCTGAAAAACGAGATCAAGAGAAAATGCAGCAGGATGGAGGTTGGGCTGAGCTCTGCATGTGTTGTGCTGCAAGCCCCAGAGCAGGGAGGGAGCCAAGCCATGCCTGGAGCAGCCAAGAAAAACTGAGCTGTATTTACATGCAAAGCACTGAACAGCAGGTAGGGAAGCAGAGATCCAACACAGCTCTGTGCAAAGGGGAAACAGGGTTATCCACGGCCACATTTTGCAGGAATATTTGGTATTTTCAGGGCTGTGGGCATATATATATGCAGGAATATATTGGGTATATTCAGTGAGGGGTGCAGGCAGCTCTGTGCACCCATGGCGGGCAAAAAGGGAAATCAAAGTTGAAAATCACACTCAGGCTGTTAAAAATACTTTTTCCTATTCCCTCACCTGAATTCCCACTGGGAAAACACGAGTGTGTTCATTTATTGCATCATCAGGGCTGTGGGGGAAGGGAGTCACAGAGGTTGGGGTGTTTTGGGCAATTTGGGCATCACCATCACCCCAACCCCCTGGCCAGGGGGGGAGAAAGCAGGATAAATCTCCAAGGAAAAAGGGGCATGGGAGGAGTTTTAACTCCTTGGAGGGGGCAAAAAGAAACGCAGAAAAAAACCAGAGTTGAGGACACAGAGCACAACTCAGCTGCCTCCCCTCGCCTTCCCCGGCAGAATGTGCACAAACACATCCTGTGGCCAGGGCTTTTCATCTGCTGCCAGGGAGATAAAGGGAATTCCTGCTGGGAGGAGGCAGTGCTGGCACCAGGACAGCAGGACAAGGGCCACAGCAGCCACTCTGCACAGCCAGGGCTGGGGACACAGCTCTGGGGACAGCCCAAACCATCGCTCCTTCAGACGGGGAAAAGCCCCAAGATCCGAGCCCTGCCCGGGATTCCTGTGCCAGTGAGGGGAGGGAAACACAGAGGAAAGCAGGGCTGGGGACAGGGGATCATCCAAGGGACACAGCAGTGACAGGCAGGATCCATTAAAAAAATGGGAGTATCCCCAGCAAGGAGCCACCAGCAGCTCCAGCTGGTGGCTCCTTGCTGGGGATACTCCCATTTTTTTAATGGATCCACGACCAAATTCCCAAGAAACAGAAATCCCAAAACTCCCCGCGGATCAAGGTTTGGGAAGGGTCTGGCAGAGCTCAGGCTCTGCTCCTGCTCCAGCACCAAGCCCAAGGGAAAGGCTCATCCCAAGGGAAGCACCACCCCACGGAGATCCCTACACATCCCAGCACAAGGAACAGCTGGAAGCTTATGGGATTTCTGTCTGGGAACAGGATCTGCTGGGGGCAGCCCAGGGGGTGAAGGGGGCACAAGGAGAGGGCAGAGCAGGCAGGCAGGGATGGGAAAAGGCAGGAGACTGGGGGTGTTTGAGCACAGAAAGGTTCTGCCCAGGATTTACCCCAAAGCAGCTAATCTGCTCTAACAGGAGTAAAACAAAGAGTGATGTCACCAGCTCCATCTGCTTCAAATTTTCTCAAAGCTTTAAATCTTCCTAATTAATTTTTTTTTAAAAAAAGAGAGATAAAAATACCCACCAACATTTACTAAACGAACCCACACATACACAAAATGCCTTTCCTTCCAACCAGATCAAAGTTTTGACACTGGGAAGCTCAGAGAAGTTATAAAAGGTTATAAAAAAACAGTGGGGTGGGCACAAGAAGGGGCACCTGGCTGGTTTGGGAGGTGACCACCACGTTGTCACCTCTGGGAGCTTTGGTGTCAGGGCAAAAATATTTTTTCCAGTGAACTCTTGGGCAGAAAGGAGGTTTGCTCACAGTAAGGTCATTGTGTCCCAGCAGCTCATCCAGGGAAAGCTTTGGGAATCTTGGGATTCCCCCAGGAAGTCCCATGGGAGGAGAATCAGCCCAGCAGCAGCTGGAGAGGCCCAGGGAGCACCTGGGGAGGAGCCACCACAGGGTTTGCCCATGGAGTTTGTCCCAACTCCACGGAAGGTCAAACCAATCCTCAGAAATACCAGCCCAAAATTGCATTTCCACACTTCCAAATGCAAACCCAAAGAAGCCCAAATTTCCCAGGCCATCACTGGTTTCACAGCCTGAGGAGAGGCCTGGATGAGATCTGCCAGCTCAGAACTGCCAAAACATCAATATTCTCCAAAAATCTCAGCGTGGGGCTTGTGTCCTTAAATCACAAACAATTCCTGGCCCGTATCTTCCTAAAAATTTAGACCTATACAATTTTTTAATTGACTTATTAAGGATACACCTGTATTTCTGCAGCTGGTTCTTATTCCCAGAGGAAAAGCCCCTTTCCCAAGTTTATCCCACACAAACCTGGGCATCAGCAATATTGGGATACAGGGCTGCTGCTTGGCTGCTTTAATATCCCAACTCACCCAGCTCCTTGGGATCTGATTTATAACTGCAGCAGAAAACCTTATTGGAATCAAAACTAATTTATAGACTCAGGAGGGGAAAAAAAAAATAAATTGACGTTTTCTAGATCACACACCGTCGCTGTAAATCAATTTCCATTTTGTGCCCCTGGTGCAAGCTGCTTCCAGCCTGGGTGAATAAATGCCAGGAGTAATGAGTTTGGAAACAACCAGTAACAAAGAAATGACAGTCACTGAAAAATCCTTCTCCTGCCAGAAAACCCCGAGTGCAGATTAAAGCAATTACCAAAACCCGAGTGACGAGGCAGAGGAGAGCAGGAATTTGAACAAGGAGATGATTTTCTGTCCTTTTATTTATTTTTTGTTGTTGTTGTTTATTTTATCTTCCTCCTCCAAACAAAGCCATGGGAGATGCTCAGTCCTCTCCTCCTCAGCTCCACGGGAGCTCATCATTGTTGGAGGGGATGAACTGAGCAGCAATTCTGGATGTGGGTAATGAGTGTCCCAGGGATGTGAGGCAGGGAAAGCTCTTGGAAAGCAGAAAGGCTGAGCAGGGAAGGGCTGGGCAAGGAAAGGAACAGCAGGAACAGAATCCCCAACGCAGCCACCACTCCCAAACACGTCCTGGGCTCAGCAAACTGCAATTTCCTGCAGGATCTCTCTTCCCTCTGGTTGTTACTGCAGGTTGAAGATTCCCCTCATGTCCCTCAAGGTTTGGGGTTTTACCTCGTCTCCCTCAAAATCTGGGCCTCAGGTCCCTCAAGGTCTGGGCTTTTGCCTCATCTCCCTCAGGGTTTGGGCTTTTGCCTCATGTCCCTCAAGGTTTGGGCCTCATGTCCCTCAAGGTTTGGGCCTCAAGTCCCTCAAGGTTTGGGCCTCATGTCCCTCAAGTTTTGGGCCTCAAGTCCCTCAAGGTCTGGGCTTTTGCCTCATGTCCCTTAAGGTCTGGGCTTTGCTGGTGGAAAATGCCATTTCACAGCCCAATCCAGCTGGAGAAGCACCACAGGGGGACACTGACTGCACCACACCCACCTCCTGTCCCAGCAGCACTGAAATGTCACAAGGAATCTCCTTTTTTAACACATCAAACCCCAAAATGAGGGATGGACGTGGGTAAGGGGTTTTGTAGGGCTCTGTTTCAGCAGCTGAGAAACACAACTTGCAAACCTTGCTCAAAAATCTGAAAATCACCCAACCAAGTGTGACCTCAGCCCTGCAGAAGGCCTGGCTGTCACCAAGAAGGTGCTGGCAGTGCCATCTGCTCTTCTTTGGGAGCCTCAGCTCCACAGGCAGAGACAGAACTCTTGGTTTATCAAACCTGAGGGAGTTCATGGGTTCCTCAAGCCTCTCCAATCCCTGGCTCTGTCTCCTCCACAGAGATTTCCACTCCACAGAGATTTCCACTTACTCCACAGAGATTTCCACTCACTCCACAGAGATTTCCACTCTCTCCACAGAGATTTCCACTCACTCCACAGAGATTTCCACTCACTTCACAGAGATTTCCACTC
>JAHLSL010000016.1:6849003-6863949 GCA_025920805.1 Petroica traversi
CTGAGCACTGGGGATCAGGGTGTTTGTGATATTTCAATGTATAAAGTCGTACCAAGTCATCTCTGCCCCAAGAAAAATCACAATTTCCTACAGAATCTTTTCCCCCTCATTTTTTACCCCATTTCAGAGTGCTCTGAGCACTGGGGAGTGTGGAGTTCAGCCAAGGCAGAACTTTCAGCCTGGCAGTTTCACCTTTTGCTAACCCACGTTTACACCCACGTGTTAATCTGTCTCTAGAAATGTTAATTATTATTTGGATTATTTGGCCTTGGGACAGGCTCATCATCAGGCGCTGAGGGTTTTAATGAAGAAACACAAGAGCTCGTTACAGAATAAAAAATTCCCTTTTTCCAAGAGTCCCTGAAGTGAAATTAGCCAGGATGGATTTCCTTCCTCTCCCAGAGCACATGATGCTGAACAGTTAAACCCAAGTGATGAGAGAGGCACACAAAGCCTGGCTTTGCCTGTTGGCATCTTGCACCCACAATGATCTTCACTGTTATGATTAAGCCTCAAAAATCCCATGACATAATCAAGGAGGCTCAGATGAAACCATACAACAGCCAGAAATTGTTGGAGAACCCAAAATAATAAAGGTCTGGCATCTCCCCTGTTTTTGGAGACACTCTTGTAGGTGTTTTAACACGCACAGATTTCTTTTCAAAGTAAAACAAATCCTTCTCTCCCTGATTGTGTCGAAAACGAACGCAAGGACAACTCAGACAAATCCTGAAGGTACAAGGAAATCAATTTCACACACATTAAGGACATGCATTTATCCATGTCCTGATCAATACTTCGGATTCCTCAGCACTTCCACCACTGCTCAACAGCTGAAATCTCCCATCAACACTGAGAGTTACAAAAGATCCTGCCCACACTTGTTTGATCTGGAACATAACACCCCTCAGTGTGACCCCTTGGAAAAATACTGGGGAAAGCAGCCAAAAAGAGGGGGAAAAAAAGAGGCAAAACTTCCCAGAATGAACATTTGTGGCTCTTCCAGTTGCACTGAGAAGCTGCACATCACAAACAGGCTGGAAAAAAAAAGCAAATTTGCCACAATTAAAAGCTGCTGCTGCAGGGAATTCATTAAAGCTGCTGGGAGGTGGCATTTCCAGTGTGACCAGTGTCATTTTGGGCCCTGGAGGTGACACCAGGGCCACAGGGTGGTGGCTCAGCTCTCAGCCCAGGAGAGTCACAGAGGTTCTGCCCTCGGGGTGCAGTGAAAGATTAACTGGCTTTTATCAGAGTTTGTTGCCCAAGCAGGATTTGAGGCCGTTTCTGAAGCCCCAAACACCCCAAAATACCCCAGAACAGCCCTTTCAACACCAACTACCAGAAGCAACTGGGAAGATCCAGCCTCTACCAGGGCAGGGAGAAATTCTCAGGATTTGGAGCTTAAAAATGTCCATTTTAGGCAAACATCACCTCGGGAATGGTCCTGGCATAGCACAGCCAAAGGCATTGACTGCTTCAGGCTTGACTGGCCCAAAAAATCTGTAATTCTGAGCTTGTGTTTTGGGGGATTTCAGCATCAGGGTTTTCTGTGATACTTTCAGGACACACTGCAGCACAGCCTCACCAGTGTCCTCGGGGTGAGCAGGAGGGTCCCTGCAGCACCCCAATCCCAAATCATGAGCTCCCCCGAGTCCAAATGAACCCCCAAGCTGGCAAAAGGAGGGAAGAACAAACCCAGTCTGGGCTGCTTCGTTCTGCTTTTGCCATTTGGAGCGTCCATCCCCATGTCCAAATCCCCAGAACAAGTCCTGCAAGGTCATTAAAACACAGGCAGCCAAATACCCGATGTCCAAAATCACCCACAGCTCCTGCCATGGGGAGTTAATCATCAACTGGCTGCAGTCATAGGCATTCCCCACCTTCCCCAGACTTCCCAGAGCTGAGGATTCTCCCTCAGGCAAGAACTGCAGCTCTAAAGGGTCTGGGAAAAGCCCTGGCGTGGGTTCTTCGGTGGGGACAAAGTGACAGCAAGCACTGGGCAGGCAAGGGGTTAAGGGGGTTTCTTCCATGCAGTGACACACAAAAATCTCCTTGCAGCCCAGTTACTCTGCTGCTCCCTCGGGAATTTAAAAAAAAATAAAATAAAATATAAAACATCCAGGCCCTTCTTGTGGAGAGTCCTCCTCACTTCCCTCCCCGCCCGCTGTGGTGACACAGCCAGATCCGAGATGTTCCCAGCTGCCACAGGATCCCCCTGGCACCCAGCCAATGCCACAGAGCCATCCCAGGAGCTGGCACAGCAGGTCACAGCTTGGGACTGCCTGCTGGGCCTCTGGGATTTGTAAAAATAAGGGACAGGGCCGGGATGGGACACCCAGCGTGGCTGCCAAGCGCTGCTCTCTGCTCTCAGACACGATTGCTTCATGCAGTCCGTGGTGCAGAGAGAAAACACTCTGCTTTTAATATGTTCTTGGCTGCAGGAGGCCAGGGAAAAACCCTAAAAGTCAAAATGAGAGAAGGGGAGCTGCTCCCACCAGCAGGTCACAGCTGGGGCTGGGTTACAGCAGCCGTTCATCCAAAAGCTCTGTGTTTTTCACGTTTCTATATTAATTCATATAAATCTCCCCCTTTCTCTGCCAAAACTCTGTTAAAAAGGCACCCTTAAAATTGCTGCTGCAGGGCTGGTGGCTCGTCCGTGACGTTAGAGGTGCTGGAGGGAGGGGAATTCTCAGCAGAGAAACAGAAAACGCCAACCACCGACTCTCGGTTATGAATCCCTTAAATAATTCTGACAGTGCTCCCCACCCTCCTGCCTGAAACCCAGCAGAAAACGGAATTTCTCACTCTCTGGCTGCAGGCTGGGGTGGGACAGAGAGGAACAGGGGGGACTGTGGCAGCTGAGCCCTTCCAGAGCTGTCCCAGCCCATCTGAAGGGATGGCAAGGTGGGATCACTCACTGGGAAAATCCTCCACGGATGGAGTTGGGGACAAACAGTGCCAGAGCTTCCCAGGAGGGATCCCCAGCAGCTCATCAGCAGCCTCACACTGAAAATCACCCCGAATATTTGGAGCAATTGATGCCTTTTTCCTGGTGTTATGAAAATGAAGCCAGACACGGTTAAGAGAGTTTTGGGGTCTTTCCCTCAGGATTTGAATCAGGATCCCGTTTGATGCATCCACTTCCCCCAGGTGCCAGCGTGGCAAATGCACCCCCGTCAGTCACACACACCAGTTCTAGACTTTGCACAGCCCAGATCCAACAAGGGAGCCCAATGCTGGGGCTGGGCTGGGCTCAGCTCGACTTTCCAGAATCTGTCCTGCCAGGGGCCCTTGGCTTCCTGAGCCAGCAGAATGTTTGGTGTCCCTGGCTCTGCAGCTCTGGGCTCTTCAGCCTCAGGGCCTGCAGGGCACTCACAGAACACCAAGTAAAGGTTACAAGTGTGCATTCTAATACTTGTGGATACACAGAACTGTGTAAAAGGGATATAAAGACAAAAATCATTCTGGCATCACAATGACTCAGAGTTTGTAAAGGGCAGCCCTCACTTTAACTCTGATTTCTCTCTTGGCACAGCCAGCAGAGCGTGCCAGGCTCGGGGCCACCTCCCTGCCACCCACGTCCCCTCCCTGGCCCTTCAGACACACAGGACAAGCCAAGTTCCAGCCCTGCCCCAGCCTCACAGCAGCAAAGAGCTCAGAGAGTTCAAGAAGAATTGATCCAGACCCTGCTCCAGACCCTGCTCCAGCTGCCAGGGGGGTGCAGCTCTCCCTCTCCCCAAGCTCTGGATCAGAACCAGAGTGGAAAACAGGACTTTAATCTCAGTACCAGCCTCTCCTCCTCTCTCAGCTGACCTGTGAATCGCTTCCCTTTTTCGTTTTTAGAACAGCATCGTTTCCTATCTGTGGGGCAGGGAAGGGAAGAACCTTATCTTGCAAAAAAAAAAGCCTTTTTCAAGCAGAAAGAGAACTTCAAAAGGAATTCAGGACGATTAAATCCATGTCAGGAAGGCAGAGAGGAGCGGGGGGCTAATAAATGGCACGCTCCACAGGTTTATGAATATTTGAACTATATTTCTTCCAAAAAAATAGTACATTACTGCAAGTTATTTAAAATGAGTAACTCCTTTTAATGAACCTGGCTACCATCACGCTGACTAATGGAGTAATAAAGAGTTTAATCCATATTTATGTACATTTTATGTCATTACAGTTGGTGCCAATAAATTAGCAAGTCCAATAAGAGTTTGATTTTATACCATCACTGCTGCTAAATGTGTAACAACACACACTACATGAGACCAGCTTTTTATTTTATTTCATTTCTTTTTTTAAGAGCCAGGCTGTACTAACAGGGACTGGGCACAGAGAATCAGACCCTAATTAGGGATGAGGCAATATTAACTGGGATTTTACTGCAGAGATGGAGAAAACACTTCTGTAAGTGCCACTGGAGAGCTCTGAGCCACTTTAAAGGGATCAAATCTTCAAAAATAATTCATATAACTACACTTTTCTAAGATGCCTTGAAGGAGCAGGGTGGAAATACAGGCAAACCAGCACCTCAGGTCACTTCTGGAAACCTCTGTCCTGAAACCCAGCCCAGCTCCCAGCACAGCAGGATTGCTCAGGAACTGGCCATGGGGAAAAGGAGCTGCCTGGGAGCAATTTCAGCTGGCCAGGAGCAACTGGAAGTGGCCTTGGGGAGCTGGGAGACTCTGCAGATCATGGGGAAGGTGATGCATCCATCTGGCAGGAGCAGCCAGAGACGGAGCTTCCCAGCCCCACTGGGATTTGGGCTGGAGAAGCCCACACGGTTCAGGATCCCATCCCACCAGAAAGTTCCTTCCCAAGCTTAAAACTCAAGGGATGAGCAAAACCAGGAGTAAAGCTGGGCTTGAGGAGCCACCCCAGGCAGAGCTGCTTGGTTGGAAGGGGCTCCATCGATCCCACGGCAGCTCCTCCCTGCAGAAACCCCGGCCCAGGAGCCAAAAGGAATTATGGAAAACATAGAAACATCTCTGAAAAGAACAGCTGGGCAAGGCAAGACTGAGGCATCTGATTTTTCAAGCTCTTTTAAAGCCCCAGTGGTTTTCTAACACTAAAAAAACCCCCGAAGATTCAAAGCCCTTTACGCAGAGGTTGGCACCACAGAAATGCGAGTCCCTGCTTTCCTCCTCACTAAATTACACTCCAGCAATCCCAAAAGCTGCTGGTAATTGCTGTCCCAGTGGCCTTTTGGTTTGGAGAAGAGGAAGAACTCTCCAGAGAGGAAACACCCAACACCACCCCACCAAAGCCTCTCTGCAATTAAACGCTCACTGTTACTGTGCTCCCTCAGAAACGCCTCCTACATGTTCTAAGTGCCTTGTACCCAAAAAATCCCATTGATCTGAGGAGGGAATAGCTGCAGGAAGAATTTTTTGTGCCTGAAGTCTGTGTTTGGCCAGTGGGGATGTGGCTTAGAGGCTCCTTTTGCTCTCGCTGTGACTCAAAACGGAAAAGGAGCTCTGGTCAACAGCAGATTTTTCCCTGTTTATTTGCTTTGCCACTGTTGAACACAGATCTGAGGATAATGTGGGAATGAAAGGTGGTGGAGACAATGGGAATGTTTTGACAGGCTTCCAGAGGGATTTAGGGTGGTGCAGAGCTGGACAGCTGATACCTCCACCAAGCTGATAAAAAAAATAAAAATAAATGAGGTTTTTGTGTAGGGAAAATGCTTCCCACATTTTCTACGGTTGGACGAGGATGACAATCACATGAAAACAAGCAGGGTGCAGGCAATAAAACACATTTGGATCTCTTGGAAGTTTGTGACACATTTCTTTCCCCAGTCTCCTAAAAAAAGAGATTGCCATGAGGAAAGAGGGAACAGCAAATCTCCTCCCCGAGGTGACAGAGCTGAATGCACCCCCAAAATTGAACAGGGGAAGAAAAGAGGTGTTCCCTGAGCAGCCCAGAAGGAAAAGCACACTGAGCTCATCAGCTGATGTGCTCCAGCAGTGTTTAACACCAGGCCCTATCTGCAGGCATCAGAGGAATCTGAAACTGCACAAAGGCAGAGACAATGTGGATAAAGCAGCATTTTAATTAGCAGCCCTTCCTTCCCCCAGCCCAAAAGGTTCCTTCTGTGCATTCACGTTCCCAGAACAACAACTGCCTCCTTGTATTCCATAAATCAAAAAAAACCTCATAAAACAAGGCACTGCAATTGCACATTCCACGTAATGGTCCAGAAATAAATTAGGCAATAAATATCAAATAATATATCCCCATCAGCAGTGAAAATCTACTCCTTGGATAATCAGAGCGGAAGATGCCTTCCAGCAGCTGATGTGTGGCAGCTCCAAACAGGTAAAACAATAGAGAGCTTTAATAAATCTTTTATCACCTTTTTCTGCTGAAGAATGTAGCAATTGTCCTGGGTAATGGCTTCCCTGAGCCCTGAATCCATCAGCCCTGGTGGTGTCAAAGCCAAGGAATCAGAGCAGGAGCCGCTTGTCAAAAAGGCAGAGTTTTCCTTGTTGGGTATTTGGTGTCACCCATCACTTCCTGATGAAGCTCAGGGTCTTCATTTCCCCCTCCCTGACCCCACAGACACTCAGTGCCCACCAGAAAAAATCAGGGGTGATTTCAACAAAGCTGTTTTGTTCCTCAGAGTTGGCAGCAGGTGGGGAAGGGCTGAGAGAGGTGAGGGCTCTGAGCAAGGCTTGGCTCCTCTCAAAAACACTTTGGGTACATCCTGCAGAGTCTGATCCCAGGGATTTTTTAATCTGAAGCAGAAAGCCTGAAGGCTTTCTGAGGTCACAGCAGGACCAACCCCCAAATATATTGAATCGACCCCCAAATACACCAAATCAACCCCCCAATACACCAAATCAACCCCCCAATATACCAAATCAACCCCCAAATATATTGAATTGACCCCCAAATATACCAAATCAACCCCAAATATACCAAATAAACACCCAAATATACCAAATAAACCGGAAATACACCAAATAAACCCCCAAATACCCTGAGGGCACAGCAGAACCCTAAACACATGACGAGCACAAGGGAACTGGTGCCCAAATCTCAGAAGCCGCTCAGAAAACCACGAAACCTTTGTATTTTTTTTTATATTTTCACCCCAAAAACCCGAGCACAAGCTCAGGAATCAGCCCCCAGTGCCAGACTCATCCCTTGCCAGGAGCTCAGGAGGAACTCTTACCTTCCCAAAATCCCGCACATCAAAGAGGTCGAAGGGATCGAAGAGGTCGCTGTTCCTTAACCCAAATTTGTCGTGGCACACTTTCAGGAAGGTTCTGATGTTCTTCAAGCACAGGAACTGTGGAGGACAAAAGTGGTGGGGAAAAGTGAGCAAGACAGGCCCAAATCATAACAGATTTCCTGAGTGAAATGCAAAGCTGTCAGGGGAGTGAGGCACTCGCAGTGCAAGGGCAGGCAGGAGGTTGTTTGTTGTTTCTGGGGATGTCGGGCTGTGGGTGCCCCGTGAGGGCTCCTGTGTTCTCAGCTGCACTCCAGGAACACAACGCCCCTTTGGAAAACAAGTTTCTCCCGAGGTAACGTCGCAGAAGGGCTGAGAAACTCCAGCCAGGACGTTTCCCTTTCAAGGTTGAAGGCAAATATAAATTACAGCTGATGTTCCACAGGAGCCCGGGGTGGAATATTTAACCATTTCCAGCACGGTCCCTGCAGAAAGGACACAGCAACAGGACAAGGGGAAAGGCTTCAAACTGCCAGATGGGATATTGGGAAGGAATTCTTCCCTGTGAGGATGCTGAGGATCTGGCACAGGTGCCCAGAGAAGCTGTGGCTGCTCCATGCTTTGAAATGCCCAAGGCCAGGTTGGACAGGGCTTGGGTGAACCTGGGAAAGAGGAAGGTCAAACTGGACCAATATCCCTTCCAACCCCAACCCTCGGTTATCCAGCACGGTCAACTGGCAGAACAACATCAAGTTTTTATCTAAAACAATCCTGTCTTTGGCTGCAGCAATAAACAATAAAATTGTTTATCCACAATCATCAGGGATTCCAAAGCCTGAGGACTCCAGAGGGTCTCGTGCCTGGCAGCACAGGGGCTGAAGAAAGGAAAAACAAAAATCTGCTTTATTTTTGCAGCTGCATCACCTGCACCCTTCATCTGCTGAGGCAGCCAATTAACCCCCCTCTTTTCTGCATCCTCACTGCAAAACACCTTCCATTTATGGCTGGATCTTTAGGCAACTTTTCACTTTTCTAGCAAATCCCTTACAAATGCCTAACAGACGTGTTAGAACCCTACGGAAATTCATCCATTAAGGGGTGAATCACCCCCGTGTGATCAACAGGCAGAGGAGCCAAGCTGCCCTTGGGTGGATTCCCTCAGCCTGGTTTTGTCACACAGCAAAATCTCAGCTCCCCGAGCTGTCATCAACCACACAGCACCTAAAGAACCACTTGCAAACTTCACCCGAGGTTCAAAGCAAAGAAAATAGCTTAATTTTCTTTTAATTAAAAGAATCAAAGCAGAGTCTTTGGGGCTGTGCTATCTCCACAGCCGTGGCACAGCTCGTTATCGCTGCTTTGGGGATTAGACACGAGGTTTCCAGCCACGGATTAGCAAAACCACCTCATTAACAGCAGGCTGATTCACCTACACAAAGCAAGAAATAACCTTTTTTTACCCTTCTCCCCCACACCACGAGGCCAGCGAGTGACAGCAGAGCACAGGACATCCCATCCCATCAAAACCTTCTCATTAGACAAGCACGTGCCAGAGGCAGAACTCAAAAACAAATCTGCTTTTCTGGGGCATTCCTCTATCTCACATAAACACTGCAGTGAATAGAAGTGTCTAGACTGGGAGGGTTTTTTGGTTTCTTTTTATTTTTTTTTCCCTGAAATTGCTTTACAGCCTCTCTTGCTGACACGGGTTATTTCATAACTTCATCTCCTGGGTCTCTGCAAGAATTTACACCCCGGGCTGCGTGTGCTGCTGCTCTGCAGTCCCATTGATCCCAAAGTTCCAGCATGTGCTTATTTTAAATCCTTTTAAGCCTCCGAATTTGAAAGTTAATGGCACAGGGTGCAGCCACAATTACACAGAGCAAAGATGCAAACTCCCTCTGCAGAGCTGCCCTGCCCTTCTGCAGCGTTCCCTCCCTCCCTCCCTCCCCAGCTCCTGCTCATCCCAGCCTGGGCAGCACCAAATCACAACCACAGGATGGTTTGGGTTGGGATTATCAGGATTATCCATTTCCACTGATGCCTTTTCCTGGTGTTAGGAAAATGCAGCCAGACACGGTTAAGAGAGTTGTGGGGTCTTTCCCTCAGTATTTGAATCAGGATCCCGTTTGGTGCATCCACTTCCCCCAGGTGCCAGCGTGGCAAATGCACCCCCGTCAGTCACACACACCAGTTCTAGACTTTCCACAGCCCAGATCCAACAAGGGAGCCCAATGCTGGGGCTGGGCTGGGCTCAGCTCGACTTTCCAGAATCTGTCCTGCCAGGGGCCCTTGGCTTCCTGAGCCAGCAGAATGTTTGGTGTCCCTGGCTCTGCAGCTCTGGGCTCTTCAGCCTCAGGGCCTGCAGGGCACTCACAGAGCTCTGAGCACTAAACTAAATAAAGGGTGACAAGTGTGCATGTGCTGATACTTGTGGATACAGAGAACTGTGTAAAAAGATATAAAGAAAAGACAAAAATCATTCTGGCATCACCACCTCCCTTCCCACTTTCCACTATCCCTGTTTGCTCCATCCAGGTGGCCCTGGACACTCCCAGGGATGAGGGAGCCACGGCTTCTCTGGGCACCCTGTGCCAGTGAAGAACCGAAGGTGATTTTCCAATTCTGACATGGAAACCACCTCAGCACAGCTGGTGAACGAGCAGGAGGCACCTGCCACAGTGGCAGTGACATCAGCACAGAGCCACCACGGCAGCAGCCAGGCCCTGAGTGCCAGCAGGTGACAAACATTGAGGAAAAAGCCCATTTTCTATTTAAAGAGCTGCAGAAAATGGTCTGATGTAAAACACAACCAACACAATTAACCAGAGTCCTGCAAGGAGCTGGCAGCAAAACCAGGCCACCAAGAAAAGCCACCACTCAGGGTGACAACGGCAGGTGGGTTTCACCCCCACCTTTGGAGCCCCAGGAGTCCAGGTGGGGACACCCAGCGTGGGTTTGGTGGCACAGTTCACTGCTGGCACCTTTTCTGTGGCCAGTCTGCAAAGTATCATCTCATGTTTTTCATTCTTTTTGGCATTTCGAGGTCGCTGCTGATGGGAGATGATGAATTCTTGGCTCAACGCTGTTACTCAACAGCCACATGTTAAAATTAGCTCCAGTTTCATACGGGCTGTGCCGAGGCCATTTTATTCACCAGTCAATCACACCCTCGGACAAGCAAACACTCCACAGGAGACAAAGAGAGAGAGAGAAATCAATGTTCTCCACGGGGCTCATTCAGCACCTGTCAGGACCTAAATCAATGGTGCCATTCATCTGCTTGGAGCTGAGCAGGGTCCTGAGAAATCCCCGGCTCCAAGGGAGCACAACCACAAATTCCAAGTCCAATTCCACCCTCCTGGGCATCCAAAACAACCTTGGGAACCATCAGCCTGTTTGGGCACAGGCACCATGCTCAGCTCTGGAAATGGTCCAGATTCCGTGGATAACAACATTTCCACCACAGCACAAGTGTTTGGGGTGGGGAGAACATCCAGGGCACTGCAAAGCCCATCAGACAAGGAAGTTAAAGGCAGAGGTGGCTGGAACAGGGATGGGATTGTGCCAAAAAGGGCAAGAAACTCATCTGGTACAAAAAAAAAAAACCATTTTGAAAACTGATAATAGATGAGAAAAGTGCAATCAGCTCTGCCCAGCCCTCAGAGGGGTGTAAGGAAGCAGCACTAGAGAGGCAGCAGAAGGGCCCCATCACCTGCACTCACCCAGTTTCAGAAGAGCTTCACTTATTTTTAACCACTCTGCAGAGTCATAAAGTGAATAAAGTGCTCTGAACTCCCACTGGGAGTCCTTGGTCACCCTCCTGCACACAGGGGGGCAGCCCCAAGGCCTGGGACACGCTGGGACCTCCTCAGCAGCTCCTGGGATGCTCTGATTTAAAGCAAATTTTCATGATTTTCTCTCTTTCCCTACATTCAGGGAGTTTGGAGGCTCCTCAGACAATCACAAAGGGTTGTGCTGCTGAGTTTTTGTGCCACTCAAACTCAGAAAAGCCCTGGAGGTGCCTTCAGGGAAGTAAAAAAGGCTGAAATGACACTTGGGACAAGTGCAGTGTGCACAGGGACAGTGGGATCTCAGCAGGGCCACACCAGGACAGCTGAACCACCCCAGGATGTTCCTGCAATTGGAAACTCCAGCTCCTGGGTGGGAGAGGAGCCTGTGGCAGCGTGGGGGTGACTGAGCCCCTCGTTCCTCCTCACACCCCACTTCACCCCACCCCTGTGGTCCCCAAATGACTGGGCACCCGTGGCACCTGCACTGAGGGGACAGGAGGAGCCATTTCCAATGCAAATTCATCAGAAAAAGCCAATTCCCCGAGCCCTGGGAACACTCCCCAGCCCCACAGGCCTGAGGGCTGCACATGCACCTCACACCCACCAAAACCTTTTTCCAAAAGGAAAAACAGAACCGTTTTGGTTGGAAAAGACCTCTGAGATGGAGCCTGACCATTCACTCAGCACTGCCAAGGCCTGCACTAAGGCACGTCCCTAAATGCCACATCCACACCCCATGAAATCCCACCAGGGATGGGGACATCACTTTTACTGGCACAGAAAAAAAGCTGGAGAATGCAGCAGTTGCTCAACAGCCAAACTGGGATCCCAGGTGGGCTCTGCAGGGGCATCAAAGCAGCTCCTTACACTTGGGAGGGACAAGCAAGGCTGAGAGACATCCAAAAAATGCCATAAAACACAAAAAAAAGGAAAAGGAGGAGAATGATTTTGCCTGGCAGGGCAGGGACATCCAGCAGCTCCCAGGATTTTGGAAAAGGATTTTTGCAGAGGGACTGGGGTTTTGCAATGGCACGAGGGGTGTCACTCTGGGGACTCGGCCACACGCTGAGTGTGGCCAAAGCCCTGGGCTTGAAATGTGCCCTGCAGCATTCAGGGAATGCTGGAGCTCTGCTGGGGGGGATAACCCCGCTGAGGAATGACCAAAGGGACTTTCTTTAGCACTTCCTGGCCCTGATGTGACATTTCCTCTGATCTCACTGCCGGCACCGGGAGAGAAGTGAGTCCTCAACATGTGCCTGTCACAGACTCTGCAAACGGGCAAGGAGGCTCTGTCCTGGAGAAAACACATCCTTTCCCAGGGGAAAACAGGTGTCCTGTGGCACAGAAATCCATGGAATGACCAAGGGTGCATCTCTGAGCCACTGCCAGTACTCCTGTATTGCAAAGGGGCACCAAAACTGCCTCAGCCTCATCCACCATCAGGAATGGAGAGAAGTCCAAGGGCATCCAGGGCTGCAGCATCACTTGGCAGAGGTTGGGATTAGGTGGTTTTTAAGGTGCCTTCAAACCCAAACCATTCTCTGACCCAAAACTGAAAATCCCAGCCTGTGTCTGATCTCATCAAGTGGCTCTGGCCCAGCTCCCCTCCACACCCGGGCTCACCAGGACAGTTTTGGGACCAGCAATGAGTCAAAAGCACCAGTGGAGCTCTTTTACCCCCTCCAGCAGCACCAAATCTCCCGTGGCTTTGTTCTCCTGGCTTTGTTCCTCCCCAGCTTCTCCCCATTGTCTCTGGAGCAGAGGCAGCACAAAAACCTCTCTGCAGAGAATCCCCCTCCACATTTGGATTCCAGTCGCAGCTCATCAATTACCTCAGATGGACAGATTAAATTTCAGGTTGTTGGACAGCAGATTTATCTATTGAGAAGCAGAGAATGAAATTATTTCTCAAACAGTTTAGCGCTATTATTTCTCCCCCAACCCTTTTCAAAGCGCTCCAGGGCTGGGCAAATTCCACTTAGGGAGGCTGATTAATGAGCCTGAAACACTGATGAGGGCTGACCTCTCCACAGCTTCTCCTTCTCACATCCATTCACAAGCACCATTTATCCCCAGGAAAGTCCATGAGGGGAAGCAAATTTGGATTTTAGCAAACACCCACAGCCAGGGAGGACAGGGGGAAACAAAACCCACAGCAAGAAAAGGTCCTTTCCAGGGAGGAAAATCAGCCAGAGATTGGGGGGATGCAAAATTCCTGCACAAACTCACCAGGAGCTTCCACCTTGTCCAGGAGAAGCACTCCAAGCTGCCAAGCCCTGCTCGGGTCCTGCTCATCCTCACACTTCTCATCACCACCCTGGCACAGCCCAGAAATCCCCCAGTTATCTCAGAAAAACTTCCCATCATGGGCTGAGGGTTCTCAAAGGAAAGATGTCCCTCAGTTAATAATATCAAACTCCTGAACTGGAAACCAGAAATGTACGTGGAATTGTGGAAAAAAAAACTTGAAAATTACGAAATAAAATTTATAAAATAACAAAGAGAGGCTCTGCAGTGACCTGTTAAATACACAGAGGTCCCAAACCTCAGCCCCAGAGGCAGAGGACACTCAGAGCAGCTGCTGTCACCCTGCCAAGCCCCAGCACTCCAAGAGCTCATCCTGTTTCATCCAAGGGAAGTTTTCCTGACTTCTGAACTCCCCACGAAGACTGCCAGGCCTGGAGTTTCCCCCATTACATATGGGGAAAAAATGGAAAAGCAAAATAAGGCCACAAGTGTGGCTAAAACCCCTCCAAGAGGCAGCTGATGAGTCCCAGTCAGGGCTGGAGGAGGGGGCAGAATCCGGGACATCCGTGAGTCTGGAGGAAGGAAAAACATCCCAGATGTTTGTGTGCTCCGAGGTGAAGTTCCACCAGCAGTGCCCACCTCCCCAAAGCCCCAAACCTCTCCCTGGAGAGGCTCTGAGAGGCAGCAGCTCCCTCATTCCCAGGGCTCTGTCCGTCTGTCCATCCCAGGGTCACCCCACGGCACTCAGGAGCAGAAGGAAGCTGCGATTTCCTGAAGAAAACGCTGGTCCTGCTGCTGCTGCCAGAGCTTCCCTCCCTTATGGAGCCACCCCAGGCCCAAAAATGCAGGGATAGCCAGAATTATCAAGGTTTTAAGGCTTTAATTGCAATGCCTGGGAGGGTTTCATCCTGAAATTCCCCCAAATCCACCCCAAATCCAGCGGGGCCAACGGGTTCAGCACTGCTGAGCTCCCCCAGCCACAGGTCTGAGGTTTGTGTAACCCAAACCTTCCCACTGAGGTTCTGGAAAACCCCAACCAAATCCCTGAGTGGCTGATTGGACTCTAGAAATTCATCTTTTAGGGTGTCTCTAAAAGATCTGCAGAGCCAATTCCCACTGAGGTTTTGGAAAACCCCAATCAAATCCCTGAGTGGCTGATTGTACTCTGGAAATTGATATTTTAGGATGTCTCTAAGAGATCTGCAGAGCCAAACCCGAGAATAACAAGAGCTTCTGGCAAGATTAGGTGGGCACAACCCCTCTGTGACAGCCCTGGTGTCCAGCAGCTCCTGGGGATGGATGGAAGGCAGGGAGCAGAGGTGGGAAGAACACCAAGGATCTCCACCCTGCTCCAGAGGAGAAACCCACGAACTTCCAAGGTTCATCAGCACCACAGCAAATCCACCAAGGTGGTTCTTTCGGGCTTTCCCACAGACCCCAGCAATCTCTCACTCCTGCATCCCAGATCTGGGTGTCAGAACAGCAAACTCACAAATCCAGCCTGAGCTTTCCTGAGCAGTTCAATCTGAGGCTGCAGAAAGCCTGAGAGCAGGAGAGCTCAGCCTGGCACGCTGGATGCAGAGTTCCCTCCCACACCCCTCAAACCCAGCCTTTTCCTCTTCTTGCTGCAAGAAATGCAGCTCCATCAGGAGAATTCAGTTTAAGAAGGGAGAAAAAGAAAAAAGAAAAAAAAGAAAAAAGAAAAAAGAAAAAAGAAAAAAGAAAAAAGAAAAA
>JAHLSL010000016.1:6864119-6875740 GCA_025920805.1 Petroica traversi
AAAAAGGAAAAAGGAAAAAGGAAAAAGGAAAAAGGAAAAAGGAAAAAGGAAAAAGGAAAAAGGAAAAAGGAAAAAGGAAAAGAAAAAAGGAAGAAGGAAAAAGGAAAAAGGAAAAAGGAAAAAGGGAAAAAAGGAAAAAAGGAAAAAGAAAAAAGAAAAAAGGAAAAAGGAAAAAGGAAAAAAGGAAAAAGAAAAAAGAAAAAAGGAAAAAAGAAAAAGGAAAATCATTAAACAAGAGATGTCTTAGCTCATACTATTGTGAAGTCCTGAACTCGTGTTTGCCTCACACTTCGCTCCGAAAACACGACCACAGATAAGAGATGGGACACGTGAGAAATAAATCCTGGTTAAACCCGATGGAGAAATGAGATAACTCCGTGCGTGGGAAGGCTCCTGCAGAGAAAACTCAAAACATTTGTCCAGCCCAAAGCTTTGAGAGGGGACTTGAGCTGAACCGTGGCAATCAAATTACAACAGACCACTCAGCTGCTCTTGAGGAAAAGCAGGAATTGTGTAAGCCCGGATAGAGTTTCACTGCAGGGCTGCTCTTCCAGGGAACTTCCCAGGCAGGCATTGTCCTGCTGCTCCTCAGGCTGGGGCAGGGAGTGGAGCCCTGATGAACTTTTGACAGGGCACAGATGAGGAAAGCTCTGGGGCAGCTCTGAGATGAGTCAACAGCAGCCAAATCGGCAAACCCAGCCTTGTTGTGTCAAGCCGTTGGTGCAGGCAAGCCTGGGCTGATCCAAGGCATCCACACAACTCATTTTTGTCTCTTTAAAACCCTGAAAACTGCTCCAGAACTGAGCTCTGAAACTTTTGTGTGCCACAGGGTGGGACTGGGGGGTGCCCACAACAGGAGACCCCACTGCCATTCATGCAGAACTATCAGAACAGACAATTAAATAATAATCAAACATGCAAAGTGAATTAAAAACCTTTTACCAGTTATAGAGGAGTCCCATAGGAGCAGATTTTAAATGCTATTGATATCTGGATGAGTTCAAGGCTAGGCTGGACAGGGCTTGGAGCAACCTGGCCTGGTGAAGGTGTCCCTGCCCAGACCAGGGATTGGAATTCAATGAGCTTTAAGGTCCCTTCCATAAAATCTGAGATTTTTTAATCCCCAAACACCCCTGAGCTGACGTTCGACAGAGGCACATCCTCATTTCAGAGCAGCCTCACTGCAGACTCTGCTTTCCTGAAACATCCCAAGAAATCTCATTTTAGAAATGCTGCCATCAGACCAACAGCAAGCAACCCCTCCAACATCCAAAAGGCTTTTCTGGGAAGAGCTTGTACGGCTGCCATGGCATTATTCATCCATCATGGGTAAAATGCAATTTTTCTGCACGCAGTCACTGTGGGGGTGACTCCCTTCCCATTAGCCTCACTTCACTTCCACAAAGCCTCCAAAATTACAATTCAATGCCTTGTTTTCCTCGGTATGAGGGGTGCCAGGGCACCTGCCAGGAGGCAGAGCAAACAAACTGCTGCCACAATTCATCCCACGGAGCCCACGCAGGGATCACCCCCAGGGGAAATCAGCACTGCAGAGCCAACACTCAGCCAAGAAAAACATCCATGGCGCCAAGCTCGACAGCTTTTACCTCTGAGATGGGTGATGGAGGAAATAAAAGCCTGGAAAAGCTGGAAATTTCTCTGGCAGGGAAATTTCTCTTCCAGCAGACAGGACAGTTCAGCTCCCAGGTCACCCGAGCTGGCAGAGGAGGATGCTGTCACATCCCTGGTGACACCCGAGCTGGGTGACACCTCCTGGACTGCAGCCCAAGCTGCCAGCCACCCCCTGAGCCCTGCTGGAAACAAGGCCAGTGGGTCTGGAGAAAAAAAACAGCCCCAAAATGTCACCCCAGGGGCCAGGATGGGTTTTTTAGGAGCAAACAACAAACATTCCGAATGTTTCTCTTAATGGCACCAGGTAATGATGCTGAAAAACACCCCCCTCCGGCTCCTGCCTGCAGAAGGAATTAAATCCACAACACTTCTCACACTCTGGAGAGCTAATGCAGACCTGCACACGAAATCAAGCTGCATTTTCACGAGATTGAGCCCAAAATGTGCTTTTTTACAGCTCCCTGGGTGCTCGTGCTGCCATCAGCTCCTTGGGGCACACATGGGGGTGCTTCCAGCAGCTCAGTGCCTTCTCCACCCCAAAAAGCAGCAGAAATGGGGTGTGGGGTGCCCCTGGGCCAACCAACCTGGGTATTTCTCCTCAAAAATGCAAAACTCACCTGCTTGGGGAGGGGGCAACCACTGAGCAGCAGCTCCTGGGAGCCTCCTGGGTGATGGGCAGGAGCTGAGCAGGGGTGGCAGGGCTGGGGAAAGCAGCCTGGGGTGCCTGAGGCCCTCAGGGCTTCTTCCTCTCCTCAGCTTTAAATAATGAGTGTTTTTCTTGCGTTTCAGGGTTGGGAAGAAGCAGTGCCGGGAACAGGAAGGGATTTTGGGGGTGCTCACAGTGTAACTGAGGATGGGGTGAACCCCCTTGCACTGCACCTTGCCCCCAGCAACAGGAAAATGTCAGAGTTCCCATGACAAACCCACAGCTGGGTACTCAGAACGTCCCCTGGAACCAGGAAAAAACCCCCAGGAATCTCCAGAAAGCTTCAGAGCACATCCCAAAATCCTGCTTGTCCAAATACCAACCCCAAATCCACTCCTGAGCACCAGGGAAGGAAAACCCACCCACAACCACAGGCACCAACACCCATTTTTTTCTCTCTTACCTAAAGCACTTGTGCTGCCCTGGGCAATTTGCATTCAGGGTATCAGTTCCTCTCCCTGTCAGCTCTGCAAGGAAATTAATTAACTGCAGGGTAACTGTGAGTGTCACAGAGCTTGGGAGGCTGAGCAGGAAAGCTGAAGGTTAACCATGATATTTAATGCAGGCACGAGATAAAAATCAGAATGAACTTTGATCAGGGGGAGGATGAAGAGGCCACTGGCATTGCTGTGATGCTGTTTTGGGTTTTTTTTTATAAGACTAGAGGCTGTGTTTTATCTGTAAGATTTCAATTAAGCGTTTTCAGGCCTCGTGGAGGAAAGAGAGAGGTTTAATTCCTCACTGGAGAGTATCAAGCACCATCCCAATCTCTCTGATATTTCAGTGAAAGCCAGGTGAAAAGCACAGGGCCATCACTCCTTGATCCTGGCACGGAATTTGAAAGGAAACCCTAATTCTGGGGAGGGTCTCAACCCAGCCCCACGAGTGGTTCTGCACCCAGAGCCTCCCCCTGCACATGTCCAGCTCAGCTCAATTATCCCAGCTCACACCACAGGCAGAAAACAGGCAACAAAAAGGAAATCACTTCCCATTTCCAGCTGGGTTTTTTGTTGTTGTTGTTGGTTTGGTTTTTTTGTTGGTTTTTGTTTTGTTTTGTTGGGTTTTTGTTGTTGTTGTTGTTGTTTTGGGTTTTTTTGTTTTTTTGCAAGGCTGGAATTTAATGAGAGACTCCAGCCAGAGCAGAGTCTGGTTCTGGGAAGTTTCCTAAAGCATCCAGAGATTTGTTACCACGATGAGTTCAAGATCTTTCTGCAGTGAGCAGTGCTTCAATTTTGGCCACAGACTCCAAACCTCCCTGGATTTGGGCACAACCCCGTCCCTGACCTCCCCTGAGCTGAACCAAGGGGGAGCCTCATTTCTAATCCAATTTATTTCAATCTCTCCTTGAGGATGTGGCTGTTTTACCTTATCTGGAAGATTTTTTCTCCCCTCTCTTCTCGAGCTCCAGAGGTAAAATTTACTGCCCCAGCAATGCAGAACAGTTCCTGCTCCACATGATGAAAACAGGCTACAGAAAATTAATCTGCTGGCTACTTAATTTATAAAGCTGCTTAAAAAGGTCAGGTCCCCAGCTCATAAAAACCACCACTGAGAAGAGATCCCGGCGATTACGGGAAACAAGCCCTGGATATTTATATAAATTGATATTTGGGGGAGGATAACAAGATAACAGGACCCTCTAATTTACCACCCACATCCCATTCCTGGCAGCTCCCAACACTCATTTCTTACAGGAACACATCAGGGGGGCACCCAAAGGTGGCACTGGGGCTGGAGGGGGTTAGAAACCCTCCCAAAATCTCCTGGAGGCTTTGGCTGAACAGTTTCCAGGTCTGGCTTGAGATTTCTGCAAGCCAAGTCCTCCTTTCTGGGCCAGGCTTAGAGGAGTTAAACACACAAAAGCAGAGAATTTTTTTTTTAATCCTTTTTCTCTACTAAAAATATGGAAGATTATTTTGTATTTTGTGAGCGGGGTTTTATTTTTCCAGCTAGGCTTTGCTGAATTATTTAATGGGAAGTTTAGTCTGGGGATTAGTCACAAGTACCAACACTTGTGTGATTCTGCACTGATTTCCACTCACTTAAGCAGGAAAACTCCACTGGAAAATCTCCCTGGGAGACAATGGGAAAATCCAGGTGTCTCTGGGACCCATCCCTGCGCTGATTTGGGTCCTGTCAGACCCAGAGCATCATTTCCTCTGGAACAACCTGCTCAGTGCAAGGCGGGCTGGAACTGGCTGAGCTTCCAGGTCCCTTCCAACCCAAACCAGTCTGGGATTGCAGGGACCAGGATTTAATGAGGTTTTTAGCAGCCAGACAGGAGCAGCTCCAGCAGACAGTGCACACAAGCAAAGCTGCCTGTTAATTGGAGTATCTCAAATAAACCCTGGTACGGGGTAATTGCATTTGCAGAGCGTTAGGGAAGGCTGGGTTGCTTTTGCTGTGCCGGGCTAATTAATTTGGTACAATTTGAGGATGCAGATGAGGCCCCAGGGACACGTTGGGCTGCACCATTAATGCTGTGTTTCAGCCAGAGGGGGTGAGGAGGGGAACTGGCAGCAGCCTCTGATTCCTCCTGGGCTGTTCCACGGCATCTCCTTCCAAAGCCACCCACTCACTGGAGCGGGCTGGGAACGTCTGCACAGCAAGGGACAACGCTGGAGCTAAATGGGACAGGATCAATAAGTCTGAACAGGCAGCAGCCCTAAAAAAGCTCACTGACCCACGAATTAAAGTGACTTTACTGACACAGTTAAGGCAGTCAAACGCAGACTCTTCGTTTCCCCTTTTTTTTTTTCTTTTGATTTTGGCAGCATCCCTGCTCTAATTTCCTAAGTACCACCCAACTGAAGTTAATTTTGAGTACAGCTGCGTGTATGACTTCCTTCTGCTTTGAATTATCCCTTCTCTTAGCAACTGCCTCCACCAACACACACAGAGTGCAGAACTCAGGGAAGAGTTTTTTCAAGAGTGGAATTAAGGTGCGAGAACAAGCACGGAGGTTCCTGTCAGACTTAATGCACACTCAGCCCCAAAGCAGGAGTTATTAAAAAGCCTGGCTTAGCAGCCAGCACGATGCATTTAAAAAGCCATCCAGCACACATTACTGCAGGTCTGGCTCCTGTGGAAATGGCTGTGGCACACATTAGGCTGAGCTGTTAGCAATAAATTGCTCCTCTGCATAATGCAAGGGAGACTGGCAAAGAGGGGGGAATGAAGCTCCACGGTGTTTTACAGGCTGTAAACAGCCAGGGAAATAAAACATCTCTCCTAAGGTGGAGCTTCCGATGCAAAAAGCTCTTTTTCCAGGCAGTGCTGCCTCCAGCTCCGTGGGGAAAGACTCTCCAGCTGCTGAGAGCCTCGGGGAGGGGAGCAAAAATAACATGTCATGTACAGCCATGGTGACCCATCACTCCTGGTTCCACTCATGGGGCAGACAGGCTTTTCCTGGAGCACTCTGCATCAGGAACAGCATTCCCTGGCCAGGCCTGGAGCTGGGACCAACATCTGTGGGATGGAGCTCTGGCAAAGGCTCCATCCCTTTGGGACAGGGTGAGGGAGCCAAGCCCTGCCCGAACCCCCTGCCTGGGGATGGTTCATGGAGCCTCCCAAGGAAAAAAGGCTTTTCCAGCCTTTCCAGCTCTGCTTTGGAACCTCAAGGCACGGGGAGAACCCCCAGGCCAGATCCCAAATCACTGAGTGTGGGGTAAGGGGCACAGCTCACCTGGCCCAGGATGTGCTCACACCCCTGACCCATCATTGCCCAGCCTAGCAGGAGGCACCACAGGGATTTAATTGAGGTTTGAGTCCTCCCCCACTCCCAAAGACCTCCTTCCATCCCAGGAAACTTTCTCCACACTGCACTGCACAACCCCAGGAACATCCAGTAAAATGATGCAAGGATCTGAAACACAACTGCAGCTCCAGCTTTGTCTCCAGCCCTCCCCTGGTACTGAGCTCCTGGTCTCGCTCAGACACTCAACTTTTGAACTTTTGTCCCTCCTTCAGCACATGGAACGGAACTTCTGTCCCTCCTCCACCTCCCAGCTGCTCCGTGCCCAGCCTGGTCAACCACAGCTCTGAATGCTCGGGGAAGGATTCCAGGCTTTCCCAATCAGCAGGATGGAATCCTCCTTCCCCCAGAGCTGCACCTCTCCCATCCAGCACAAGCTCCCAGGAGCACAGCAGAGCTCCCAGGCAGGGGGGACAACCACAGCACCGTAAAATTTCTGGCTTTACCTCGGACCATCCCACTCCTAACCCAGCCCATTTCCTCCACGAGGAGCTCCAAGGTCTCACACAGGATAAGTGAGACACCAAATCTGCTCCCAAACCCTTTGGAGGGCTGGGAAAGCCAGCTCAGCTCCCCTCCAGCAGCCTGAACCTCCTGCCCAAGCTCTCCTCGGGCTGGGAGGTTTGGGAGTGTCCAGGGGAAGGCTGGAGAAGGGGCAGCACCCATGGGATGTGTGCAGGGGATGTCCCACAGCTCTGCCAAGCTCCTGGAGCTGGAAAAGGATCCGTGTCCTCAGGCTGAGCACAGGAGGAGGATGAGGAGGAGAGGAAGAACTCCCACTTCTGCTCCTTTCATACAGCCACACACAGCCAGGGGCAGCTACAGCCCAGCAATAACCCAGCAACTGAGTCCTTTCAAAAAACAACCCTGGATGACAAACCCAGAAAGGCAGAGAGACAACAAATCTGCCCCAAGGTTCTCCTCAGGCACAAAGAGATCTCTGCATTCCCAGATTATCTGGGTAACCTTTGCCCAGGATCAGGACCAGGCTCTGTTTGCAAAGGGCCCGGTACCAAGTGGAGCTTGGACCTGGGGAGCCCATGAGCAAAGCAAAAATAATCCCAAAAGTAAGGCAAATACCCCAGAGAAATGCAAATATTACCACACATAAGTGGCTTTTTTGAGTATTCCCATCCACTGCTAAAGGAGATTCCTAAAGAACAGGGGTGGGGAAGCAGCCCAGAGCACCCTCCCCACAGCTGGATTTTCACAGCTCCCTTAACCCCAGAACTGTAAAAATCCAACACTTGTCTGGGGTTCTTTTTCCCCCAGAAAAATTCTGCAGAACTTTTGGGGTTTTTTTTTCCCAAAGACAGCAGAAATAACATGAAAAACACCCAGGGAGAGCATGAGGAGCCCCAGGTTGGGCACCAGCTCATCGGCCCCGTTATCCTGGGATGCCAGGGAGAGCAGATGGGAGGCTGAAGATCCATCCCAGTCCAACAGACCCTGCAAATGTCAAACCCCAAAGACCTGAGCCAGCTCAAAAAAATAAAAATAAAAATCCAAGAGCGTTTTTGTCCAGTTTTTGAGCAAAACCCTCAGTGTGTGGAGGGAGAAGCCCCACTCTGATCCCTCAGCTCTCAAAGCCTGGCTGCTGATGTGCCAAAGACAAACCCAAGCAGTTTCTGAGGCACCTTGAGCCCAGACAAGTGAAAAATCTCTTTTTGTGTGCAAAAGAGGCACCAGGGGCAGGGAATGACAGCCCTGCTGGGCTCAATAAGGGGTTTCTGTGCAGCCAGAACCCTCCTGATTCCTGCCTGTGTCACACAGGCTCCTCACAGCCTCACACTCTTATTGAAAGAGCTGTCTCTCAAAAAAAAACAAAAAAAAAACCAAAAAAAAAACCAAAACCTCCAAATCAGAGGGAAAAAAAAAAATCTCCCAATGAAACAAGATTTGAGCAGCTCCACATCTACTGAGAGAAACCCAGATTTTCTTCTCATCCCTGCAAAACCTGGTGGCTTCAAGGGGTTATTCCTTCCCTCTGGGCTCAGGAGGTTCAGCATCCACACACACACAGAGCCACTTTGGCAAGTTCCTCTCTGCCTCCCTGCATTTATGAGGCTGCTTTTCACCTCCTGAAGTTTTACTCTCCCTCCTTTCCTTCACATCCACTTAAATCAAGTGTTTAAGATCGTTTTTCTCCCCACATAAAACAGGTAATTCTGTTCACAGTTCTTCCTGGCAGAGCCCAAAGCTGAACGTGGGTTGGTTTCAGTTGAATTTTTAAATTGTTTTACAAGGAGGGGAATCCAGAATCTCACCAATCATCACTCTGGGTTTGTTAAATTTTAAAACCTGGGCGTTTTAAATTCGCTTTCAAGTCTGTGAGGCTTCAGAGAACACTTCAATCACGTTTTTCTCCAAAGCAAGGAGAGCAACGCCTGTTTGTCTGCCTTCCCTCAAGGGAAAATTAAATTGTCACATCACAGGAGAAACACCAGGGGAGGAACAGTCACAGAAATATTTAACCTGAGTGCTGGAGATGCAGAGCTTTGGGTCAGGGGGATGAGGGATGGAGAGGGACCAGCACATCCTGGAAATGACCACAGCAAGAGCCAAAGTGCAAGGAAAAAGAGATTTTTCAGAGCCCAGTGTGCAGGGATGCCACCTCTGGATGAGGTCACTGGGAAAGCAGAGTTATTTCTGAAATTATTAAATTTTCTCCCCCAACAGAGCCAGCCCAGCCCCACCCAGGCAAGAGGACTCATTTGGCTGATTGAACCTTCCCAAAGAAAATCCAGCAAAAAGAACCCCTGGCTTTGGGTGAAATGATAAAACAAAGGACACTCGAGCCTCAAATCACATAAGATCCCCCATCCCAGCCTGGTCCTTTCCCACTGCAGAGGAACAGATTTTGCCCACGCTGCCAAAATTACCAGGAACTATGAAAAGGCAATGAGGCTTCATCTTCCAGCAATAAATTCATTTCTTTTTCTATAGAGGCTCTCCCCCAGCCCGGCAGCTGTATGCTAATTCCCCCTCAGCACTGCTTTATTATCACTTGGAACAGATGTTGCAGCCACTCCAAATTCTGGAGGTTACAAAAACTATTAACCTGAGCTTGGGAGGGGGTGAGCAGGAGGGAAAAGCTCAGCCTGTCCTTCTGCCACTGGGCCCAGCCAGGCTTTGCTCTCTTTGCCCTCCTGCTCCAGCTCAGCACCCAGGGGATCCCAAACTCATCCCCAAAAACACCCCCAAATCTCATAAAGCGAATTTAAAGAGATCAATGGAGGTGCTTGATTGACAGGCTTGCCCCAAAAACTCAGGGAAATCCCTGTGGGTTTTCAGCTGGGTGCAAACGTGGATGGAAGCAGCTGTTTGGGGGTTTTTTTGGAGGTGTTTTTGTTGATGTGTGCAAATAAAATCATCCCAATCCCAGATAAATCCAGCTGGGAAAGGTTTAGCATTCCCCACGGAGCTGCTTCCCCCAGAGCAGCCCAGTGTGACTCCTGGAGTAATTAATGCCAGAATCTGTTTATAACCTTTGCATAAATTGTTCTTTTCTGAAGGGAAAGCTGTTAAACACGTTAGCAAATATAATTAAGGGGGGGGGGGGGGATGACAAAAATCTGGAATTAAATCTCTCCTAATTAGAAATGCTTCTTGCAACAAACCTGGCTAAAACCCCACTCTTAGGCAGACCCTGTAGCTTCATTAAAGCCTCCTCATTACCCTGCCCGAGATAACCAAGCTGTCAATAGCAGGAAAATTCACTCCTAACCTTTGTCACCCCTAAGAAAAAAATAAAAATATTTAGGTGTTGTCCACTTGGGGAGAGCTTGAGATGCACCTGGACACGCTGAGGGTGGGAAATGCAACAAGGGAGAAGGAAAAAGGTTTGCCTGGCCTGTCACCCTCTCAGCAAAGGA
This sequence comes from Petroica traversi, assembly GCA_025920805.1. Classification (NCBI taxonomy): domain Eukaryota; kingdom Metazoa; phylum Chordata; class Aves; order Passeriformes; family Petroicidae; genus Petroica; species Petroica traversi. The sequence continues at coordinate 6,874,087 of JAHLSL010000016.1, forward strand.
ACAGGTTTGGTGCCCAGGGTACCTGAGCACTTTTCTGCATCTCAGGTGAAGCTCTCAGTGCTGAGATTGCATTGACCACCCTCACAGTGGTCAAAGCTGAGGGGAGGGGCAGCAGTTAAAGCCCAAAAATCCCTTGGATTTCCTTGCTCTGTCAGTATGAACATCCCAATCCCTGGAGAACCCAAAATCGTGGATGAGGGAGGGTTAAAGAGAGGTAAAAAATCAGTGATGCCACCCAGGGCCCTGCCCTGTGACCTGGAAATCCACCCGGGGATGATTCCCATCCACCCAGACTGAACTTTTAATTATTTCAGAAAGCCCTTCAAAAACTCCATTTTTAAAAATATTTGTGCTCAAGCAATAACCTCTAAACCCTCAAATAAAAGCTGGGAGATGCTCAGTGGATCAGCCACGGGGAGGGATGGACAGAAGGGACAGGGACATCCACTCCCAGCACTGACCAGCCCAGCAAACCTCACATTTCATATCCTGCAACTTCACCCTGAAAAATCCACCTTTTTTCAAGCCCCACACCCCCAACTTTCCTCCCAGGATGGCTCCATGCTCGCAATCCCAAGCCATTCAGAGTTTTTAGGTCTATTTTGCAGCTTGAAAACCCAAATTTTTTCAGCAAGACACCCCCATCTCCTCAGGAGCAACCACACAGCAGATCCTGAAAGCATCACCCCAGAGCTGGGAGCTGTCCCAGCCCCTCAAAAACGCCCTGTCCCCAAAATCCAGAGCTCTGCCACCACCTGGGCTGTGCCAGCAGCAGAACAAAGCCATTTCCAGCCCACAGATGGAGCATCTGCTGCCACAGGGCCACCAAAGGGAGCCCCAGGGCCACTTCAGGGCCAGTGGCTGAGCCCAGAGCTGGCTGAGCAGAGCAGCTGCTGCTCCAGCAGCAATTCCCAGAAAACAGCCCCAAACCCTGCAGCAGCAGCAGGAAAATAAAGATACAGAAGCTGATCTATAAAGGGAAAAAAAATCATAAACTCTTCTGCTGGTTTAGTAGGGAATTTTCTGGTTTATTTGCTGTTTAAAGGCACAATTCTCACACAGCTACGGGAGGAAAAGTCTTGTCTCTTTTTTTTTTTGTGTCTCCTCCCCTCTCTGAGGCTCACCAGTGATTTTCTTGGAAGATCACTCACATGAGAAAGTGCTTCCCATAAACACAAAGGGTCTCGATGTGCCCTGGCTGTCCCAGGGCTGTGCACATTTCCTGTCCTGGGGCCCTGCCACTCAGCCTGGGATTTCCAGCCCTAACACACTCCAGCTCTTAAAGAAACACCATTTTATTCACATACAAATAGATTTCTAGATATCTCCACCCCATGTTTTAGATATAAAAAATATATTTAAACCATCCCATTCTCGCTGCTTCTGCCACAAAGCCCAACCTTTCAGGAGCTTTAGGAAAAACCTGCCATGAACCTGAGTGCTCCAAGAGAATTCCAAGCCCAAAGGAGCCAAACAGCTCCTCCTGGAAAGCAAAACCAACAAAAAAACATGGGGAAAAAAAAAACCAGCACGGGCAGGTGCTCAGCAAGGACACTCTGACAGATCCTGCCCGGTGACAGATCCTGCACCGGTGACAGATCCTGCCCGGTGACAGATCCTGCACCGGTGACAGATCCTGTGCAGTGACAGATCC
>JAHLSL010000016.1:6894999-6905569 GCA_025920805.1 Petroica traversi
GGGTGCGGGGACCGAGAGGGAGGGTGGCGGGGTGGGGACCCCGCTGCCAGCCCGGGGGTGACCCTGCTGTGCCCCGCAGGTGCCGTCGGGGATTTTTGGCCCCCCCAGCCCAGCCTGGGTACCACGGGCAGGGCCGAGCATCTTCTCCTGCATCCCTGGGCACGTGACGGCCGCGCTCCCGTCCGTCCGGGGGGACCGGCGGGCCTGGGCAGCGCTGAGCTCGCCTTCTGACCTCCCCTCGGCCTCGGTGTTTGTTCTCCAGGGAGTTCCGCTCATCCGGAGCCTGTCCTGAGTCCTCTGCCGGGCTGCAGAGCCGCCGCTCGCTCCTTGGAGATGCTTCATGGGCTGTCAACAAACAGCACGTGTGGGCCCTTCCCGCCGGGAAACGCGCAGCAGCAGCACCGCTGGATGAGCTCTCGCAAGTCCTGGCGTGGTTTTTAAGCCAGGCCGGGCTGCCCGCTGGGATTTCAGGCCCTGCTCCCTCTCCTGAGCGGTGCCAGCAGCTCACGGATGCCAGGAGACCCCTGGGATGTTCTCCCTTGAGCTCCAAGCAGCGGCCACCGAGCTGGGCGTGGATTTCGGAGCTGTGGGGAAGGAGCTCCCGTCGGCGGAGCTCTCCTGGGGCAGATGAGTGACTCGGTGATGAACGGGAGGGTTCCACTCCCAGAGAAAGCCTTGTCCGAGGGCTACGCCCGGCTGAGGTACAGGGACACCTCCCTGCTCATCTGGCAGCAGCAGCAGCAGAAATTGGAGTCGGCTCCTCCCAACACGTACCTGAGCCGCAGCAGGAGCATGTGGTACTCGCAGTACGGCAACGAAGCCATCCTGGTGCGGGACAAAAACAAGCTGGATGTGTCCAGGGACACGGGGCAGTCCAAGTTCTGTGCTATTATGTAATTTCCCCGCAGGAATGCACACGTGCAGAGGAAGCAGAGCTGGGGGAGGTGGGCGTGCTCCATCCTCTCGCAGCCCCGTGGGGGATGCGGCGTTTCCAGGAGAGGCGGGGAAGGCTGGAGTTGGGTTTCTGGTTGATTTTGCCGTTTATAAACTCATGTCCTGCCTGTTGCTGAGTGAGCCCGAGGTGGCTGGGGAGCTCTCAGGCCTCTCGCTGCCCAGCATCTTGGCAGGAGCCAGGCTGGACCATGTGTGGCTTGGAAGTGGCTCCTGTGCCCTCAGAAATGCCCGCTGGCACTGGGGCACCATCCCCAGCCACCCTCACTGGCCAGTCCTGCTGCTCTCCCAGAGCTCTGGGAATGCTGGTGGGACAGAGGCGAGCACTGATCTGTTCCCATCGAGGCTGTGGTTTTAAGAAGTTGATCTCCAAAACCACCTGGCCATTACTTGTTGTGTCTCCCTTTAATTCCTGCCCTGCAGTGGCCTCCTCCAGCCAGGAAAGGAGTGGGAACAGGGAGAGGATGTGCTGAGGATTTAATCTGAACCTCCAAAGCACCTGTAGGAAAGGTGTGCTGGAGTTTCATGCAAAGCAAGGCGCTCTCTCTGATACCACAGTGTGGGATCATGGAAATAACAGGAATTCTGGAGTCAGGGGAGCTGATTCCTTCCCTGCAGATCCCTGATGAACAACCTGAAAGGGAGGGACAGGCCCAGGAAAGCAAGGGGAAGAAACCCCTGTAAATAACACATATCCTAAAAAACATGAGGAGACTCCTTCACAGCTCAGACCCACTCCTGAGATGGGCAACAGAAGGAGAGAGGCCACTGGAGTTTGCTTTGCATTCAACTTTTAACGCATGCAGTAGCTTGGAAGGGTTTAACTTCTAGTTCAGGTTGGGCTGTAGGTTTGGTGCATGTATTTTAGAGTTGTGTCTGGGGTTGTTTCGATGAACTGGAGGATTTGAGGAGGGAGAAGCTCTGCCCTGCTCGGGCACAGAGGCTGCTGCTTTCAGGTTCAAGTTTCTGCTGAATCCTGACTTGCTCAAGGCAAGATCCTGCTGAAAACTCAGCCCAGCAAGCACCTGAATGCTTGTTAAAAACAAAACACTTCCAGGGGTGTGAATTGTGCCCAGGGTTCAGCATGGAAGTTCTTCAGGGTTCTGCCCTTTCTGGGTGTCCAGCCCAGCTCCAGGCAAATCACTATTTGATGTCAGCTTCAGGATGGATTATTTACCTGCCTATTATTAGGCACAGTCATTACTTCTGTTCTATTTATCTAAAACCTCCTTTGCATTTTTCAAGCACTTTATTTATTTAATTTTTATTTTTAAATCAGCGAAGAATCCCTTCCACCTCTCCTGGTGTGGGTGAAACTCTCCAACAAACACACAGACCCCCAACCTTGCTGAACTCGATGTTCTGAGCAGAACCCACCCGTTCTGGAGTGAAATCAGAGAGGTTTGGTGCACTCAGCCCTGCTCCTTAGCACTACAAACAATAGGCAGCTCATTGTTTTTTCAAGGCACTATTTCTGCATGTGTTGGTGTTCAATACCTCGTGTGTGTGTGTGTGTGTGTGTGTGTGTGTGCTCCTAGATTTAAACCTGCTGGACCTCGCTGCTTTGCACACAAATAACCCTCTTGGTCATGTCAGGATTAGCTCTGGAGGAGAAACCCCTCAGAAAATAAATTTTTCCAGCGGGTGAAGGCGTTCAGTGAGATTCCCAACCCCAGGGGAGCAGCCAGGGATGTGTGACCCACCTGGGACCTCCAGCTCCTGGCTGGGTGAGCAGGAGGTGATGGACTCCAGGGGCAGGAGCTGGACCCTGAGCTCCCCTGGGAACTGCAGGTGGATTCACCTGGAGCAGCAGGAGAGGGGGGTCCAGGCCAGCCCTGGGGAGCGCGTGAACTCTGGGAGTTTAAGGAACAGCACATCCCCCAAACCAGCTGTTCGTTTTCTTTTCTTATAGAAAAAGAAATCCAACGCTTATTTTTCTTTTTAATTTCAGTGAGGAAGATGCTTATTTTGGGTATAATCAGTCTCTTTTTTGTTAACGTGGCTGGTAAACCAAAATTCAGTTCTTTTGCAGAGCGTTAATTGGACTGTACAAGACTAAACCCGTAAGAATGTGCATAAATTCTTCCAGGATGGAGGCTGGATGTGACAGTACAGGAAGAAGAGGATGAATTGTCCTTCCATCTCTGTGAATGTGACTGTAGTTTTCCATTTCTGTGTCACTGGTCACAGCAGGGGCGTGGAGTGGCTGCTGTGGCCCTTTCTGTGAGCCAGTCGTGTGTGGTGGTGATGCAGTTGTTTCAAACACTGTTGTAGCCTCTTTGATAAAGTGCATTAAAATTATTTGAATGCAGCTTTGTGAGCAGCTCTTTGATGTTTTTCCGTGGATCTGACAGCTTTTGGTGTTCCCCAGGGGAGGGAGGAATCCCCTCAGTGACTGGGGGGAATCCCAAACCCCACCATGGAACTGGGAGCTGCAGGGGGGTTCTCCAGCCCCCCAAGTCCAGCAGCCCTGAGGTCTCAGCAGAGCATTGAGGATGGGGAAAGCCTCTGGATGTCACCAAATTTGGAGAAGACCTCAGAGATTGTCACCTCCAGCCTGCGCCCAGTCCCCACCTTGTCACCACGTCCAGGCCTTCCATGGGCAGCTCCAGGGATGGGGACTCCAAAGCTCCCTGGGCAGCCCCTTCCAAGGCCTGGCCACCCTTTCCTTGAGGGAATTGCTCCAGATTTCCAACCTGAGCCTCCCCTGGTGCTGTTTCCTGTTGTTCTGTCACTTGCCCAGGAGAGGAGGCCAAGCCCAGCTCACTGCAGGCTCCTCTCAGGGATGTGGAGAGGGTGACAAAGCCTCCCTGGGCCTCCTTTTGCTCCAGGCTGAGCCCCCCAGCCCTTACAGGACAGACATTCTGGATCCTTCCCCAGCTTCTTTCCCTTCTCTGGGCTCACTTTTTGCAGGGCTGGCCCCAGGATCCAAGGCGTGATCAGTGAGAATTGAACCTCAGTCATGTCCTGCCTGTCCCCAAACTCCTCCCAGCCCAGAGGAACCGCTCTGCTCAATCCTGCTGGAAACAACTCCCCTGGAAACGCCACAGGCACAGCCTCAGTGCCTGCCAGGAGATTGCTGAGAGGACAGGTAGAACAAACAGCCCCCATGGGAGTGTCACTGATCCGAGAGCAGAGTGGAACGGCTTTGCTGAAACCTTGGAGATGCTGCCTTGGAAAGGCAGTGAGCAGGAACAGAGCTGGGGAAAGACTCACCCTGGAGCTGATGCCTTTTCCTGGTGTGAGGAAAATGAAGCCAGACACGGTTAAAGGGGTTGGGGTCTTTCCCTCAGTGTTTGAATCAGGATCCCGTTTGGTGCATCCACTTCCCCCAGGTGCCAGCGTGGCAAATGCACCCCCGTCAGTCACACACACCAGTTCTAGACTTTCCACAGCCCAGATCCAACAAGGGAGCCCAATGCTGGGGCTGGGCTGGGCTCAGCTCGACTTTCCAGAATCTGTCCTGCCAGGGGCCCTTGGCTTCCTGAGCCAGCAGAATGTTTGGTGTCCCTGGCTCTGCAGCTCTGGGCTCTTCAGCCTCAGGGCCTGCAGGGCACTCCCAGAGCACTGAGCACTAAACTGAGTGAAAGGTTACAAGTGTGCATGCTGCTGATACTTGTGGATACAGAGAACTGTGTAACAGGGATACAAAAGACAAAAATCATTCCAGCATCAGAGCAGCCTGGCTGTGTAACCCCACCTTACACACAAACCCAGCAGCAGAACCAACCCCAGCCCTCCCCAGTGCCCAAAATAGACCCTGGCCCCCACCCAGCAATGCCAGGACTCTGCTGGGCCAGGGAGCAGCTGCTCCAGCCCCCCATCCAAGCTGTGCCTTCCAGGTCACCCTGAGCTCATGGAGGTGACAAAGTCCCTCTGCTTCCTGCAGCTCCTGGTGGCTTCCAGCCTGGGGGAAACGTGATCTCCTTTCAGCCCATTTTACCTCCATCAGAATTCTCACAGAATTTAAGACCCTGCAGACTTGTAGGAGAAGGGGAAGAGTCCAAGCCCTTCCTTGGCTGCCTGGGAGCAGCTGAAATCCCCAAAAAAGGGGGATTTAAAGCAGTTTTATTCCATGTATTCAAGTGGGTTTCAGACATCCCAGAGCTGCCCCACTCTGAGGGCTGTCACCCCCTGAGTGTGACACTCCACAAAATAACTTCCAGATTATTCCAGGACTCGTGGCACCAGGGTTCAATAATTCATGTTTGGCTCCTGGCACTGCTCAGTCCAGGTTTGAGGAGAGGGGGGAAATACAGGATCAAACTGCACACACAAAACAATTTTTCCTTTTATTATGAAAACAAAACGAATGCCCCAGGACCAGGGTCCGTGATTACCAGTAACATCAAAGATTACTTTCTCTTTTTTTGTTTTTTAAATTCTGTTCTGTTTGAGGCCAGCAATTTGCAATAAACAAGCTAAACTACTTACATTGACTCATTTCTTTTCAATAACTGACATTTACAGGAATATACTAGAAATGGCACTAAAAAGTTTTAAGAAAAAGAGTTACGGTAAATTTGCATGCACATCATACAGAAAAGTAACAATTTCTTTTTTCTTTTTTTTTTTTGTTGTTAAATATTAAAAAAAACCAAAATAACCAAACAAAAAATACAACAACAAATCTTTCTGGATTGGTTATGCCAGTATCAGGGCTGTGTTCTAAGTGGTCTATGTCAAATCTTAGCTGGTGGTTTAATTTATTTTTTAAAAATTACCTTTTAAAAAGATATGCAAATACCATTTTTCTTTACAAAATGCAGCTCAAGCAAGATAATGCTGCTGTGTGAGGAATCTTAAAATTTCTCTTTAACGATGCAGAGCCTGCCCTAGTGGTAACTGCTCAGGGTTGAGAAGTGACTGAGGATTTAAAATCCAGTCCTAAAAAGGTTGTGGTTTGTCTTTGTCATGCCCCCATCCCTTCCCCTCAGCTCCAACCCCAGCTTTAAAAAAAAAAAAATTCCTTTCAAAACAAGGAAAAAAACCCCAAAATTAAAAACTGGTCTAAAAGTCCCCAAAGCAGAGAAAGAACCAGATTAGGAAACTGCAGGCTGCTCCTACCACATGCAGAAAAGGGAAGGGACCTGGGGGGACTCAGCTGTGCATTTCCACACCCAGAAATGATGTTTGTGTGAGTTTGGGTGTCACCACCCTCCCAGCAGTGACACAGCCCTGAACCACCCCTCCTACACTCCCAAACCCCAGCAAGGTTCCCACCACAGCAGTACAAAAATTGAAATTATTTTGTTGTGTAGACACGTTTGGTGTGCAGGGAGCTGAGATTCCTTCGGTCCCTGGGATGGGGATCTCCCTCTGGTCCCACCGAGCCACAGGCTGAGTTTACAATCAGAGAAAAGTTCACAAAGTTTCTTTTTTGTTGTTTTTTTTTAAAGGTGCAGTAATGCTGGTTGATTGAGGAAGGGTCTGGTCAGAGATTTTGTCAAAACAGGAATGTGTCCGAAAAAAGCAGTTTCAATAAAATTCTGTGTATGCATACATATGAAATCATACTGATTTCAGTGAAGTTTCCCCTGGAAAACAAAGTTAAACTTTGTTCATTCAAGAAAAATTCTACATAAAAATTTTAATTTTTTTTCCCTTTTTTTTTTATTCTTAAGTTTAAAAATGTTCTTTCAAACCTTGTGTGTTTTGATCGTTTCAAAGTTGTTTCGTGACATCTGGACTGATGTGCCATGCAATAAAACCCAGATAAATAAATGCTCTTGTTGGTTCAGTTCCCAAACTCATTTTAGGGCTGCTGCTACTTACTCTGGACTGGAAACATCTCTTCTTTCCTGGAGAAACTCGGGATGAACAAGAGGCACCCCCGTGGACATGGAGGGGATAATGAGCACTACGGAGAAGAAGCTGAGAATGGAAAAGTGTGAGGAAAACATTTGGGAAGTGAGGAGTCATCAATTCCTTCCCTTGCTCAGGCCAGAACGGATTTCTCCTGGCTGCATTTTGTTGGGAACACCTCACTTTCCCTGCAAAGCTTCCCAGTGAGTGGAGCCCAAGGTGCAGCTGCAGGAGCAGGGATGTGCAGGTGGCTCTTCCCATTCCACGGTGCTTTCCTGGAACATCCCCAGGCTGGGATGGTTTGCAGCTCACACAGGGATCCTCCTCCAGCCTCAGGCCAGGCCTTTTCCCATCACTTCTCACCCCTCTGGCTCCAATTTCCCCTCTGATGAGGGTGGGACAGCCCCAGGGCTCCTCCAGGGATGTCTGTGTGTCCCAGGGATGCCAGAGGATGGTGACAGAGCTGAAATTCCAGGATTTTGTGGCAGTGCCAGCTCCCATTTGTCCTCCCCACAGGAGCCACCACCACAGCTCAGGGCTGAGCACGCAGGAAAAGCTCCCAGGAAAGGAAAGCTGGGAGTTTGTTTATCCAAAGGCCGTGGCAGTGAAGTGGTTGCAATTATTCCTTAAAATATTCCTTGGTTTGGATGATTTGAGTTGCAGGCAACAGGAGAAACACAGGTGAAACCCAACCCCGTTCCAAAGAAACCCAAGCTCTTAATTAGGTGAATATTACATTTCCTCATAGTAAATTCTGAAAATATATGACCAGGGATCTGTCTGGGGGAAGGAATTGTGAGGGCAGAACTTAAAAAACTCTCAGAACTTCACTGTTCATGGAAAGGAAAAATTAATTTCAGTAAAAATCAGAATATTTTTCTTTCCAAATGCTGTGGGAAACAATCTCTGGTCAGATTTTGAGAGGCAGATGCCCAAGTGCCCAGCAAATCACCCTTGGCTGATGGGCAGGGGGTGGCTGGGACTGAGCATGGATGCAGCTGGAAGTGCAAACCTTGGAATGCTAAAACAGGCAGGAATTCCCAAATTCCCAGCACTGCATCCCCTGCAAGCTGAGTGTGCAAAGGAAATCCTGTGCTGGCCCTGAGGGTCCTCCAGGGCCTCTCACCTGCAGGGAAAATAAAATCTGGACCAGTTTGCACCACTAGGAGAGCACAGGAAGGTGAATTTTAGGGCTCAATAAAGAGGCATTTTTAGGGGTTGGTGCTGGAGAAGGAAAGGCAGAACTTTCTGTTAAACTCTGTATTTTTTTTCTTTACAATAAAAAGAATTTACAATAAAACTTCTGCCCCTCAGATTACAAGTTTTATATCGTTATAGAACTGGTGTTTTCCTAAAATTGGATTAGAAAAGGATAAAACCCCCATTGTTCCACCAAAACTAAAAAAAGAAGAGGGGGGAAAAAAGACCAGTGAGGAAATAAAACTGTATAGAAGTGTGTGTCTCCAAAATCTGTACAAAACAGGAAAAAAGGGGCTGGGGTGAAAAGAAGAGGGGAAAAAAATCTAAAAATGAACACACCAAACATGAGAGAGCACCAGACACACAAGAGACTGGACTGTAGCACCTGTGGTAGAAAGCCCAAGGTATTTAAATAAAGTAGTGGATTTTTATTTGTTTTGCTGTTGTTTGTTTAAAATCTGCTTCAAACCTCATTAAAAGTCTGCCTGTCTGCTGGCCTGCAGAACCCCAGCTTTGCTTTTGTTAGGTTTTATTACCTTTTAAATGACCAAAATGGTGTTTAACAAATAAAGCCATGGCAAATACATGAAATTATGGACACTTAAACTAGGGGGTGTTGCAGCAGTGCAGGTCAAAACGTTAGGCTGGACTGAAAAACACAGCAAGCTTTAAAAAATTAGCTTTTGTTTTCTTCTTCTCCTTCTCCTCTTCCTTCTTTTCACTGAGGTAAAACATTTCAGTGCCTGCAATTTGCACCCTGCCTGCACAGGAGGAGCATCCCCCTTTTTGGGAGCTCACCATGAGGAGAAGGGAGAAAAAACCAAGCAAACTGCAAAGCAAAAAAGCCCAAACACACCCAAAATCCCTCTCCACTTCCCCTGCCAGCTCAGCCTCAGCTGGGGCTCAAGTGGTGCTTTATTTTAAGCCCAGACTGAGGGGTTTGTCATGGAGAAAAATCCCCAGGATGTGCCCAGTAAGGGGCACATGACTGGTCCTGGTCACTGCAGGGATCACTCCAGGCTCCAGCTGGCAACTCCCATGAAAAAACCTCCTGGCAATCCCATGAAAACTTTCATAGAGAACATCCATTTCCTGGAAATTATCTGTTTAATGGCAAAAATGAACATTCCCAAGAAACTGAGTGTGTCCCTTGCTCCCTTCTTCCCAAGAATCCCCAGGAAAAGTGAAGCTTTTGAGTGGAAAACCAAGAAATGCAACCAACTTCTATTGCTTGTGTGTTTAAAAATTCAATTCAAACTTCAAGACCTTCCTGAACAGGTGTCTATGCTTCTACCAAGATTTAAAAGAAAAAGCATGTTAGCAATCCACAGTACATGAGAATTTTTTTGGATTTTTTTTGTTGTTTTTATGTAAAAAGATGATAGCATCTGACATTTTCATCACACTGTAGACTTGGAGATTAAGAATACTAGTGCTAATAACAAATACACCAACTAGTTCAAAAGCTAACATCTTTCAGATACAGTACCATTTTACAGAGATTTCTTTTAAAAAAGATGGTTTTTACCTTGTGTGAGCCAGGCAGGCTTATTAAAAGAGAATATTCTGGGGAGAGGGAAGGGCTGGGAGGGAAATGTACTACAAACCTTGCAGAATTTTCTATTTATCTCCTGCTAAGAGCTCAAAGTTCTTCCATTTTCGACCAATTTTTCTCCAGATAAATGCAAATTTTAGAGACTTTATGCAAAGGGAACTATTTGTCATAAAGTCTAATCACACACACACACTCAAAGATCTTTGACCTATTAAAAGAGAGCCCCCTCCCTCCACCCCCCACCCCCCAAAAAAAAAAAACCCCCAAAAAAATGGAAGATACCTTTTTGTAACACTGAGTTAAAAAATAAAATAAAAAACAAGTCAGAGAAAGAGAGAGGGGGGATAAAACCTGACCACCATGGCCCGAGAGCAGGGGGTGAGGAGGGGAAGGGGCACTGCAGAGCTCGGGGAGGGCCGGGGGTGTCCGTTTGGGGGGCGTGTCCGTGTGTCCGAGCTCATTCCGAGTCGCTGCTGTCCGAGCTGGAGCCGCTGGAGCTGCTGCTCCCCGACTCGGAGGAGCTGCTGCTGCTGAGCCGGGAGGGGCCTCCGGAGGGCGTGGAGCCGGATTTCTCTGCAGGGAACACGCAGGGATGAGGTTTTGGGTGGGGAAATGAGACACAAGGGCTGCCCGCAGCCTCCAGCCCCGCTCTGAGCCACTGTCACAGCGCTCCTGCCGCCGGGATTTGGGATCCTCACAGGAGCTCTGGGTCAGGGTCCCTCACAGCACCCAAAAACAATCCTTGGGAAAGCTGGCACCACCTTTGTTTGCATTGGGGGAACCTTTTGGAGCAGCTCTGTGGGGCTTTGGGATTTTGATGCTCTGAGGTGTGGGCTGCACACACAGGAGATCCCCTTCCCTCTCCAGGAGGAACTGCCTCCCAAACAGGTCCCATTTGCCACCCCCCTGGCCAGGGACCAGAGCAGCCCCAGAGAGCAGCCCCACGGAGCGGCCCCACGGAGCGGCCCCACGGAGCGGCCCCACGGAGCGGCCCCACGGAGCGGCCCCAGAGCAGCCCCACAGAGCAGCCCCACAGAGCAGCCCCACAGAGCAGCCCCA
>JAHLSL010000016.1:6919385-6937171 GCA_025920805.1 Petroica traversi
GGGGCAGAGTGGGGGCAGAGTGGGGGCAGAGTGGGGGCAGAGTGGGGGCAGAGTGGGGGCAGAGTGGGGGCAGAGTGGGGGCAAAGGGGGGGGCAAAGGGGGGGCAAAGGGGGGGCAAAGGGGGGGCAAAGGGGGGGCAAAGGGGGGCAAAGGGGGGGGCAAAGGGGGGGGCAAAGGGGGGGGCAAAGGGGGGGCAAAGGGGGGGCAAAGGGGGGGGCAAAGTGGTGTTGCTGGACTTGGCAAAGAGTTGCCAGACATGGAGAGCACAAAGGACACTGCGATTTGTAAGCCAGGGCACAACAAAAGTGAGGGATCTCTGGTCTAAGTCCCAGTACCACTGGTTTAGGTCAGCCACGTGTAAAATAATTGCAGTTTTCGCATGGGGTGTTGCTCTGGGAGAGTTTTCACCTTTCTGATGCTCCCAGAGCTGCACTGAGCTCAGCGAAAGAGTAGGAGATGGGACAGTGGGAGGTGTTCATCCCATGCAAAAGGCAACAACCACTGCCCTAAACCACCTGAGCACCCAGGAGCCCAAAGCACTTCAGACTTTCCACAAGTGCACAGGGTGGGATTCTTGGGGTTGTCCTGTACAGGGCTCAGTGATTCCTTGGGTCACTTCCAGCTCCATATTTTATGATTCTCAGTAGAGTTTAAGCTTCCTGATGGCCTCAATGGCTCTGGTGCTAAAACCTGCCCACTGGTGTAACATTAAAGGGGACAAACCTACTACCTAATAACCAGAGCAGAAATCTTCCTTCTATGTTTTATCAAAGGATGTTGAAAAGATACATCATCATTAATTTCTCTGAGCTTGGATAGAGTTATAGCTCCATTTAGCACCTGAAATGTGGGAAAACAGAGGAACAATTGACTTTCCCAGAGCAACAATTAGACCTTGTTTAGAGGAAAAAAAACTGCAATCATTTAACTCAGCCCACACAAGCTCCTTTATGAACTGTTTTAGCTTGCTTGGACATTTTAGTCCTAAATCCATTTAAATCAATTCTAGGTTATCTGAACTAAACTTAGTTTCCACTGATATGCAACAGCCTACCCTGCCTTTTGCATTGGCTTAATAAATCCTTTAATTCTATGATGTTGTAACCATGTGTGCAAAAGAAAAATATACAGGGTTTAGGGGATTAGCAAAATTTGAGTCCAAGTCTCTGCTGTGTCAGATTTCTGCTGGGACCCAGGGTGAGCTGCATAAACCCAATTTTGTAAAGACTTTCTATGCCATGGTCTGGCATTGGCAGCAGACTGGCATTTCTGACTATCTTGTCTTTTCTTGCCTTGGTTTCTTCTTTTCCTAGAGAAGCAACAGCCCTCCCCTTTCTCACTGGATGGGCAAGTCACAGATGGCAAGAGTGAGGTGACAAATGCCGAGTGGCCTGGACACAGACGAGCCCTGAAACCCTGAGTGGGCATCACCCAAACACCTCCCACCTTCCTCCCCACTGCTTTAACTGTGAGACCACGCTCTCCCTTCCCAGCCTCTTCACCACCTGCAAAATCCAGCAGCCTGGGAGGTGGGTGAGGCTTTGGGAGAGCTCCCAACACATCCCCTGTCCCGGGATGGATCCGTACCTGCGCTCTGTGTGCCCGCTGAGGGCTTGCGCCCTTTGCCTTTGGGAACTGGGGGTAGCAATTCCACCTCCTCCTGAGGCATCTGGGCAACCTTCTGCAGAAATATCTTCTCCAGGGCTTGGGCCATGAGGACAATGTCATCTGTGGGCTGCACCAAGAAGAATATGAGCCTTTGTTGTATCATTCACGTATCTGAAGCAGCGAGGTTGAAGATGAGGCTTAGAAAACACTGACGCCCTTCAAATAAATTATGGCATTCAAACTCCGACAATAAACATATTAGCTCTTCTCCCTCCTTGCTTGCCACTCTCCTGCTCCTTTATTCTGCTCTAGCACGCAATAATTACAGCCCCTAAGTGTGCTGCAGCCAGAGAATTATCGGGACTTCAGTGGGAGCCTGATAAAGCAGCATCCTGTGCAGCAGTGTGGAAGCAGCAAACTGGAACAGATGAGCTCTCCTTCCCTGCCTGCCAGCAGGTCCAAGGGAAGAGGCTAAACACACATTCTGTGGCTCAAAGTAATTAATTTGTTTATTTCAGCTGTTCTCCAGTCTGGGTCAATGATGACAAACAACCGGAGAAAACAGAATACAAAGAATTTTAACAACCTAACAAAACAGCAAACAAGCCAAACCCAAAATAATAATAATAAGCAATCTAAATGTGTGTAAGTATGAGCAGATTTATGGAGACAGAGTCAAGAACAGAGCTATGATTCCTGAACTCCTTTCTGCTGCTAACAGCTACTATTTAGTGCCAGACAGTCTAACACAGAGCACTAAAGCACCTCCAAACACCTGCAGAGCACTGCATAAAGTGCAGCTCATCCCAGAGAATTCCTAACTGAAAATAAAAGAAGTAAAAACTTGCCTCATAACCCCCAGAACAGAAATCTACCTATAATTAAAAGGCATATTTGCCATTGTAACTAGTCTGGGGGAAGAAAGAGGCAGCACAAAGACAGCTTTGTGCATTTCAAGTAACGTGGCTGCAATTAGTGGCATTTCAAATCCTTGCAAGGAGGGCCCAGAGCCTGCCCTGTTCAAAACTTGCACAGTAACAGGGGGTAGATGGGTGTATTTTTTAAAGGCTTTTCTGGTCTTTTTTACCTTGTTATAAATGTAACAGTTTGTAAACATGGTGTTGAAATCCTGCATACATTCACTGGCACTCCAGTAATAGTTGTGTTCCAGGCGCTTCTTGATGGTCCCCATGTCCATGGGGTTTTTTATTATTTTGTGATAATCCTGTTGAAAAAATGGGAAAGATGTTACACCTGATTCAGTTTTGTTCCCATCTCCCTCTAATCCCTGTTTTTTCCTCATTCCCCTCCCCTGATTTTGGGAAAATTGTAAATGTAAATATATATATAAATTTATTTTCTAATTTGTATCTTTTTAGTCTTACCATTATTATGAACCTGACTCCAAAGCACACAACCTCCAGTCTGGGAATCAGCATTTCTGCCTCTCTTTCTAAAAGGTTGCCTCTGGCACTTAAAGAAGTTTATCAGGGCTGGCTAAAACTGTGCTCAAAGTTTCAGTCTCTTACTTTAAGAGCATTTTGGCCTTTCAAAGAATTCCACCTGTTAACCCAGTTTCTCCCTGGGCTGGTCTGGAGCACCTGGAATTCCAACTGTTAACCTGGTTTCTCCCTGGTGCTGTGATTAGCCTGGGGACACTGCAGGGCTGTGCAGTGTCATTTTCTTCTCCTGAATTAGAGCACCAAAGCCTCTCTTGCTGCAAATGAAGCCCAACACCATCCCAGGCACTGATAATTCCACTCTGAGCAATCCCAAAGCTGATCTGAACATCACAAATCTTTCTAAGGCCGAGAAGGCGACAGACACGCACCGGCAAATTCAGTTTAATTGCATCAACAGGCTGGTAGAAAGGCCAAGCAAACTGATGCTTCCACAAGGTCTTCACCACGACATTTTGCATATATTGCAGCTGGTTGGTTTTCCGGCCAGGTTTGTTGGGATTTGTCACCTCTGGGGGTGGTGGATTCACGGGGCCCTGAGGAGCCTGGATCGCTGACGTGACCGCCGACATCTTCCTGCTCGGGCTCTCACTCGCTGTCACTGCGGCAGCAACGGGGAGATTCTCCTGCTTCCTTTATGCTCCCTGAATGGGACTGACATCCCATTTCCAGGGTGCAACCATACAACCTAGAGCAAACTAGAAAGAGAGAGAGGACAGGGTGTAAACATAGATTTTTGAAGCAGGCAGGTTGAGACACTTCGTCTGTGACCAGTATTTAAACTCGGGCACTTTACCCCGTTGGCTTTGTTCCTATAACACAGTTTATTTTGGAGATGGGCACAGTTTAAGACTCAAGAGACTGCAGGATAGCTACTCCCAAATTCCAAGCCTGCAGAGACACAGCAAGCTTCATGGGGCTAGTTCTTGCTTTAGCTGGCTCAGAGAGCATCTTTCATGTTAAGAAAACACTGAGGGCAAGTTAAGAACTCAGCCAGGGAATACAGTTAGGGTGTAATGCAGGCTGCCATGAATGCACTGATGCAAGCTGCTAAATCCACAGCTTCCAGCCCCATGGAGACTGAAGTGCATTGTCTCCAGACCCATGCTGCTGGCACTGAGTCAGCTCACTGGGCAATGCCCTGGTGCCATGGGCTGTCTGAAACCCCACAATGAAGAGCAGAGGACCTCGACCCAGGGAAATGAAATAATGGGCAGAGGGGGATGCTGTGAACTGCTGTGAGTGAAAGGTGTCACCAGAAACAGCCCAAATGTCTTATTATGCCTCTTACTGCACACACCTGAATGGTTTTGAGCCCAGTTTTGTGCCAAGTTTTGAGATCCAGGCTCAAATAATAACTGGTGTTTTACTGGTATCCCATGACCTGGCTCAGAGACTGCTGTCATGTTCTCTCTCAAAAGGCACATTTGAAATGGAGGAGAATACATAAATTGCATTCTTGTATTCTGGTTTTCCCTCTGCAAACTGCAGAGGTAAAAATAGCCCAGTATCACTGTGCCTCATGTAGCATATGGTAAACAGCTTTGCTATGTCATCTTCCATAAACATTGGATATTTCAGCTCACATCAGGGCTGCAGCCACTCTTCTCGTGGCCAACAGACCACAATCACTTTCTAGGGGCAAATTATTTCAAATATGTTTAGAAAGCCATACAAATACTCTGACATATTGAACAGAGAAACATGAGCAGAGACAGAAGCTGCAGCATCACAGGAAGGAAAAAGCAGGGAGACATCCTAGAAAAAACCAAATACCTCTGCTTTGATACAGCCCTAATCATCTCTACTGAATATCTGGACTAAATATAGAATATCAACTTACCCTTGAGCTGCTGATTAGAAGAAGGCAAAAAGTATGGTAAACAAAAAGTAAGTAAACACATACCTAACTTGGGGAAATTTTACTAAAATAGCTGTGTACCAACAAACAGATCTGCAGCACAGAGGGAGGGAACTGTTAAAAACCTAAACAAAAATCCCTGTGTGAATTCATGTGATTATTTGTGCAGGGAACAGACAAGTCCAGTTCTGATCCTGCCACCATTTGTTCACAACACCCACTATATTGCAAAGATGTAGAAAAATGCCAGCAGGACTCTCTTGTGCCATGGATTTAGGTATAGCTCCAAAATCAGGCTTCTGGTCCCTGTTTTTTGATAACTCAGGAGCCCAGCTTAGCTCCAAAAGGTCTCCCATGAGACCATGCTGCTGGTGACAGGCAGGGTGATCACCAAGCAGCCAAAAAGGATGCTGACATCCTCTGGACAAGGAATTTCATAACCAGAATGTTACTTGGAATTTCAGACTTGGAAGAAACTGGGGAAGCATTTTCTCCTGGTGTTCCATCAAGTCAAAGCAGCAGCAGAAATGTTGCAAAACTCAGTCTTCAGATGGAGGGGGGTAAATAGGCAAGGAATTAAAAACAAGAAAAGGAGGATAATTAGGAAGTTTCACTCAGGCTCCTTCTGGGGAGCTCCCTGCACGGATTCAGGTTTCTGAGCAACATCCATCATCCCAGAGAATGCAACACTGGCTGCAGGCCCCTGGTGACCACCACCAAAGCATTTTGTTTGCTGTCTTCTTGATTAACAAACTGAATCCAGTGCAAGGATTGAGGGGAAATAAAACACCCACAGAGAGCAATTCCTACTGCTAGAGAGCATTTGGGTCACAAGTCTGAAACCCTGCAGTGTAACTTAAGTCTTCCCTTTAAATAATCTGAGGCTAAATATGATTCTCTTTCCATCTGAATTTCCTGATGTCCTACCCCTCCAACTCCAATTTGATAAGGATTTTTAATTAATTTGCATTAAATCCCGGAACTGGAATTCAACAAACCACAGATCCATAGCTGCTACCTCTGTCAGACTTTCTCTCCATGACCTCAGCCAAGGCTTTCAGTATCTTCACCCCACAGCTCCTCATCTGTACCACGGAGATAGTGAGAGCTCCTTTGTGTCCCCACCCAGCAATGAAAACTCTCTGGAACAGGCACAGCCTCTCCACGGGGCCATTTTGATCCTCCAGCTTAAATAAGGCTTGTACAGTCCACATAAAAGCATGGAACAGTCATCAGTGACACAACTCAGAAAGGATTTTAATTAAGAACATTACCAAAACAAGGAGGGGCAGAACCACGACAGCCAACTCGGTCAGTTCCCTGCTCCTCTTTGACTTCCACGCTGCAACTCACTGGTTTTTACACCCAAAAGTGGCTCCAAAGCTCCCAGCAGCACTGGCACTGAGCTGCTGGATCCTGCAGAAGACAGAAATAGCTACCTGGACTATCTGGCAGCTCTGGAAGTTCTGTCCTGCCATAAATAAAGATTTAATGCACATGTGCCTTACTGCACCTTTAACCCTGGGTCCAGCAGCTTCCTCCCCATTTGCTGGAGAAGCTGCTTTGATATTGAATCACTTGGTAACTTTCAGAACTAAAAATTTGTTTCTACAGCCATTCCTTAAGACTAAAAATGGTATCATTTTTAGGAATGTAAAAAGCAGGACTGCGAGGAATCTGGAAGATGAGGGTGAAAATACTTTGAAAATGTCCAAAAGGCAATGTCTTTGAAATAAAGATAAATTAATGCCTGAGAAATCTACTCCATGTGAGACATCATTTATTAAGTGAGGGAAGCTAGAGCCATGACCATCTGACATCCCAAACTACCACACAAATCATCCAAGAGGACACTTTAGTAGACACACAGACAAAAAACAAGCAACTTCTACAAATTGTCCCATAACTACAGGTAGAGCTGAACTACACAGCTCTTGTCTAAGCACTCCAGCACCTACTAAAACTGCACTGGTATCAATAAATAATTAAATTGTTAGGGACAGGGACCAGGACATCACTGTTCAAGGTACTGTACAAGCCTGGAGCAAAGACTGCCAAAACCAGACATCATGTGCACCTTCCAGTGAGGGGCTAAGGTGAGGCTTCTTTTAGCCCTGCAGTAATATCTTGTTAAATTTTAATTTTTAAATCACTACTTCTCCTGTTCCTCAGGCCTGTAATGTTCAAGTAGCAGAAGCTGTTCTTGATTTCTCTGTCTGCACAAGCAGTTTTGATATTGCAAATTTTAAATCCACCCTAAAGTGCTGTCATACACAAAGAGTGAACACTGCTTCTACTTCTTAATTAGTCTGAGATAGTAATTAAAAGCAAACCCCAAAACCTCAAAGAAACTGTGCTTCTCTGGAATTTAAGTCCTTTTGTCCTAAGTTGCAACCTCAGTGTGACAAACCAGGCATCAAAAAACCCAACTAAGTTGGATGGATTTTTTTCTTAAAAAAAAACCAAAACTTTCTTCCACTGAGAGTCTCTCACACGGGTTCAGACAGTTGGCATGGAGAAAACACGTAAATAATTCCCTGCACTAGCAGGATAACATTTTCCTGTCTGCAGTGGTGGGGACTATTTTAAAAGCAGCTCTGAAGCCTATGAAGTGCAGTGTGCCAGCACTCCTGCTGCTCCAGCCAACGGCTCTGCCACTTCCTCTGGCAGTGCCCAACATTTAACGGATGCTTTGCTCCCGTGCAGGACCCGATGGGGTTTGTTTTGATTGCAAATTTACAGCAAGCTTTATGGCAGCCTGGCAGTCCAACAACTCCCTGGCTTTTTCCCCCCCCCTTGGTATAGAATTTCTGCGTGGTTATTTGGATGCTGATCAAAATCTGGCACAATTCCAGCCTGGCCAGAAACAACCACATAAATCATCCCATCAGGGAAAATTATCGAGTTTGAGAGATGTTCCTTGACCTCGTTGTTATCTGCACGTTATTATTTACATTACAGTAGCACTCAGAGGCTGGGCAGAGACCAAGGTCCCTTGGTACTTCACACTCTGCACACACAAAGTCCCTGCTCCTTTCTCACAGGGCTGCTGCTCACAACTCACACTTTACACCAGGCTGAAGTGGCTTGCCCAGAGCTCCCCATCAGCAGCCACACCCAAAATTTCCAGCAGGGAAGTCAGAGCAGTGTCCTCCAAGCATTGCATCCCACATTGGCTCCTTTGCAGGCTCCAAAGCAGATTCTCAGTCTCTTTTCCCAACAGGTGAAGTTTGGACAGATTTGCCACCGTGTGCTACTGCCCATGTTAGAGAGGCAGCTCAGCTTTGGTCATCTTGCCCAGACTTTCTCTGCAGGAGAGGTTTAGCCCTACTAAACATCAGTGTAAAGTCAGATAAGGGTTAATGAGGGTTGTACCCATTTCATTTAATGGCTGTAGCAAGTCAGGGCTACATCAGTGCTCCTCCAGTCTGCTCAGAATCACAGAATCACCAGGTTGGAAGAGACCTTCAAGATCATCAAGTCCAACCTCTGTCCCAACACCTCAACTGAACCAAACCATGGCACTGAGTGCCACATCCAATCTCTTTAAACACTTCCAGGGATGGTGATTCCACCACCTCCCCGAGTAGACCATTCCAATATTTTATCACTCTTTCTGTAAAAAATTTTCTCCTAATATCCAACCTATATTTCCCTTGGCACAACTTAAGACTGAAGGAGACAAAGCTGGTGGATGCCTGCTTTTCCTCCTCCTTTTCCTCCTCAGCCCCACACAGGAACTGAACTTCAGGCAGCTTTCAGTACCTCCTAACACGTCAGCAGGGATGGTGTCTTCAGACTCAAGGGATGTGCAATTTGAGAGCAAGACTTGAGGACAGACGAGTTGCTGTATCAGCCAACCCTGCCCTGGCAGACAGACACACTACACACAACATGCCAGCCCCTCAAGACACTGGGATTTACACTTGGCTTCACTGCAGGAGCTGGGAATTTGGCTTGTAGTGCCCCTATGGCACGCTGAAAGTCCACTCAGCCGTTCTTGCTGTCTCCCAAATCATTAATTCCACACATCACAGATTTGCTTTCCATGCATATTATTTTGAGCACCTCCCTAATAACATCCTGAGACTGGGAGATGTGACTGTGTCCTGAGCTCACCTCTGCTTGAGGGAGGGGAAAAGATCACAGCAGATTAAGTCAGTTCCTTAGCTTTTGACTTGCTTGGTTTAATGCTCATCAGATTATGCAGATGGCTTTCCCACCCTTGGTCTCTCCTTGGCTATTATAAGAGCAGGTGTTTCCTCAGTAAGGAGCCTGTTGGTTCCTAACCCATGGGTGGGAATCAGCCAGGAGGAACTGGGTAACTCAATTAATTGGTAATTTCAAGGGTCTTCAGTTTTGACACCTACTTGGTGCTCCCCACAAATCACGCTGCTGTAAGGTCTCTGACAAGATGCCTTCAAACCCAGGGGTACCCAAAAATCACTTTAATAAAAGCACTGGAGACTTATAAACACTGTTAGGCACCTCAAATAAAGTGATGGACTTTCTGATAATAAGAGGCCAGAGTATTTCTCTGCCCCAAGTCATTAATGGCACAGGAAGCACCTTGTGATCAAGCCTGAGCAGGAATTTAGCTGCATGTCACACAAATCAGATGGGGCTCAACTGCTTCCTAAAGGCTGCAGTTTCAAGTGCAGGGAGTGTTGTTTAACACTAAAGCAAGGTCATTTTCATAGCTTTGAATTGGTTTCGAGAACAGTTTTACGAGACCAATGTCAGTAATGAATTAGGCATGGATGACCTTTCTTTGCACTGGGGAGGACAGAATGACCTCTCTTCCAGCCCTGCTTTTTGTGGCCCCCTGAAAACATGGAGGCAGCAAATTTCAACTCAGACTTGGTTTTGTGCAAGCTCCTGAGTTAGAGTTTTGTTAAAAAAGGCTACAGGAGGAAGGCAAAGTGGTTACAGAGCTTACTCTGTGTTGGATTTCTGAGTGAAGGAGCCTGGCCAGCTCTGAGAGCTGACTGTGCAGTAAGGGCTAGACTCAGATAAACTGAACGGCACTTGCAAAAAAAATCAGCCAGGAAGAACTTCAGCAAATGAACTGGGTGGCCTATCATGAAACAGTTAATAAATGCTTAGCTGCAATAAATACAATCTATGAACAGGTTCCAGAGTACTTGGAGCAGCTGGTGGCTGGCACATCCAAATCAACAGGATGGGAATGGGTAGGTGCTTTACAGGAAAATGCTGGTGGATGTGCCTCTCACAAGATGCACAAATTACACCTTTATGGCAATGGAAAAACAAAAAAAAAGTGTTGGGCTTTTACATAAGGGAGATTTGGCTCAGCAAGTGAAGTGTTTGGGATAACCACATGTCTGGGCAGACTCTGCTCGTGCCAATTTTCCCCAGAGGGGAAAGGTGGAGATGCAATGGAATTACCTTGTGTGACCCACGGGGTTGAACCCTCAGCACCTAAGGTGGGGCAGAGCCAGGGAGAAACCAGACAGCCAGAATTTATAGGGAAAAGATCCTGCTTCAGAGCAATTTCCTCCCTTATCCAGTGCACTGCACACTTATTTGGCAACTCCTAGCATTGTAGGGGTGGCTGCAGGTGCACAAAAGCCCCCGTGCAGCAGCAGACTGGGACATCAGGGGAAAAAAGGAGTTTTGGGAAGGTGCTGGCACACGGCCACACACCATCCACACTCCCAACGTGTCAGGGGCAGGGCAGGGGGCAGGAATGTGGCTGAGGGCACATTGGAAGCACAGGGCAAACCACAGCACAGCCAGCAGTCCAGTCCTGGGGGATTCAGGAACCACTTCAAGCCTGATCCTCCAAAGTGCTCAGCAGCTTTCCCCTCTCAGCGAGCTGCAAGGTCTCTGTGGCTCAGCACCTCACCACAGAGGGTTTGCAGACTTATCATCTGCAAGATCCAACTAATTGGTCAATCAAGATAAAGCTCTTTCTAAGGAAGATTTAAGCACAGGCAGGAACAAACTCAAGCTCTGCACACTTTGTGGTTTCTCTACCTGAGTCAATTCCTTTTCCAGCTGTCTGTTAGGGAGAGGTAGAGTGACAAGGGAGGTTCAGTGCTGCCTCTTTGGGGCTGGAGACTCCTGTCAGACTGATCAGATGTGTGGGTGCTGCCACTGCCTCAGTGACAGGAGCTGGGAGAGCTGAGGGAGTCAGTGCCTGCTGGAGAAGCATCTTCTCCCTGCAGCAGAAGGGGTCCCAGCCACAGAAATCCCACTGCACAGGGTAAGGGGTGCAGGAGCATGGAGATCCTGCTCTCTGCCATCACATTTCCTAAAGCAGCACAACAAGAAATTGCATCCTAATCAAGAAGGGGAATCTCCATGTTTACATGAAAGTTGGCCAAGGAGGGGAAAAATTTTGGTGGTCCCAAATTCAAGCCCTGCTGATGGGCACTGCAAAGACTCCACAGACTCAGTCCCAACTTCTGCAGACTGGCCAGTTCTGCAGATTCAGAACTGGTACAAATGCTGTCTGCTGGATGCCTTCTCTGTTATTCCACCTCTCTGTGTTTCTGGAATTACTATCAGTTTAAGCTTCACAGAGAGACACAATCTACTGTTCCACCTCTGCTCACTCCTGTTTCTGCATTCAAATCCATACTTCAACAACAACCAGAAATCCATTTCCTCTCCTGGGTTTGAACCACAGTCACCCTTTCTAAGCATCCTTCACTTCAGTATCAGATGCTCTGAAAGTGGGAGACAAACTGTGACAAGCTGATCTTCCTTCAGCCTGAACTTCTAACAGATCTCAGGGCAGGGAATCTCTGAATTCCTGCTTGCCCAGCCACAGCACACAGAGCAGAAGACAAAGATTGCTGAGAGCTATTAAGAAAAAAACATCCAGCTAAAAGTGCAGGAGCAACAGGTCCATCCTGGACACAGCACCGCAGTTACAAGCAGCAGGCTGAGGCTGTTCATCATTTCAGAACTCGATGATAATGCTGAATAGTCTTAACCTGATACTCAGTGGCTTCAGCAGAAGTCAGCCTGGGGCTGCTTCTGTTTGTATTCCTTCAGGAGACAAAACTGGTGGACAGAAACCGATATAAATACTACTGAGCAGATAAACTGCAAGGGGAAACAGGCAGCTAACCTACACACCCTTTGGGAGAAAGCAAAACACAGAGAAAGGTGGGAAAAGAAAGGAGGGATGAATAGAGTGAGACAGAAGTTAAAGCTCCCTCTTTCATGCAGTTTGAAGATGTGATTGACCACAGGCTGCTGTTAAATGCTGGATCACATCCAGACTACTCTTCTGAACTACTACAGCCTAAAGCACCATAATCCATGTCCTTCGAGGCTCTGCCTCCTAATTTCCCATATTTCCCCTATTCCCTTACAGCCTCCCTTCCCCAAAGCACAACTTGTCCAACAGTGACACTCCTCACCATTCATCCTGTGATCCAGCAAACAGATTTCCCAATTTCAGCTCAACACACCGTATTTCAGTTAAATTATTAAAAAAACAACTAAGCTAACTAAAATAAGAACAAAAAAACCCACAAATACTCTGGCCCTGTCCCAAGTTTCAGCCCATACGTGCACAGCAGCAGCACTTAGGTACACCCAGTAAAGCAGAACGTGGCAACACCCACACAGGGTCCAGAACTCCTAATGGGATTACTGTACATCTACACCCTCGTTTTCTGCTTTTTTTAAGGATGTGAGCTGCACAGTTAAACATTTGTGTCCTGAAAAAGTCAGCCCTTCCCCTTTTTAATCAGCATACAGAGCTCTGTGTACTTTTACAGCATAAGGAAAAGCCTCAAACTCGCTGTGTTGGATTCAGCACCCATTGAATAAATGACACAGAGCCCTTGCACAACAGGTTTTGTAATGATTGTTTCTTTTCCTGCACTCTGATTTCCAAAAAGAGAGATTATTGGACACAAAGCTTTTTGAAGAAAAGGCTAAAAAAAGGAAAGGAAAAAGCCACAAGAGCTCCACTACTTCCCTGCTGGGCAGAGCATCTCGGAGCGTCTGCTGTACCTGCACAGAATTACAAAAACCCCTGCTACAAACCAGCCTGCTGACAGTTCTGACACCCCAGGCTGCAGGCTGGTTATCCCCCACTTGCAAAATGGGAATATCAATACTTCCACTGCCATCTGCAATTAAAGTCATTAGCCTTTTCCCACGCATTTGTAAATTAGCTCCTTCTCAGTGTTATGGTTGCACCAAATTTTAAAGGAAGGGGAAGAAAAAAAGCAAGAGCTCAAAGGAACCTGTATTTACAGGGTGTTCAAATACCATCACTGGGGTTTCTGGAAACAACTTCTTTACTAAGTACAACACTCCTTGTCATTGGCAGAAAGTGCAAAGCTAAAACTGCCACCTGCTTTATCCCTCTGCCCGCACTGCAGCACTCTTTAAACACATTTCTAAAAGATAAACCACAACACCCAAAATGTCCTTAGTGACACCTGTTAGGGAGGGGGGTTAGATACAGTCAAATTCCACTTCCAGCTGAGTTTAAGAGGCTACAGGAACAGGAAAATCACCTCCTCTTAATGAAACTAAGTACAGCAAGTACCCTGAGCAAAGTATAAAATATAGAGCCCTTGCAAATAGCACTTAATTCCTCTGTATTACCTTTTTAAAGGGTTGTTTCCTGCTCTGTGGAGCTAATAACCTACACTGCAATTCTCCCTTACACCACCATTCTGCAAGGCCATCTATCAGCATTATTAATATGATTTACAAGTGCTACAGATGTTCTCCTCAGGGGCAGCTCCATGCAAACAGTGACAGACTTCTAGTAAACAGACCCAGATCCGTCTGTTAACTTGTTTGAAGCATTTCACTGCACAGAGCAGAACCAAAGAGATTCATTAGAGAAAATATCTTCATCAACAACCTCCCTTGCACACTTCTGGTGCTCCAATGCTTTCTACTATGTAACTTTTATATTTGTTTTTATGTATTTAAATTATTTAGGTTACTACTTTGAAAAAGAACAGAATTATTTCAGGACAAAAAGCATTACAAGTGTAGTAAAAATGGATCAGCAGCCACTGGTTTAAATCGTGCTCTGGCTTTACAACTACAGCACCACACCTTTCCCATGCAAAGTCCACCTAAAATCAATACACGACAATCAAGTCAGTTTAAGGGGATGAAGGATGAAATGAAAGGGATTGAATTACCACGACATAAATACAGTGCTCGTTAGCTGAGCCACAGTAACGTTAGACCTGCTAATGGGGCAGGCTAAGAGCCCCACACACCAAGGGAATTATTGCAGCTTTGCAGGCAGAGCAGCCACTTGTTAACCAGTCACCCTCCCGTGTGAGACCACCACTCATCCCCTGAGCACACTCCCACCAGCCTGGCTTTATCTGTTCCCAAAGCAATTGAAGTGCCCTGTGTTTGAACAAGCACATTGTCCCAGAATAACTCGGTGTGTTAACTTAAAGCAAACACAGCCACACAAGCACAAAAGGCTCTATGGGCTCTACTACTTCCGATGAAAAGTGATTTTGCTAAGGTTGGGTAGATCCATAAACTTGCTCAGCTATGCAAGGAAGTTCCAGGTCAGCTGAGGTGTGAGCAAACCGTGGTAGTTAAGCTGCTCCCTCAGAGAGCATCAAAGCAGTTTCCACTCTTCGATTTGATTTAAATCCCCAAACCGCCTGCCAGAAAGGGAAAAACTTGGATCTTAAAGTCTATTACTCCTTCCTATTCAGCGAGCAGAGGCTGCTGATGCAGAAAAAGGGGAAAAGAAGGTGCTCCCTACTGCTCAGACCTCCAGGGAACAGTGCTGAGATGGACAGGCTGACAGGAGGAGCTCAGCCTCCCCAGCACAGCTCCTGCTGAGAGCACCCACAGCTTAGAGCACACAAGCCCTAAGCTGCTCAGAGCTCCTGCACATGGATGAAGCTCAAGCCAAAGGAAATATGACCATGACAGTGTGGACACAGATCCAGACTGATTCCCATGTGGCTTGTTCCTGCCCAGGAAAGGAACACACTTTCAGCACACTGGCCTGATCCATGATACTCCCACTCAGGCAAGCATTTACTCCAGGGGAAACTGGAAGGGACACTGCCCCTCTCTTCACTGAAGAGCTGCCCTTCCACATTATTCCTCAGACCCCGAGCAGGACAGAAAAGCTGCAAAGAGCAGTGCTTTCCAGGAGGAACAGCAAAAAGCAATGCTTTCCAGGAAGGAACAGCTTTCTCAACTAAACTCAGACACAATTCTTACACACAAGTGCTCAGTTTATCACTTTCACTACAGCTCACAGCACAACACGGTTCCTAAACCAGCCTTGGTAAGCAAAAAGGCAGCTCCATCCTACAGCCTCTCCCAGCAAAAAGCTCTGGACTGCAAACTCTGCACTTGCTTATAGCCAAACCAATGGAGCAGGGTAGTTTTAGAAAACAGATTTATCTCTGCATGGCCGTATTGATGGGTTTTGAGAAAGGGAGCTGCCCAGCCAGGCACCCTCTGGGATGTTACACAAGAATAAGATGAGAAGATCAAGTAGCAGAAGGAAAAATGTGCATTTTCTTCAATTCAAAGTAGGGTTTGGTTGCAACAGGAGAGTCAGTCACAATGAAGAACATCTCTGTGTCAGGAAAGTTCTCCAACTGTAAACTTCAAGAGTGGAGCATCAATCCTTTCCTGTCCCTGCCTCTCTCTTTCTAAAGGAAAGACAGGAGCAAACAGGATCATTCCCAAAGCAGATCGGTGTCAATCACATCCATGTCTAAATCTCAAAGTTTGACAGTAAATGGGATCAGTGCAGACAGGGAAATTTGTTCCAGATTGGTCCCTCAAGCACAGAAATTTCACCTCAGATTATCTCTCCTATACCTGCTGCAATGCTGGTAGAGAAGAGAAAGCTCTGCTCCCAGGAAAGAAGAAAAAAAACCCCTCCTCTGCCCAGGTTATCCATGCTGCTGAAACACTTCCAAATATGACATCTGCTGAAAAGAGACCAAGGCCTGGAAAGGTGCTTAAGGAACCCAAAATAGAGGTGAGTAGTTTCTTCAGTCAGTATCTTATCAAGAAGAAGGGAAAAGGAGTACTAGAAAACACAGCACATTACAGAGAATTTCTTCACTGCTCTCCAGAAGAATTTACATCCTTAAAACACTGGCTTTAGCAACAAGTGGGTTAAGGAGTCAGGCTGCCCCACAGAAAGCTGTTCACCTCCAACAAGCACTAATGATTGACAAAACGACCCTGATGTCTCAGTAAGATCCTGTGGAATGAAAAGCTGGAGATGCACAGACCCTTCCAAAGTGTCCTGACAGCTCAGTGAGCAGCACAGCACACAATGGCTTTCTCCCAACTCCCACAGCTCCACTGCTTCCAACGGGGTTCTGGGCTGTTACTGAAGAATAATGTGGCAAAATGAAATGAAACAAAACAAAACCCCCAAAAAACCAACACCACAGCCAACAAACAAAACATATGGCTCATGGTAATGATTGGGAAACCCACTGTGGATTAATGAATTTTGCAAATTAGCAAAGAAGGAGCACCCAGGATTAAAGCGAAACAATCAACAACGCTGAGATGCAAAACACTCTTTGTTAATTTATTTAGCAAAGTGTAGTTCTGCCTGTGCTGAAAGCACCTGATAGTTTACCAAAGTAGACAGAGTAATATATTTTGTAAAAGTAATTAAGCCTTTGAAATACGAGACCTCAGTACATCACTCAGCTGCTGCCGAGGAGAGGGATTTGACTCCCGAGTTGTTTGTGCTGTCAACAAGAGCGATCAGGCTCCCAGATTACTCCCGGGAGGAGGAGTGAGATTCTAGGAGTGCAGCAGGGCTTGGCTGGAAACCCACACCCCACTGCACAAGTGCCTCCCCTCGAAGGGAAAAGGTAAATATTAAACAGCATCATTCAGAACTTGCACTGGGAAAACCCTGGGAAGCCCCAGACTGTTCTGTGTGTGTGCTCTGCCTTCAGACTCACACGGAGAGACCCCCAGGTCAGACCCCTGGCCTGCAGGTGAGGTTTCAGGATACCAAAAACCCCCTTAGTCTCGCTCTGTTTTAAGAGATGAGTTTTGAACACACAGTTCTTAACTCAGCAAAGAGGCCTTTATTAAGAACTGTGATTGAAGTTGTTTTCACAGCAGTGCAAAGACACGAGCAGCTCTGAAGGCCACAGAAACACTTGCATTTTCAGCCACTGACTAATAACAAAATCAGCTTTCTTTAGAGACAGAGAGTGTGAGGGTAGGGCTGCCCAGCACGCTTACTGAGCTGCAACTCTGACTTCAACACACTTCTCCTCTAAATAATTTTTAAATGACAAGAACTGAAGTTTTTGAAAGCACTTTGCTGCTTAAACGCCACGAGTTTTCCTTCCAGAAGCCTAGTTTTTATTTGAAGATACAGAACTAACACTCCAGAGTCAGCCTTGAAAACAACCCTCAGACACTACACACTGCACGTGCATTCTTTCTTAATTTAAACTCTGCATGCATAGGTCACTACAACTAAAAAGCCTTTCACTGCAACAGCTACTGTCTCAGCACTGAAGAGACAATATTGCAATCAAGCTTATGCTGAACATTGTAGAAGACAGCTACCCCCTGCCCAAGCCCTTTATTAAACATTGTCTCAAAACACCAGTGAATATTTTTATGCAGTGCAGACTAAAGAGAAAGAAATACGCAATCTTAGCATTTCTTCTTTCCAAAAAGGAAAGGCTTTGAGGTCTGGAGTATCTCTGTTTCTGCAGGAGCCTCCCAGGGTATTATTAAAAACTCCCCAAACTTCTGTGCTCAAAAAAAATGAGACACCCAGCAGTCTGCCAGTGCTGTGATCTGCAGATCAGGAGGCTGGACCTGCACTCACAGAACACTCAAGCAGTTGGGGAGTT
>JAHLSL010000016.1:6969384-7027953 GCA_025920805.1 Petroica traversi
CCGCGGGGGCTCCGCGGTTCGGGGATGGAGCATCCCCAGCCCGGGGGTGAGCGCTGGGGTGGGGGACAGGGGCCCGAGAGAAACCAGTGGGGGTTTTTCAGATGTTTTTTCCCAGCCGAAGAGGCCAAACGGGAGCTTTAATAGAAAAATCCCATCCCGTGCGGATCGGAGCCCAAGTGGCTGCTCCAAGGTCATCGCGGGGGTTTGCGGCAGAGCTGGGAATTAAACGCATCTGTCTCAAGAGCCAGCCCTGTGCCTTTATCACCAGGGAAACAGCATAAACCTCGCTGTGAGAAAGGGAGGAAATATTTTTATCCTGTTTTTTTTTTTCTTCGGATGAAAAAAAAAATAATGCAAAAGACCTTTTCCATGCAAAACATCAGCTTTTGATGACATTTCTCAGATGTGTGTCAGAAAACAAGCCAAAACTCTACTAAAAACATTATCTGAGGCACCTGCCGAACAGAAGCACCTTGGGACTGATACAAAGCACGTTCAGATTCTGAACATTCAGAATAAAAGGAAATCAGAAAACAAATCCTAGAAGAGAAACCGCAAGAGCAGCCACACTACCCAATTCCCCCTCTTTCCCCTTAAAAAGTTCCTTCTGATTTTCGGGGGAGCAGGAAACATTTCCGTGGCAGCTGGAGTTATTCTGGCTACCGGTTATTTATCTGCCTGTGCTGAGCTCTTGCAAAAGCTTCTCCAGGATAAATTCCCGTTGATCCGCTGAGGTTTGGGATGGGGCAGAGCTCATGGCCCGAGGATCGGGATGGGGCAGAGTTCATGGCCCGAGGATGAGGATGGGGCAGAATTGATGCCCGAGGATGAGGATGGGGCAGAGCTCATGGCTGGAGGATCGGGATGGGGCAGAGCTGATGGATCGGGATGGGGCAGAGCTGATGGATCGGGAATCAGGATGGGGCTGAGCTGATGGATTGGGATGGGACAGAGCTGATGTATCGGGATGGGGCAGAGCTGATGTTTGGAGGATCAGGATGGGACAGAGATGATGGATCGGGATGGAGCAGAGCTGATGGCTGGAGGATCAGGATGGGGCAGAGCTGATTCCCAAGGATGGGGCAGAGCTGATTCCCAAGGATGGGGCAGAGCTGATGCCCGAGGATCAGGATGGGGCAGAGCTGATGTTTGGAGGATCGGGATGGGGCAGAGCTCATGGCTGGAGGATTGGGATGGGGCAGAGCTGATGGATCGGGATGGGGCAGAGATGGTGCCCGAGGATGGGGCAGAGCTGATGCCTGAGGATCAGGATGGGACAGAGATGATGTCTGGAGGATCAGGATGGGACACAGCTGATGGATCGGGATGGGGCAGAGCTCATGGCTGGAGGACCAGGATGGGGCAGAGCTGATGGATTGGGATGGGGCAGAGCTGATGGATCAGGATGGAGCAGAGCTGATGTCTGGAGGATCAGGATAGGGCAGAGCTGACTGCTGCAGGTTCTGCTCTGGCAGCTTCGCCACCCAGCCGCGTTTCGGGGAGAACGAGGGGCGGCCGCGGTGCCTCCATCGCTCCAGGCCGGTTCTCTCCCCGCAGCGCCGGCGGTTCCCGGGGCGGGCGATGCTCCTGGCCCCGCTCTGCCCCCCTCGCCCGGCTCGAGCCATCCATCTTACACCGTGTAAGAGGCCTGTTGCAATTAAGTAGGCTGAAGTGCTCCTGAACTCTTTAACCTTTGCCCTGGGATTGCTCCTTTTGCCCCGGGGCTGTGGATCAGCTCCATTGCACTCTCCAAACAGCGCCTGCTACTTAGCTGACATTTCTTTCTCCTGCTGGATCCTATTAGCACCCTGAGGTTGAAAATGCTACTTTGGAGTGTTGTAAGGACTGTGATTTATACTGGAAAGCAGCGGCAATCTATCTTTCCCTATACACACAGTGCACATGGGGCCGGGGAGCTAAATCCACATCCCTGAACAAACAGCGGCCGCGATAATTGGGGAGGAGGCTTCAGGCAGGAGAGGAGCCCAGGAGGGACGGAAATGGGGCCAGGGATTCGGAGCTTGGGATCCCCAGTGGGATCCCATCCCCACACCAGTGCAAACTGGTGATGGGAGCTGCTGCTTTCCAAGGATTGGGAGCTCCCTGTGCTGTTTTCTGCTTGGGGGATCCATCGTGGCCTCCTTCACTGTTGGTCCTGTGATTCCCGAGCAGAACTCGCGCTGGTCTGAGCCCGTATCAGGGATGGCACAGTCTGCATGGAGCAGATGGAAATCAGAATTGAATGGTGCCTGAAGGAGGGCTGATTGGCCTTTATCAGATATGACACGCTAACCACCGAGGCTCCTCCAAGGAATACCGGGTTAAAATCTCTGCAGTGTCAAATTTCATCCTCCCTAAGCAAAGAGACACTTTCCATAGTGTTTGTGTGAATCTTCTGGATAAGCCCTGGAGACTGAAACCGTCTCAGCTTCATCTGGGCATTAAAAGTCCCACCCACGTGTTTAAAAAGAGCCCCAAACCCAGAAACGCAAAAGCTGACATTTACTCTAAAATGTCTTTTTCTTCCTGCGTGGCTGCATGGATCCCATGTGAGCCTCTGCCTCCTCCTCCTCACTGGAGTGGGGCTGAAGGCATCTCCTGGCCATTCCCACCTCCAGCCCCGCTGAAAGCACAGGGATTATTTTGCACACTCAAAAGTGTGTGCATGAGCACGCACATGGACACCAGCACAGCGTTTGCTGGGAGAAAAACCAACCAAAAAAATAGGAAAAAAAAAGAAAAGAAAAGAAAAACCCCCAACCCTAAGCAGCCTCTGTGTCAAAAGCCCTTTTATAAAAGGCTCAGTAGCTGAAGAATTGCCATTGTTTCAGTCTCCAGTGAGTGCTAGTCTTAAAATATTTCCAGCTCAGAGCAGGCTTTGACATTCTGCCCAGACCCAGGAGAGGGAACAAACATGAGTTCAGAAATGTTTCTACAAGGCACAGATCCTTCTTCTTTTGGGAGAGTCACGTTCAGCATCTCACATCCTGCGGCGCTGTCCCCCCAACGTGGGGGAAGCACCACAAACCCCCTGGAAGGAGGGAGGGGGGAATTTCTCGGGGGCTCCCTGCTTTTCACACCACTTTTACTCAGCCTTTCCTTCCCGGGCAGCAAAACCCATTTTTTTCCCCCAAAGAAAAGCCT
Source organism: Petroica traversi (assembly GCA_025920805.1). NCBI lineage: Eukaryota > Metazoa > Chordata > Aves > Passeriformes > Petroicidae > Petroica > Petroica traversi. The sequence continues at coordinate 6,972,529 of JAHLSL010000016.1, forward strand.
CACTCCAGGCTGCTCTTCCTGCCTGGGTGGCTGTGCAGACCCAGCTCCCCATCGTGCTGGATGCCAGCAGATGGTCCAAAAGCTGTGTAGACTCTGGAAATCAAAGCAGACAGAAAGTTTGCAGTGATATTCATCCCCCTTTAGCCTTTTTTTTGGTGAGTGTGTGCTCAGCAGTGATGCTGCGAGTGACAGAGTGAGGGCTGGGATGGAGAAAGCTCTTCACTATTCCCATCCCTGTGGAAGGGCAGGGAAAGGAGGGATCGTGGCAAATGGAACCAGGGAATGGTTTAGGTTGGGAGGGACCTTAAAGATCATCTCATTCCAACCCCCCTGCTCCATGTGGTGGTGGAATTGGGGACAAGGACTTGTTGGGGAGCCACAGCCCAGCTCCTGGGATGGTTTATCACCACTTTTTCATAATTTATCCCCTTTCCCTTCCCATCACGTAAAATAAAGAGAGGAGCTGAGGCAAAAGTTGCTACACTTATTGCAAAAAACCTTTTTGGCATAAAAATGCAGAAAGCTGCCAGAGGTTTGGAGGCTGTTGGGAATGATGTGGGTGCCCTGGGGTCTGTGTGAAGCTGGTTCCAAGAGGCTGAAGGCTCCAGAGAGCACGAGCCAACCTGAGCTTATCTCGGCTCTGAGCACTCCTGACGTCGGATAAAAGGCAGTGTTTACCCAAGAACAATGTGGGGTTAAAATTTAGTGAGTCCTTGTGCAACTCTTCATGGAGAGGCAGCAAGGACAAATAAACATCTCTCAAACACAGCCAGTACTCAGGCTCAGTGTTTAATTCATTCCCTGGAAATGCATCTTGTTTATAGCCATTCATTGCAGGGGCTTGGAACAGCAGGGGTCTGATCCACTCCAAATTTCAGGCAAAATAATATGATCCTCGTTTTGCTCTTGTTTGTTCCTGGGAGAGAACACAAGGTCAAATCTTCAACTAGTACAAAGTTTGCTCTGAACTACTGAGTGGTTTTTTGGTTTTGTTTTCTTTTTGACAGAGTTTTTCCTCTTTTCTCTCTCCCTTTCCATGCCTCCCTCTCCTTCCAGCTCACCAGCCCAGGAGGAGCCCAAGGTGCCAGAGGATTTGAGTTTCCTCCTTGGGTGATAAAGGCTTCTAGAGGGAATTCGGGTGGCCAAAACCAGCAGCTCCCAAGGCTGAAGGTTGAGATGTTCCTTATCTCCTCCACCCCCACGGGACGAGCAGGGCAGCAACCACACGTGGGAGACCCAGGGATGCTGCACTGAGAAATCCCCTTCTCTGGGAGCTGCTCCAGGCCCGTCCATTGCACAGAGCCGGGAGGGAGCAGTGCCAGCTTTATTGACAGAAAGCCATGAATTGGGTCAGGCCGCCCGTTCCCCCTCCCAGCGCCGAGCTCTCCTCGTGTGCAGACACCGGGGAGCTCTTTGCCCGGCGGCTCTTGGGGTGCAGGGGCTGGACACACACACACAGTGCCCAAAGAGCCCCGGGGCGATGCTCCAAAGCTGTCCCGTGCCCTGACTGGGCATGGATAGGGCTGGATGGGGGGAGAAGGGGGATCCTCGCTCTGTTTGATAACTCCCCGGCGCTGTGCCTGACCTACATAGAGCCCCGAGCCCTCCGAGCTCAATCGATCCATCGGCAGCACGGAGATCACGGCTGGGAGGAGGAGCTGCATCCCTGCATCCAGCCGGGATCTCCCCCGGCACCCGCGGCAGGGACAGCAGCGCTGGAATCAGCTCCCTTTCCACTCCCAGCATCTCTCTCTTGCACCCTCCATATTCAACCTGTCCCTAGATAAATATTTTGGGGTGTTCTCCTCGTTTTGTGCAGCTGGGAGGGAGAGGTGTCGTGCTGTGTGTGCCCCTGGAACACCTCTAAGTGATGCACACAAAGGTTTGGATGCTCAGAAGTCAAAAATTGCCCTCCTTGGCTCAGCAGCTCCGCTGACATCTCCTCATGGGGGCTGCTAATGGATCACCAGAGGGTTTGAGTGTCGGGTCCATCCAGCCTGGAATCACACCCTGCAGCTTTCCCTTGGCTCGCTGCTTCCAGCACCTCACAGCCTGGGGCCGCTCTCCTGACCTCGCGGGTTCCGCCGCACGGGATGGATGTTCCTGCCAGGATTTGTGTTCTGGGGTCCTTCAGAGGGGCGGCTGGGAGGGTGACAGGAATATAATAGCAAAAAAAAAAAAAAACAAAAACCCCCCAAAAAACCAAAACAAACAAAAAAAAAAAACCAAAAAAAACCCAAAAAACCCCCCAAAAACCAAAACCCAACAAACAAACAAACAAAACAAAAAACCAAACAACCCCCCCCAAACAAAAACAAAACAAACAAAAAATCAACAACAACAACAACAAAAACCCAACAAAAAATCCCCCCAAAAATAAAAATAAAAAACAAACCAAAAAAACCACGAGGAAAGAGTTCGGGTTAGACTTAAGTTATTTTTTCCCCCCGAATCCCCAAATTCTCATAAATTAAGAGTGTGAATAAATAAAAATACCATCTTGGGATACATCTTGGGCCTGATCCTGCAGTGCCTGCCCAGGCATCCCTGCCCTGCCTGCTGGGGGCTTCAGCAGCGAGCCCGGGGCTGGGGGAGGGTGGATGAACACCCGGAGTGAGAGACTGGCATGGGCACAGGATGGAGGGAGCTGTGACGGAGCAGGCAGCGTGTCCTGGCCGTGAGGGACACTCTGGGGACAAAAGCCAGGTCTGGGTGTCAGTGCCACTTCCCTCCCCTCAGGTTGTGTCTTGGGCAGCGCTGCTTTCTCGGAGAGGCAAACCCGCTCTGCGACAGCAATTAGCGGGCTCATTAAAGGCAGCAAAGAAAACTCGGCGAGGAGCGAGGGCAAATAAAGCGGGTTTAAAAAGTGGGCAGAGCCTGGCACGGCCTCCTCGGGGAAAGCACCGAGCCAAGTTTCGCTTTGACACGGCACGAATGAATCACGGCAGCTGCTGACGGCAAACACCGACTGCTCGGGGAGAGAGGGAGAGCTCCCCGGCCTGCCACCGGGCTGCCAATTAGCAAATGAGGGCTAATCCAATCAATTAAGTGCTCAGCCTGCAGAGGAGGGCACAATTCTGCTGGAAGGGTGGCTGTGAGGGGACAGAGTGGGGCTGGTTGTGGTTGTTGGGGTGTCTGGCACGGGATGATCCTGGAAAAAAACCCCAGGGAACAATCCTCCGTCTCTGGTTAATTGGGATGCTGGAAATTAGGGGTGGGATGGGTGCTCAGCGTGTCCCGTGTCCCCAAGGGATGCTGAGGGTGGTTTTGTGAGGCAGAGAGGTTTCTGTGCCCTGAGTGCTCGGTGAGGCTCCATCCCTGCTCCAGTCGCCCCTTCAGGGATGGAGGGGCTGCAGCCCCACCCAAATTAGGCCCTATCCCCACCCCAGGCCACCCCAGTGTCACCCCAGTGTCACCACAGCACCCTGGGGACAGTCAGAGAGTGAGGCACAGGCAAACTGCAGGAATCAGCCTTGCCAGCCCAACAACAGGAGAGCAGCACAAGGAAATTAAAAGCTGATGGCAACAGGGCTCTCCCGGCGTTTATCAGCAGCCAGGGTGGCTCCCCAGCAGAGCTCAGGGACCTGGCTGAGGGTCCTAACCCTGTGTCCCCACCTGGCTGAGAGTCCTAACCCTGTGTCCCCATGCCAGCCCCCCTGGCAGCTCTGTGTCCCCACTTGGCTGAAGGTCCTAACCCTGTGTCCCCACCTGGCTGAGGGTCCTAACCCTGTGTCCCCACCTGGCTGAAGGTCCTAACCCTGTGTCCCCATGCCAGCCCCCCTGGCAGCTCTGTGTCCCCACCTGGCTGAAAGTCCTAACCCTGTGTCCCCACTCCAGCCCCTCTGTGTCCCCACAGCTCAGCCCTGTCCCCACAGACCCCTCACAGGAGGCTCTTCCTGAACTCCCCTCGCTGCTTCCCCTCCCGATTTCAGCACGATTAGAAATGTTTCCCACCACCACCACCTCTCTCAATTACATGTTTTTAAAAAGTCATTAAAGAGAATTCCCCATGAAATTATTTTGATTTCCCGCCCCTCTGTCTAACTTCCAAACTAACGAGATTAATTGAAAACTACAAACATTTTCCAAGGGCCCAAGGCAAGCACGATGGCAAACACATGTAACTCTTCCCAAGGACTGCATCCCTCCTCCCTCCCGCTTTCCAGCTTGGAGCATCCCCCCAACAGGGGCTGCATTTTGCAGCCTCAGAAGGTGCTCAGGTTTGGAAACCTTTGATATTTTTTCCCCTCCTCTCCTTTGAGGAAGGAAAAAGAAAGTGCCTGAGGAATGAGAGCTGTCGGAGGCAATAATGTGAGATCTCACTCGTGGCTGGCGGGCAGAGGGGGGGATTCTGAGGGGGGTTTTTCTCTCTGGCGTGTGGTGTTAACCGAGGAACTTCAATCAGGGAAACGGGGAGGAATTTAGGAAAGTTTTACTGCTTTCCCTCAGCCTGCAGGTAGGAAAAGAAAAATGAAACCTTCCAAACGCAATAAGCTGCAAAGCAAAGCTGACAATCGCCCTGCTCTCCTCCCAGGCGTTTGTCTGCTCCCGGTGTTTGATTCCTCCCATCCCGGGTTAATCAATAGGACAAATCTCCGGTGTCGCTCCTCTCCCGGCCCCCGCGGGCTCCTCCTCGATTGATGAGAGCAAACAGCCCTTCAGAGGGGGCTGGAAGCCTCTGAGTAAGGATAAATAAAGGGAACAACGCGAGAGATTTGTTACTCTGTGGTGGAGCAAGCTCTCAGTATCACCTTCCCTCTGCTGCTGCTCGTGAAAGAAAACTTTTAAAAAAACCCACAAAGCTCCAAACCCTACACAATTCAATGGGATCACACTTATAAACACACACAGCAGTGAGGAAGATGATGACAAAGAATTGGAGAAGACATTTATTAGCAGGGAACTCCCCCACTCCCAAAGCTCAGTTTGTGCAAACACAGGGGCACTGATGAGGATGAGTAATTAAGGTGAAGAATGGATTTTCTCCTGAGCCACGAGGATTTTAGCCATGGAATCACGGAAATTTGGGGTCGAGGGGACCTTAAAGGCCTTCTCGCACCCCTCAGCCATGGGCAGGGACACCTTTTGCCAGACCAGGTTGCTCCAAGCCCCATCCACCCTGACCTTGGGCACTCCCAGCTGCTCAGAGGTGCTTCCAACCCTTCTCCTCACAGGACAGGATGGATTTCCATGGCACCACAGAGAAGATTCTCGAGATGCCCTTGGAAGGGCTCAGGAGGGTGCCCAGGAGGGCAGAGACCCTCACAGCAGCCGAGGGACAGCCAGCACAGCAGCCTGGCCAAAAAGGACAGCGGTGGAGCCCGTCCCTGGCACCCCGGGACACGTTCAGAACCTGCAGTTTATTAAAGACACATTCCTGCCCTAATAAAAGACGCGTTGTCTGGTGGCGGGGAGGCTGCAGGATGTTATGGTTGGAATGTTCCTCGGCCCTTGTGTAATTAAGAGCCCCACCAGCTGGGGATCTGCAAGGAGCTGGATTTTTTTTCCCCCTCCCAGACAGGCAGAGTTGATGTTTTTTGTGATCTCCGTGATGTCACCAGCTCCCCTTTGATGTGAGCAAGAGAGGGACCTCTGAGGCTCACGGCTCTGGGGGTAAATTTGATATTTGTCTGAGCACTGCTTGGGAGATGAGCCAGTGGGACAGAGGGAAGATTAATTGCTGAAGGGAAGAGGCTGATCCCTGTGTCCCTGTGTCCCTGTGTCCCTGTGTCCCTGCATATTCATTATTGTATTAGGGCTGTGGTGAGCCAAAGGTAAAAATTATTATTATTATTATTATTATTATTATTATTATCATCATCATCATCATCATCATCATTGATTTTATAATATTTTATAATGTTTATATTATAGATTATAATTTATAATTCTATAATATATTTATAATTTTATAATAAAGTATAATTATATAATATATTTCATAATTTTATAATATTTTATAATATTTCATAAAGTATATATTATATTATTAGTAATAATAATATTATAAAATCTAAAAAGAAAAATAAATAAACAATAATAATAAGGAGAAGGAGAAGGAGAAGAAGAAGAAGAAGAAGAAGTTATTTACACAAAGTTTTTGACAATGGGGCAAAAGGATGGAATTTTTTCCCCGTTTCACATGGGGAGGATGGGGACACAGAGCAATGAAAAGTTTGCTTGATAAAACAACAAGAGATGTGCCACGAGGGGTGTGGGGACCTGGAGCGGAGCAGATCCCTGCTGATCCCTCCTCTGTGCTGTCCCACCCGTGTAACACAACCAAACCACGGATCTGCAGTGCTTTCCTCACACAAATCCTTCTCTTGGGGACAGTGACAGTGCAGGGGTGGCCGGGGGCAGTGGTGGAGCAGCCCTTGGGGTCTGTGGGACACAAATTAACCAGGATCTGCTGGGTCCTCTGCCTCCACAGCACAAACCAACCCCCAAAACCATTGAAAAACACTTTGTTTTGGGTTTTTTTTTTTTGAGACAACCTTGCTCCCAGCACCACACTCCATGCTGGACACCAAAGGCTCCCCCATGGCACAGCTCAGGTGCTCCCTGGGGTCTCTTAGCCCCTCTCTGGTGAGCTGGATTTTCCAGGGGCAGAAAGAGAGGGAGGCCAAACCCTGATCCAATGCCCATTGTAATGAAATAAATGAATGTATTTTGTGCAATCCCTCAGCTGTGTTGCTTCGGGGGACAGTGGAGCCCATCCTTCCACCCAGACCATTCCACTGGTGGCTGCTCAGGTGTTATCCTGGGTTAGACAAAAAAAACAACCCCGTGACATCAGACAGGGCCCAGCACAGGCTGGAGGAACAGTTTGTCCCCACCACTCCCACCCTGGCCACTTGCTGGGACAAATACCTGTCCCAAAGCTCCCCAGGAACAGGTATTTCTGCAGGTATTTATCCTGCAAGCAGCCCAGAACTGGATTAAGATAAGGTGACGATGTGGAAATGCCTGTCAGGCCTACAAACCCGCGGGGCAAATTAAGCAATCGTGTTCCCAGGACATACATAAAAATAAGTAAAAAACACTCTTAATCCATAGCAACAAAAGGAGATGGCATGGCAACAGCAGCAACTGCAAAACAAAACAGCAGCGAGAGGAGGGGAGAGAGAAAATCGAGTCTGCTCTGGCCTTGGGGGGTTTTTAAGGTCGAGGGAGATGTGGGATCCCGAGTGGGGGAGGCAGAGCAGGGTCTGGGTGCTGCTGCTTGGGGATTCCTGAGCCTCTGATCGGGCTGAGAAAGGTCCAGATCCTGAGCATTGGCAGCAGAGCAGGGCAGGGAGCTGAGGACACCAAATCCAATTTGTTTTGGGGTTGTTTTTTCTTTTCCTAAATTAAACCGAAACATCAACAGCAGCTCTTAATTAGCTCAAGAAGATGAGCTGCTCGTGGCACTGCAGAGGAAAAAGACTTTTACTCCTTAGGACTGAAGTTCTGTGGGCTTGCTGGATGAAACAACCAGCCCAGGAAGGAGCAGCTCCTCAGGGGCAGCTGCTGCTCTCCCACCACCCCCCAAAAAACGATGCTTTCGGCTCTCATGAGGGCAACATCCCTCCAGGAAGCAAAACTGGGCTAAACTCAGCATCAAAACACGGCTCCACGGCTGTTTTTGAAGCCAGGCAGAGCTGAGCTGTGGCTGCGTGGGAAGAGCGTGATGGAAATAAGCCCTAATGGGTGTTAATTTGGAGTGGGAAGTTTGTGAGTCAGGCGGGGGTGCAGGGGAGGAGTGGGCAGGACCACGATGCCGAGCTCCTGCTGCTGCTGAGAGGGGATTTTTGGGCTCCTGGCAGGGCTGGGAGCACCCCAGAGGAGCAGGAGGGTTTGGAAGGAGAAAGGGAACTGCTGGGAGAAGGGATTGCATGCAGGCACTTTGGCTTGATCGGAGCCCCTGCTCAAGGGATGGTTGTTAAAAGGAGATTTTCCATGCTGTGAGAGCCAAAGCAAACACAGTGCAACTTAATTAAATGCCTGCCTGCTAAAATAATAATTTTCTCGTGAATTGAGGAAGGTAAAACACAATGAGAGATGGACCTGATAAGGGAACTGCAATTCTCCAGCAGAAATACATGGAGAAAGAGCACGGGGTTGTTGGTGGGGAAGGTCCTCCACCTTTCCCCTGTGGAGATCCAGGTGTGGGATGCTCTCCAGGGCTGTGCCAGCTGCTGAAGCCCTCACAGACTGCCTGACTCCATCCCAAACCATGGACACCTAATCCAGTGCTGCTCCAGGAATATTCATGTTTGTCTGGAGCAAAGAGAAGGAAAGGGGAGTGAAAAAAAAAATCTCTGAATGGCTGGAATTTTCATTCTGCTCTTGCTGGTGCTGGGGAGAGGGGAGGCACCTCCTCAGGGGGGAGGACAAGGAACTTCTGCTCGCTGAGAACTTGCTCGGCGTGGCTTTGGACAGGAAAAAAAGTCAGCTGGAAGAAAGCCCTTCCAAGTAAGAAGTGGCTGGGAATATCATCATCATCCAGACAGCCCAGGAGAATCGTTTCAGGAGGCAAAGTTGGGGAAAAGAAAGAAAAAAAAGAGGTCTTGAACCATGCACCTGCAGGATGGGCTGCTCCCAAACAGGAGGAGTGAGTGCAGTGTGTGCTCCTGCTCCCAGCCCTGCAGACACTCAGGCCAGACAGAGATTCCTTCTCAAAGGGTCTCTCCGAGTGTTTTTTCCATTTAGAAAGGAAAGAAAACCACCTTAGGATGGAGGGATGGATTTAATCTTTAAAGGGCTGGGAGTCTGCTGCCTCTGCTCCTCTGAGCCCAGGGTGTTCAGCATCCCCAGGACCTCAGGAAGAGAAGATTTCCAGCCCTTCCTGGCCTGGGATAGGACTAATAAAATGTAGCAAAATGGGGAGAATAAGAAGAAATTTTGAGTTTTCCCTCTGTTTTTGGTGTTGGCTTCATCTCAGCACTGCTGGCTCCAGCTGGTGCATTTGGCTTCTTGGGTTTGACTCAGGGTTTGTGGGTTCAGTACTTTTATATACCTCAAACCCATAGGGGAAGGGTTAGGCCAAAACCCTATTTTTTCATTATTTTAATCAATGTGATCATCTCCAAAAAGTTCAGTTTTCTAACCTACTCCAAATGCAGATATTCCTTCTCTCTCAATAAAAAAAGCCAAACCCAGGGACTGAAAGACTGCATTTGGACCAAATTTATTTGGCATTGACTCTTGCAGATACATTGAACATTACTTCATAGTTGGAATTAGAGAAATAAACCCACTAATAAAATAAACTAATAACTTTTACCCTCTTTGTCTTTCCCTGGGAATCAGGAATGGCTTAGCCTGCACAATAATTATACTGTAAGCAAGGCAAAAAAAAAAAGTTCTTGACTCCTGCCATTCCCAGCCCTTCCCACCAAAGGGGGGGGGGGGGGTTAAAGAAACCTTGGCAATAAATTAAAAACAGTTTTATTTACCTTGAACTACTCAGCCAAGAATGCACATTATTTAGGGACTGGAATAAAAAGCCATTCACTCTAGTTCAATTGGCCATTTAGTTCAATTTGTGTGTGTTACTGCAGGTAATTACTATGGTAATAATGTACTGTAATCTGTGCTGATTTGGAACTTGTCCTGTTTCTGTATTAATAATAAGTGCCATATATGTACTAATTACCAGTTTGTTACCATGGTTATTTGCGTAGATGCCATGTTAATGATACCCTGGAAACATAAAGCAATCACATTTTTGAATTAAATCTTTGTGGTCCCTTTAGTGCTAAAAGCCCAATTCACATAATATAATGATGAAGAAAATGAGCTCATCGAGGGCTGCCTCGCCAGCGAGCTGATTAGCTGAGCCACAGAAATATATGGCTTTGCCATACTGAAAAATTAGAGCCTCCAAAACATTTTCCACGGTTGCTAAGTAACTCCCTGAAGATGACATCACTTACAGGAACACGCGGTGCCAGATCTGTCATGCACGCGTATTTATAGAGCCCGCCGAGCGCGCGGCCCCGGCGCTGCCAGAGGTGTCAGGGGCTGGCTCCCAGCCAGGACAGGGGGCAAAGAAATGGGCATCTCCCTCCTTCCAACCACAAGAAGCCCTTGCTCCATGGAGACAATCCAGAGGCATTTTTTTTTGGGATTATTCAAAGCCAGGAGGGACCCGTGTGATCCCCGCTCGGCAATAATTTCACGCTGCGAGGCCCGCGCTGGTTTGTGTCTCCTCTGCTCTCCAAATTGAGCTGAGCAGCATTTTGGGGATGATTTGTTGGGAATGTGGATGGGAAGGGACAGGCTACGGCTGCTTCCCAGGCTGAGGGAGCGCTCCTGTGTGTGCCACGGGGTGCTGGGCACACACCTCGAGGTTTTCTGTGGGCTGATGCCCAGCAGTTATCCTTGCAGCCTCCCATCCCGCTTTTCCTCCTGCTGCTCCCACACAGCAGCACCTCGCTGGCCATGCTGGATCCACATCACAATTAAAAATAGCTCCTTGGCAACAAAACCGTTCCCTTTTCCCCGAGCGTAGAGTAAACAATGGGTCCTTCCTACCCCTGGAATTAATGGCGATCCTTTAACCAGATGACACTGGGAAAAGGGCTGGGAAAGCTGGAGCAGGGAAGCTGTGTGGCCCTGCAGGCAGCAAGGAGTAAGTCAGGGAAAGCTCCAGGTCCCAAATCTGTAGTAAAGCCTGATCCCTGCTGCTGTGGGTGGATCTGGAGCTGTTGTAGAACCCTTGGGAGCAGCCAGACCCAGAGGTGCAAGAGGGAACCGGGTTTGGGCACCCAGATCAGCTGCAAGAGGGAGCTGGGGGTCTCCTCTCTCACTGGCAGGGTCTATCCAGGAGAAGAGCAAGGAGGTGGGAAGGAGCATCCAGGGAAGTCCCTCTGTCCTGGGTGTGGGCCTGGGGGGACGAACAGCCAATGAAATCCTGGCCAAAATACCTTGAGAAATCACAGCATCCATTGGTGAAATCCCCTGCCCTTCAGCAGGTCAGGGATGGGCTGGCTGAGGCCTCCACTGGAGGGTGCCCCGAGCTTTCACCCATCGAGGAGCCACCATCCCAGGGTTCTGGTTGTCCTCCCGTTATCCTCTGATTTCCTCCCTCTGCCTTGGCCCGAGGCCATCGCAGCGTTTCCCTCCCTGCTCCTGCAGAGCCCAGTCCCGCGGCGGATGCCATGTCACTTGAAAAGCTACTTAGTGCTCTTTATTATCTGGTCATTATTTTTCCACTGAAGCCTGAGATAAGCAAAGCATAAATCAAACCAGAACAGGAGCCACTTGGAGCAGGTAAAGCACAGAAAAGATTTTAATCAGCGATTCTGGGCAAGAAAAGCAAAAAGAGGGAGAGGGAGGGAGGGAGGAAAGAGGGGGGGAGTGAAACAAAGAAAGGGAAAGAAACACCACTTGTTGTTTGTGGGATGAAGACAAATGTTTCCAAAGCCACATTTTCCACATGACGCCCAGTAAAAGCTCTCGGTTTGATTATTAATCACAGGGCAGCCTCCATCCATCACTCCATCCCTCCGGAGCTGTTTGATGTGCCACCCTCCCCTCCCACTGTCCCCACACTGGGCAGCTGCGACAGGGGACAGCAGAGCCCGGGAAGTTCTTCCAATGAAGAAAACGCTGTCAAATAAATAGGGGAGGAAATAAATAAGAGACTATCGGGGAACTGCTGCCGTGCCGGTTGCATCCCTCTGCCTCTCGAGGCTCCTGGAGAGCTGCTGACACTGGGAGCGTCTTCTGAAATGGATGGACTTTGCCTCTTGCCTCATACATCTGTTTAATGACCTCTCCTCGCAGGCACTTGACACGTGATTTATGGGATATAAATTTTACCTCTTCGCCCGGGTGTCGCAATCCCCGCGTTCCGCAAGGTGAGAGCACCTCGCCCCGCCGGGATGCCGGGCTGGCTCCCTCGGCTTCCTGCCTGCTGAACTTTCTTCCTCGGGCCCTTCCTTTAAAAAGCAAAATTAAAAAAACACATAACAAAACAAAAAAACCCCAACAACCCCCAAAAAATCCAACCTCTAACAGACCTTAAAAAATGTGTTTTTTCCTCTCTGAAAGAAAACTGCTGCTGACGCAGCGTTCAAGGCTGGCGGCGCTTTTCAGAAAAAGCAAACAGCAGCATCCCAGCTGATTTCCTGCAAATAACAATAATAATAAATACACACATAAATAAAGAAGCCCTTAATTCTTTTACTGGCATCCGTAGCCTCCAATTCATAAATTCATCAGGACTTTCCCAGGATGTCAGTTTTGGCAAATGAGCCCCGAGTTGCTTCATGCTAATGGAGCGGTGGGCTGCCTGACCTCAGGAAATAGAGAGGCCAAACATGAAAAAACAGAGCCGGGTTCAAGGCTGGGGCTGTGAACCCCAGATTTGAGGGTGAGGTCGGCGAAGGGTCAGGGAAGCATTGTGTGCAGCGCGAGGGAGAAACGCTGGTTTCTATTTAAAGCCTTTCATGCCGCTGCCAGAGCCCTCTCGGCATTGTGTGCGGGAGCAGCCCGGCGATTGAGAAATGCGCCTTGGAGATCCCGACTGCAGGAATGGGGAAAAGATTGGAAACAGCCACGCTCACGTGTTGCGAGCCAAGCCCTCCCCTACCTTGGGAAGAAAGGGAGGGTGAGATCCGCCTGGCTCTTTTCAGCGGCTAACGCAGATGGATTTGCTTTGGCATTTAAGGGTGATGGATGTGCCAGGTACTATTCATTAGGGATGATTTGTTGGGGCCAGCGTAGCTCGCCTGCCCATTAGGACGCATTTACTTCGCAGGTTAGTAATGATGGGTGCGCTTAATAGTTCCTAAGTATCGGAGGGCATTAAAAAGCCCTGGAAGAGAAGGCTATCAATATTTACAGCTTCAATTTGTTGGCGGAGGAAACCAGTGCATGTGCCTGGAAGGGGTGTCCGGCCCAGTCCCCGCTCCCAGTGGTGGGTACTGGTCTGGAGGATGGAGCAAGGGGCAATAACTCTGGGTCCAGTTGTGCTTTGCCCCCAGTGCATCCCAGTGATGTGGCAGTGGCTGCTTGTCCGGCTCCTCCTGAGGGAAACTGAGCCCCAAACACGAATTTGGGTGCACAGACCCAGCAGAGCTCGGCAGCCCCAGGAGGGCCACAGCCCTGTGGGTTTGCCTCTCCACCAGCACCCCGGGCCACGATCAGAGGAGGCACAAGGTCACTGACTGAGGGATGATTATGGCTGTTACATCCCAATTCCCTTCCCTTTCCCTCCCCCCGGCACGGAGCGGGTTTGGCTGGGAGTGAGATCCCGTTAACAGCCCTCAGCCATGGGCAGCCATTTACTTAAGGCCCGATTTTTCATTAAAATAGCACATATGGCCATCAAGCATGGCAAGGTCACGGGGCTGCATTGTCTCAGCTTAATACGATGCCATTAAGGCTGGACCAGAACGTCCCTGATACAGCAGGTTCAGCAGAGCAAGATCAAGCATTGGGCAAGGCTGCAATTTCCTCCTGTCCTCCTGCTATGATCTTATCAAAGCCTGACTGATCTCCATGGACCAAACCGTGCTGGAGAGCATTAAATACCGTGAAAGGCTCCATTTGCAGCAGCCTGTGGGGAGGGTGGGTCACAGCCAAGCTTTCTTTGTGTCACCCCATCCCTTCTCCTGCAGGGGAGTCAGGATGGGCTGGCTCCCCAGGCTGAGAAATCACTGCGGGTTCGTATTTTATCTTTACCATTGGTGTAGGGTTTTATTTTGAAGCCTGACCTCTAATCAAGGCCATGAGGGTCTGAGTTTAATTTTGCTGCCCTCATGGCCACCGTGCCAGCCTGGGACCCTCACCATGATGGTCATTCCTGCTCCCTGCAAACTTCAATTCCTCCCCCAGACAACCAGGCAAGAAAAATTCCTTTCCTCCAGCTTTTATCTTCCTGTCTGAGCTACAGGTGCCTTCATGAAGTCCCTTGATTTTGCTAGGCAGAGTTTCTGGCCCAGCAGGGCCCTGCTCTCCGTACCTGATGGGACGAAGGCTGGAGGGCGATTATGGAACAGAAGAGAAGCAGAGGTAGGAAAAGGCAGGCTGGAAAACTGTCTGGTGGCTTCATTAAGCCGTGCAAAGAGGTGGCACTGAGTGACTGCCTGGTGCTGGCACCAGGTGTGTACGTGTGCCCGGGTGGGAGGGTTTGTGCTGAGATGAAAGTGGGTAAATAAAGGCAGGTTTGTGTGAGCAGCAGCCCTGCCCAAGAGGAAACTTCTCAGCCAGGATCTCCAGCAGAAGGGTTTGCAGAGCAAACAGAGGTGTTTCATGTCAGAGGATGCCCAGCCCCACTGCAGCCCCCCTGAGGGATGGGGAAAGGCCCCATGGAGGGGACACGGTGGCTTTTTCCAGCAGACGCAGCCGTGCTGGGCCAGTGAGGGAGGACAAGGAGCAGGGGGTGGCAGAGGGAAGGGGTTCCTTTCAAAGCACACTCACCAACTCCCCAAAAACTGATAGAGATGCAAACCCCAAGCTCCTCTGCCATCACTGGAGCCAGAACAGCTCTAAAAGATAATGAGCTAATTGAGCAGTGGAGGCCATCTCCCCATAGCTATGTGTCAGCTCCTATTACCCGCTCGGGAACGTTCTCTGAGAATACCCAGAGCCTCTCTGCAGGTATTGATCATTTATTTTCCAGGCCCTGAGCTGCCCCTTCCCTTGGGCAGGCAGGGATGGAGGCTGAGGGTGGCCGTGCTGGGCTCCCCCCACAGCCAGCCCGTCAGCTGCAATTGTTTTCTAGTGAAAATAGATGTTCAGTATTGATCCCTCTCCTCCTGCGGAGTCCGGGGGCCTTCTCCTTAGTTACTCTAATAAAACACAACTAATTAAATTTGTGCCTTGCTTTTTCAATATTGCATTATCCTAATTACTAATTAAGGGGGACCACGTGTGAGGGGTAGGCATTATTCCCTGCAAAAGATCCCCCTAATGGCCTAAATGACATCTCGGGGAAGGAGGAAATCTTTCAGCAAAGGCCAAGACTGAGGCTTGGGAAGGGATCCCTGGGGACAACTTAACGAGAGCCTCTTTAACCCTTCAGCTGCTGCCCTGGAATTTGCTGAATCACGGGAAAACACACGGCAGGGAAAAGCAAAAATCGGGGTGGGACTGAAAGGAGTGGGGACATCTCTGCGTGGGATGGGGAGGGATGAGGAAGTGGCTTTTCACGAGGAGCGTGGTGCCCACTCCCACACGTTCTCCCAGCAGCCTGGCGTGGACACTCGGCCGTCCAGCCCGTCCGGGGACATACCTGAGCTGGGCCTTGGCAGGGAGGCCTTTCAAGCCTGGACTCGACATCCTGCTCTTGTCAGGGCTGTGCCAGAAGGGTTTGTCATGTTCCAAGTGGCGATTAAATACGTGGAATCACAGAGAGATCCTTTTGGGGGCTGCTGGCAGAGGGGACGTCTCATTTCACTGAATTTCAGGAGCCCCCGTTGGCTCCAGGTGATGGAGCACTGGGATTTGTGCTGGGCAAGGGACACCGAATTAAAGCCAGGCTTAAAGCAGGCTGCTGGCAGAGCAGGCTGAGCTGGTCTCTACACAAAGTTCTTTGAATAAATCCCAAACTTCCTTTAAAACACCCCAGGGACTGAAGCCTGTGCTGGGCTCGCTGACCCCCTCCCTGCGGGAGCACCCTCGGTTGGAGCTCACCAACATTTTCATTTCATTTTCCTTGTCAGTCGAGGCTGTTCTGGCTCCTTAAGTCCCCGGTTCATTTCTCACACAGCTCTTTTTAGAAACGTATTTTCCCCCCCTTAAATACACGGCTTGGAAGCGTGAGCTGAGATTTATGCTGAAAGGAATTGGGGAAGAATAGCAAAAAGGTACTTGTTGGAGGGAAAAAATAATAATACTTTGGGCACTGTAAGGAATTCCACAATGCTGGGGGGAAAAAGAAAATAAAAATCCCAAAGCTGGGATTCAGGAAGAGCAGCACTGCCACAGATTCTGGCATTTTCTGGAGCTTCCCAGGGCAGCAGTGACCCTTCACCTCGGGGATGAAGCTTTCAGGTCTCCACTTGGGAGGAGTCACCAGCATTTGACATCTGGGGGAACTGAAGCTTCAAAACGGGGACTGTTACAGGGCAAGCACCTTCCAAATCCCCCCATTTCCCTCTCCACGGTGGCTTGGGTGTTGCTTCATGCAGCTCTGCTACAGAAACTGGCCGAGGAATCATTAATGGAAATTTCAGAAGACTCCAAACAATATCAATGTCTACGGTTTGGCATCCTGTTGGTTTCCATTCTGCCCACAAGTTAAATTGATCATGGCTCTGTTTTGGGCTTATTTTATCTCTCCCTTCCTCGGAGTGATTGAAATCTTAATAATCAAGGATAATACCGGCGCCAAAGTTTTAAGCAATAAACATATAAACAGAATGAAGAGAAGCAGAATGCTCACGTCTCTCAACAGTGCAAATGGTTCAGTTTTATTTTGCTGTAGCAGATGTTAAGTTTCCAATAATAAAATAAAATAAAAAATCTAAGAGAGACATTTAGCGAAGTATAGCTTTACACTCCAGAGTTATCACTCCAATTTCAACTGGGACCATAAAGTTTTATGAGCTATTAAATTGCCCTAAACCTCCTTTAACACACCAGCTCTAATGCTGGAGATTAACCATTTAGAAAAAGGAGGTTACCTTAGCCCAGATCGGGCCATTTTCCCGGCGCTCTGATGCAGTCAATAACACTTTGCCGTGGCAGAGCCATTTGCAGGCTGTGGTTGGTAATTAGCCCGCATGCCCTGCAGGTAATGCGGCTGCAGGAGCTCCCACCCCTCCCACAGCGCCGGGAGCACCTCCTGGATGCTCAGGAGAGCAGAGGGAACGTCTCAGATCCCGGGCTGGCTGCAGTTCTGCTTCCCTCCATCCCCTCACCCATTCAAAAGGGATGCTCAGGGTTTCTTGTTTCTCCATTTCACAGAATCTCAGAGTGGTTTGGCTTAGAGGGGGTTTAAAGCTCATTCAGTTCCACCTGGGGCACCTTCCACTGTTCCAGGTTGTTCCAAGCCGTGTCCAGCCTGGCCTTGGGCACTGCCAGGGATCCAGGGGCAGCCACAGCTTCTCTGGGCACCCTGTGCCAGGGCCTGCCCACCCTCACAGGGAACAATTCCTGCCCAATATCCCACCCAACCCTGCCCTCCTTGTCAGAAGTCCCTTTCCACACCCCCTCTAGGTGCGGGAAGGTGCTTCACAAAGCTTTCTCTTCTCCATGCTGAACAATCTCCAGTTTCCTTTTTGTTTGGGTGACAAATCCATCTGAACGTGGCCTTTGGCTGTGTTTTATTGCTTTGCAGAAGAGACCTTTGACCTTGGCTTGGACCTGGATGCTGGAGTGAAACCACCTGACCCAGGAAAAGGTCAACAGCAACTTCCACGGAGCTCTTTCCAGAGAGGGGGCTGGAAAACACTCCAGCCACATCCCCAGAGTGTCACAGCACCTTCCAGAAGCCCAGGGCTGTTTGATTGATTTTTTAACCAGGCACAAACCCAGGAGCAGAGGTGGCCTGGATCCTCAGTCAGAGGGGACCTGTGGGGCTTTGCCACCTGCAATCTGCCAAACCAACCTCTGCTGGACTGGGCTGAGACCCTCTGGGCACCAAACCCCTGGCCAGGCTATGATTTTGCCTGGCCACATCTGCAAACATCTGTCTTGAGAGACCTGAGCAGCGTGGGGCTGTGTCACGCTGATGACTTGCAGGGATCTGGCGTTTCTCCTGAAATTTCTGCTCTAGCTCCTCTTCTGCCATAAGCTCTGGAAAGTCTCTCCTGCCTGGCTGGCCTGGAGCCCTGCTGAGGTGCAGGGGAGGGCCCTGACGTTCAACCAGACACTCACAGAAATCACAGAATGCTTCGTGTTGGAAGGGACCTTAAAGATCATCTCGTTCCAACACGTTTCTACTTTTCCTTGAACTTTTTGGGAAGCCACCAGCAGGAGAGGTGGGAGCTGCTCCCCAGAATAACAGGGAGCAGGGAAGAGCCAGGCTGGACCCTCATGGCTTGGGGTTACTGTGCACAGAGCCAGGGGACTGAGAGGCGCTGGGAGAGGGCGGCTCCTTCCCGGGAGGAGTTTGGAAAGAAAGGGTAACCCCTGCTCTATTTTTGAAAGAAATGTCTCCGAGGCCTTCTCCTGCATCCTGCAAAGGCCACAGCCAGGGATCTGCAGCAGCACGGGAGGGGGGGCTTGGCAGCCCGCAGGGGTGGGAAATGCCTCCTCCCAAAAGCCTGTTTCCCATTTCCCCTGGGATAAGATCTGCAAACGCTGGTTTTTTCCCCCTAAATTTTTTTGAAGGCATTTCCTATCTGGAGCCTTTATGGACGGTTTCCCCTGGCTGAGGGCTGAGCAGTCACCTCCCCAAGGCAGGCAGGGAGGCTTCCCCACGCTCACACTGCCCCAAAAAACCTCGGGGAGATGCTTCAAAGTGCCTGTGAGAGGAGTGAGCCAGACCCCAGCATCAGAATCCTACGTTACAGCACAGCCCACATTCCAGGTGTGGCTCCTCTGGAGAGCCTTTGCTCTCTTCCCAACCATCTGCTGTGGTTAAAATCCTGCCTGGGACTTCACTTCACGTACAAGTTGGTGCAGCAACCCAGCGTGTTCTGGGGGGCAGGAGGAGGTTGTCCAGCTTTGATCCTTGCTGGCACTTGGAGAACATGGTTCACCAGGCTGTGCACTCTGCAGCCTTTTCCTTCTTGATTAAAAAGATGCATTTTGCTGTCTGAGGTGCCTCAGACATCAGCAGAAACTGCATTAAGAGCAGCAGAGTTTTCCCTTTGAGTTCAATTTAACTGCATTATAGGGCCATGAAGTTAAACATTACATGGGTACTTAAATAGGGTTGGACTCGATGATCTTAAAGGTCTTTTCCAACCTAAATCATTCTGTGATTCAATCCAGCGAGCCCCAGGCTTCAGAAAGGCTCTGACTAAGCCAATCTTCAGTGGTACAGATGTGTCCCATGTCCTGTAGGACAGAAAAACAAGGTTTAACTCATGTCAGCTTGGAGAAAAATGGGACAGTCCATCTAAAATTAGCTGGAGGTCAAAATTTTTCAAGCCATCCTTTCTTCTGCAACTGGGGAAGAAATCCCTCAGCTGGAGCACCCTGCTTTGCCGTGGATATTTCAGTTGAGCAACTTTGGAGGCTGAGTCAGAGAGATTTCCTAACACCTCTTCCCTGCCCGCAGTCCCCAGATTGCAAACACCAGCTCTGGGAGACAGAAAAACACTGTTCTCACTCATCCCAACTGGAGCTGGCCAGTCTGGAGTCACGTGGAGGTTCTGGGTTCCCTTCCCAAAGGGCTGTGGGTTTCAATTTGCAGTTTTAATCACCCTCAACCATCACTGGGGTGAGGGTCACCCTAAAAATGTTGCATATCCTAAAATCGCTCAAACTCCTGGGTTTTTTTTCCCCTCAAACTCCCCTTTTTTGGGTTGAAAGAGTCCTGGTAGATCATTCCCATTTTTTCACTGATCCCTACAAGAGCCTCTTCCTGGGAAGCTGGAGCATGGAATGGTCTCACGTGGCAGCCACAATGTCCCAGCTTGGTCTGCTGGGGTGTCCCCACTCACTGTGCTGTCCTCACTCGTGGTCACAGGGAGCAGCAGACCCACCACCCCACGAGCTGCTTCACCACGGAACTTCCATAATTAAATTAATGAAAGGAAATGCAAGGTCCTGTCCAAACCAGCATTTCCAGCCCATTCATTCAGCTCCTTTGCTCTCCTCCTGCCGTCTGTAGATGGAGAATGCAAATAGCATGGTGAGAGATGTGACCTTTTGGCTGAATGTCACCAAGTCCTGCAGCTCTGGGAGTGTTTGCACTCAGTCGTTAGCTTTAGCCTCCCCAGTTATTTATACAGATCCCCGAAGAACTCGATGGGAGGACTCAAAGATGGCTTTGACCTTGCTTGTGCTGGTGGTTTGATGGGCTGCAGTCCTTAAATGTGTTCCTTTCAATTTAGCAACCCCTAACACGGACCTGGGTCTGCCACTGCCCTGAAAATGTCATTATTCAAACCAGCCACAGGCTGGGATGGAGTTCTCTAAACTGCTGGTGTGATGTTTGGTGTTGGGAACCTAAAATCTGAGGGGTTGAGCTTGAAATTCTTGAGGGATATTTTAATTGTGGAATTATAGAATTGCAGAATGGTTTGGATTGGGATGGACCTTAAACTTTATCCAGTTCCACCTTCCACTATCCCAGGTTGCTCCAAGCCCCATCCAACCTGGCCTTGGGCACTTCCAGGGATCCAGGGGCAGCCACAGCTTCTCTGGGCATGCACACCCTTCCTTCCCAATATCCCATCTAACCCTACTCTCTCTCAATTTGAAAGCATTATTTTCCAGTTTAAAGCCATTAATTGATGAATCAACTACAAAGGGACCCCACAGGATCCTTTTGAGTCTGTGATGAACTGGGAATGACCACACCACGTGCTGTCAGTGCTGCTCCAGAGTGACAAACACCAGAACCCAAGCCCAAAATGCAGTTTTGATGGTGCTCCAGAAAACCTTGTCCGCACTGCCCACACCTGCAGGAACCTCAGTGCTCCCTGCGACAGGGTTCCCAGCCTGAGAAGGTCTCAAACTTTTCTCCTGTGTGGATTTCATGCTATTTGAGGAAAATCTGCTCTCTGGAGCTCCCTCCTGCCTGGGTGCCAGGCTCCTCACCCCAAAACCAACGTGTGGCTTTGCTGCTCCTCTCCTCTGGCTGGAGCTCGGCTGGCATTGCACGCTGCCGGCAGATGATGTTCAAATCCATCTCTGCCCTTCTGGGAGCAGCTGGCTGAGCCATGAGCATGGAGAGAGACTTCCAGCCCTGGGAAGGGGTCTGGGATGAGCTTTGGAAGGCCAGGGATGGAGCAGGGAGGGATCTGAGTGAGGTTCCAGCAGCTCAGCCAGGAGCATGGAGAGAGACTTCCAGCCCTGGGAGGGGGTCTGGGATGAGGTTTGGAAGGCCAGGGATGGAGCAGGGAGGGATCTGAGCAGAGTTCCAGCCATCCCGGGTGTCTCTGTCCATGCTGTCAGACTCCATCCTGCCACCAGCGTCACTTTGACATCCAAACCCTTTCCTCCTCCTTTTCATCCCTTACTTCACATGCCACAGCCATCCTGTCGCCTGCCTCTCAGCGATGTCGCACAGAGAAATTAGGGCAACTGCTGCACTGGGTTTTTATTAGGATTGCCAAACTCTTTCAGCATTTTTAGAAAGGGCTTGAAAAGGAGCCAAGTCGTTTCTCCTTCTTCTGTTTCTTCTCCTCCATCTCCTCCCTCACCAACCCCCCCCCTCCTCCCCTTCGCTGTCTGCGGATGCTTTGGGATGAATTAATTTCGACGTGCGGTTTTGAATGTTTTTGGCTCCCGGTTATCGAGCCATTCAGCAGTTCTGGGAGCCTCCCCCATCGGCTGTTATTGAACCAGACAGAGAGGGGCGGAGGAGATGGCAGCGGCCTGATTTGTTGGCTTGTTAGTTCTGCTCCTGCGAGCCGTCCATCGGCTCAGGTTTCCCCATCCCGGCTGACACGGGCAGGCGGCAGCCAAAACGCTCCTCCCGGAGCCAGACCCTGCCCGGGATCGCCGCCGGTGTCACCTCGGAGCAGCCCGGACCAGAGGAACGTGTCCCATGCTGAAGAGGTCGGGATGAGATGGTCTTTAAGGTCCCATCGCACCCAAAGCGTTCAGTGATCTGTGTGGAAACAAAAATGAGTTGTTTCTCCCTGTTTTGCCTCAGTCCCCTGTCCCCAAGCCAGGCTGTCACCCCAGCTCTGCTCTGGCATCACTGCTGAGGTATTTTTAGCCCCAAGGGGAGGCAGAGCTAACTCAGCACCAGCAATGTGCAGTGGAGAGCATCTTCTGCCCATCCTTCCGTGCATCCCGGGCTAGATTTGATTTCTCCTCCTTGGAGAAGGGGATGTGCCCCAAAACCCTGGTGACCCTGTGCCAGGGCAGAGCTTGGGGGGCACAGCCGCCATGGGCACAGCCCAGCTCACCTCTGCTAAAGGATAAATGACCTCTGCATGTCCCACAACACAAAAAGAAGCAGAAATAACCACAAAATCCTTTCTGAAAAGCTCTTCCTGCCCGTGCAGCTCTGGGGGTAGCACTGAGACTCTTTAATCGTAGGGAGGAGGGTTAGAATCCATTATTTTCTCAGCTTTCCCATAAAATTTTGAAAACCCACCTGAAAATCTCATTATTCCCTGTCAAGGCTTTCTTTGAGTATTCTCCTGCTCTGATTCCATACCGGGCTAATATCTAAGAAAAATATTATCTCTCTGTTTGGCTTCCTGGCACCCCAGCCGTGTTTGTGTTCCAGTGGTGGACGAGACCCACTCCAGTTTATTTTTGTAGCTGGTACAGCCACCCCTCCAGCACTCCCCTTGCTCTGAACTCCAGGCCCAAGTACAGCAGGGCCCGCTGGAAATCCCATATGGCTTTAAAAGCATCCCCATGTGCAAGCCATGGCTCCCTTCCTGGAGCTCTGCTCAGACATCTGTGCTTTAAACAGCAGGGGAAAAGTGCAAAACCCTGATTTATGCCATTCACAGGGTGGTCTTGGGAATTGGTAGGAAGTCTTTGGGTGCAGAAATTCCTGTTTCTCACCTGTTTCATCTGTTTTACTCAGTAGGGACTAGGCTGCAATGCCAGAGATGCAAACAGACACTCTGAGGGGTTGCATTGGGTTTTGGAGCCTTTGTTTTTGGAGAATCAGAGAAAAGTTTGGGTGGGAAGGGACCTCGAAGCTCATCTCATTTTCACTGTCCCAGGGTGCTCCAAGCTCCATCCAACCTGGCCTTGGACCCTTTCAGGGATGGAGCAGCCACAGCTTCACCTGTGCCAGGCCCTCCCCACCCTCACAGGGAAAAATTCCTTCCCAAAATCCCATCTAACCTTGCCCCTGGCAGTTTGAAGCCATTCCCCTTTGTCCTGTCACTCCATCCCTTGTCCAAAGTTCCTCTCCAGCTCTTTTGGAGCCCTTTTAAGCCCCTTTAAGGTGCTCTAAAATTTTCTGAGAGCCTTCTCTTCTCCAGGCTGCTTTAGCAATTTAGGCTCAGATGCAGAGAGGTTCTGAAGACCTGACTCCCACTGTTATAATTAAAAATCCTCCTGGGATTTGCCACCAGATCCCTGCTGGGAAGAGGCTGGTGCTGGGGCTGGACTGGGAGCTCACCACACCAACAAACCCCGCAAGGGCTTTTTTCCAGTTAATCTTTTTGGGAAAGGGTTAACACCCCCATAAATAAAGATTTTTGGCCTCTATCTGTACTGGTTGGACTTGATGATCTTAGAGATCTTTTCCAGCCTGATGGATTCTATGGTCTTGAAGCTCAGTGTGGGTGTGAGCACTTGTCCCCATCACTGCCCCCAACCTGCAGCTGGAATCACTCCAGGCTGATGGTAAGAGACCAGAATTACTCTATTTTGGGCTTTTAAAAAAATGTATTTAATTATTTTTTGCCAAGGTTGCTGCCTGGGCTGTCCAAAGCTGAGGCTGGCAGTGCCACTGCCGTTCCTCACGGAGCTCTGGCTGCTGTCCCAGGGGAAGGCACAGCCAGATGAGAAAGCCAACACGAGGTAACCCAGGCTGTGAATTTATGGCGCAGCAGCTGCTCCCTGCCCGTGGCTTGAGCACACATTTACCCCACGGAGGATGCCAAGAGCTCCCTGCTCCATCCTGTGGGGATGGGAATGAGCTGCCCCAGGGAAGGAGCAGGGACACAGACACTGGGGTTTGGATCTCCCAAACCCCACGCCACAGGGAGGGGTTGCACAGGGAATTATCCAAAATGCAGCACAGAGAGCTCTGCTGGCGAATTCCCTCGGCTCTCAGGGCTGCAGGAGCTGGGCTGGAGGATGCTTTAATGCACTCATCTCACACAGAGCACTTGATGCCTCTTCTCCATTGGAGAGGGGAAGAATGGAGAGGAATGCGGGAGGGCAGCCCGGAGTGGTGCTGCTGCACTGAGTGTCTGAGGTGGGCAGCGAGGCACTCTGCGAGCAGCCTTCCTCCAGCTGGGCTCCTCTTTTGCAATTCCAGCGTCTTGTTTGTCAGAAATTTATATTGACAGAGTCTTTCAAAACACTTTAGGCTTGTTTACAACATCCAGCAAGAACATTTTGTCTCATGTCCTTTCCATTCTTAAAGACGGTCCTTTCGTCCCTCCGTCCCCCCGCTCCACAAGCTGCTCCCTTGCTCTCTGCAAACCCCATGGGCTGGAAAAGAACCTGCACATCTACTTGATGGCATGCTCCTTCCTCTCTAATTGCTAATTAGGCTTTCCAATCAGGGGCAAAGCACCTTGTCCATGGCACAAAAATCCTCATGCCAGATGCGCTGGCTCTCGCTCTCCTGTGTGGCTGTTGCACGAGGAGTTGGTTGGGAAGTGCAGGGAACCAACGTGACACAAACCTACAATGAGAAATGGGCACATTTGGGACCTGCTCCAGCATCCCAACGGCAACAACTGAGCTGAAAGTACAGGATACTTCCTACCATGTTGGCTCTGCTGTTTTCTCTTCAAGGACTGAGCACAAGGAGCAAGTTCGTCCCTCTCCTCTCCATCCCTCCTGATTTCTGCAGATTTTTGCAATGGTGTGGATGCCATGGTTGTCCCTTTTCCCCTGTGCATCATTCTAAGAGGATTGGGAAGACAATTCTTTTATGGAGTCCATCCCACCAGCAATGACCAGTTTGAAATCTTTTGAAAGTCTCCTTCAGCCTTGCAGGCAAAGGTTTTTGAAATGCTTGAGGGAAATGAAGTAAAAGGCTTGGACTCTCCAGGCAGCCAAATTCACTCTGCAAAAGCAGCTGCTCCTGGGGCTGGCAAGGCCAGTGCTGGCCAAGGCTGGCAGCCCTGTCCCAGACAGCTTTAATGCAGCCAGCTCGGGGCAGAGCAGGGAACAGCACGATCCTGGGAGCAGAGACACCATTGGAGTGCCTGGCAGGGCTGGTGTGGGGTGTGCTCAGCCTGCACTGCCCTGCTCCCTCTGCCAGAGCCCTGTTCCAGTCAGGATAAAGCCTGGACACGTTTGACTACCCAAGCCCCAGTAATCCCCTCTTTTTGCACTTACCTAAGAAGGCCACAGCGCCCAATTATTTTAGAGTCTGCTGTTCAACGTGCTCTCGGCCTTGATTAAGACTTTTCATCTTTCAGGCAGAGATCAAAGGGAAACCTTGGGTTTTGCAGTGCTGCACATGGGTTGGGGTTGGTCTTGCTGCTCCCTTGTGATTATGGAGCTGTCTGGATGGCAGAGCAGCAGGGAGGGAGCGCCGTGTCCCAGCGGGCAGAGGAGCAGGATTAAGGACATTTCACCAACCTCCAGCCTCCTTTTTTCTGTCCTTCCCACCTCCTTCCTTCCTACCCCGCTCTGAGAGGTTGCCCAGATGGATGAGCAGGCCTCACTAATCCTGTTAACATTGAGCAGCATTTCCAGGAGGGGATACATTTATTGAGCTCAGGAATAAAGCACTGAACAGTGCTTTGGCTTTCTAATCCCGGCCTTTGGCATGGCTTTTAGCCACTTGGTGCCACCAGCAGCTTTATACCAAAATCTGTAAAGCAATGGAGGTTTTGTCAAGGTGAAGTTCTGGCTTTGGACTGGATTTCCCTACCCATGAAGGTCCCGTGCTCCTCCTTCTCCTCCCTGGCCATTAGGAGAGCAATCACAGCAGTGTTCTCCCAAATAAATCCCTTTCCTACCTCCTTGCAGAGGTGGGCTCACCTGGAGGGACAGCTAAGAATATTCCAGGACTATTTATGGCCGTGCCCCCATGAATTTCTCCGCAGGGCTAATGAACCATAACGCTGCTGGGAGACTCATTTAAATACAATAAAGAGAGGGAAAACGGGGTGTGAGACTCCAGGAGGCTCCCCCACACCCAGCATCTGGCTGATGAGAGAGCCTGTCAGGAGCTGCCTGCGTGCTGGATGCTCCCTGCCACGATAACTGTTCGGAGTGGATGAGCTCTCTGTCAACAGCTTAATAATCCCCGTCTGCCGCGCCGCCGCGTCAGCCAACACTCCTGCAAGCAAGGGCTGATAACGAGGGGGTTCGAGCGGGGAAAACGGGCTGGTTTGTCAGCACAATGCTCTTGTCATCAAAAAGACTCTGCAAAAGCTTGCTGGCTCCTTCAGAGCTCGCCCAGGAGGATTCGCCAGCCCCGACTGTCCCACAGTCTTTCTGGGCTAACAGCAGCGGCAGCAGGAGTGACAGGAATCCCTGCAGTGAGCAGATGTGGATGAGCCGCCTCCAAACTCAAGGAATTTGCCTGGTTTGCATCCAGAAGCTTTTCAATCTCTGTTTTTTAAACTATCGCTCTTGAGTATGTACAACTTGAAATTATTCCTTGCGAGCTCAGTCCAGGCGGGAATTCCGCTGCAGCTTCACCCTGAGTGAAGAAAACACAGCTGAGTGGAGAAAACTCTTTTGCCCTCAGTGGAAATAACAGGAGTGAGGGTTTAGGATCTCATAGAATCTCAGATTCTATGATCTGGAAGAGATCTTCAAGATCACCGAGTCCAACCCATGCCCCAACACCTCCACTAAACCATGGCACTGAGTGCCACATCCAGTCTCTTTTTAAACACATCCAGCGATGGTGACTCCACCACCTCCCCCGGAGCAGGTCCCAGTTCTGCCTCTGGATGGGTTGATGCAAACCTGGATTCCCCTGGAAAGGAAGGGGTGCTGCCCTTCAGCAATGCCCAGTCCTTCAACCCTTCTTCACTCTGGGTTTGTGCCAGTCCCACCATGGGTCGTGATGGTCCCATCACCCACCTCGCGTGCCAGAGCTGGAGGAGGTGACCAAGCCGGATCTGGGGCCTGGCAGGACACCAGCCCACCCTCATTGCACAACAGGAGCCGTCCCAGGGGACCCTTCTGGGGAAGAAGGAGGCATTAATGCTTGGGGAGCAAATTCCTCTGGCTGCTTGAGGCCGGGACTCAGCGCTCTGGAATTCCAGAGCGATAACACGGCACGGGAATGTTTAAAGAGGCTGCGGATGCAAACAGCGAGCCCAGGGCCCGTCCCAGGCTGCAGCCCAAAACTCACAGCTTCGAGCTGCTGTCGCAACCGGGAGTGGAAGGGCTGACTCCCAGGGCTCATCCCCTGGGCTGGAATGAGCTGCTCTCCATCCCACGGTGCTCCCTGTGCTTTGCAGGATCCGGCTGCTCTGTGCAGAATTAGCCCCTCATTAGCAGTGCCTGCAATCCCTCTCGGCAGGGGGAAATGGAAGCAGATGCCAAATTACCACCTGGAGCAAATTTTTTTTTTAAAAAAACAATTGAATTACAATCGGCTGGAGACAGCAGGAGCTTTTCCTTGTTATTGGCTGGGGATGGAAGCGCTGGGAGGCTGCTGATGCACTGATCCCAATCCCTGGTCCAGCACAGCTCCTTCAAACTTTGTCAGCTGCAGGAAACACTCTTGCCTTTCTTATCATCACAGAATGTAAATCAATATAAAATTGAAATGTCCCTTAAAATAAAACGCAATTTAAAGCTCCTATTTTAAATGTAGGAAAACGCTCCAGATTTAATGTTGAATTTTTTTCACCCCACTATTGCAAAGGAATTTGGAATGTTTTCCCAACTCATATTTTAACATTTGGGGACCTTGAAGAATTTTCCCTAGAGTTCATGGAAACGTTCAAAGTGGCATCAACGTGGCCTTCCAGGGAACTCCAGCCCCTCTGGCATGGACTCATAATAAATAATAAAATAATTTGGGCTGGAAGGGCCCTAAAAGATCATCTTATTTTAACCCCCATGGACCTCCTGATCATGAAACTTGCCCTGGGTCTCTCACGGCTTTGTTCAAGCGGTGCTGCTGTTTGGATCAGAGCTAATTAGCTGAAAAGCAGCCTGATTGTGTCTGCACATGATGCAATCCCATTTCTGACTGCAGAGAGATACATTCTGTCACTTTTCGCTGGGAAGTTTTTGAGGTGTTTAAGACAGAAAACATTTGTGGGCAGATTTTGAAATGTACGCCCACAAAACCCAAACTCTGTGAAAGTTTCTATTTGTGGGGAAACACTGATGTTAATTCTTGTGTAAATTCTCGTTTTATGAAGAACAGTCTTGGGATACTGATTTGAAACAGAATTTTTTATATTTATATATATATATGGATATGACTCTACAGCTCCCAACTCGTTGAGTAAATTCCCCATAAATCCATATCCACTTGTGGGCTCAGTCAGAACATTCTGCTAGAGCAGCATGGAAAACCAAAGTCACTTTTGCCTGGCTCAGAAAGAGAAGCCTCGAGAGCTGCCAACATCTGCTTTCATCTTGTTGCTTCTCCTGGAAGTGTTGAGGAGAGTGGGAAAAAGGCAGGGAGGATGGGGGTGTGATGTGGGAGCAATCACAGTGATGGACCCCATGAAAAAACAAGATCATCTCTCAAAGTAATTCAGGTTTATCCTCAGTGAGACTGAGTCGTCCTCCCAGTGCAATATCCTGGTCACCCCATGGATCAGAGCAGGGGCAGGGGCAGGCAGTGACAGGAAATGGCACCAGCAGGATTTCAGAAGCTCCTGCCCCATTTCCTAGGACAGATGGGTGAAGGATGGCAGCAATAAGAAGCGAAGAATCCCAATTTCCTGATCTCATCTGGCTTCACCCCGGGCACGCCCCAGCTCTGTGTCACAGCTGGGCTTCTCGGCGTGGTGGTTTCTGTACCGAGTCCATGCCCTCTTTCCTCCCTTCTGTCTCCCCATCACAATGTCTTGCCTGGCTGATTTCGTGCTCAGCAGCAGCAGCACTGCTGCTTTAAATGCTGGCAGCTGGCAGCGTTTCCCCTTGGAGCCAAAACACAAAGCGTCTGCTCTCCCAAGCCAGCCTGGGAACGTTGGCTTTGCTGGTCCAAGCACAAATATTTCTGGCAGGGCGAGTTTGGAGTTGATCTCCCTCGTTTCCTCAGTGCTAAGGAAATGCAAAGAGATTTGCAGCGAATTCTCCACAGCCTCGTTTTTAAGGTGAGGATTGTTTAAGCAGAAGAGAACTGGAGTTCTCTAAAGCTCTGCAAAAATCACGAGGCGCTTCTGATGTCACCGTGGGATCAGGAGCTGTTCCAACATTGTCAGGGAAGAGCCACCAACACAAAAGGAGTGGCACTGTTGGGCACTGTCCCTGCTTGCATGGCTTCAACATTTGTGGAAGTTTGGAGTCATTCAATTCCTGAATGGCTCCCTTTAATGGAAAACATGGTGTTTTGGGAAAGACAAGCTGGGCATGAAACCCTCCAAGTCTTTATCCAGGTGAAGCAACCTCGTCTTCACATCTTGTTTTTGGAAAAGGTGTAGGGATTTTGGCATATCCTGGGAGTTAAATGCTTAACTCAATTTGACTCCACTGGAAATCCTGATTTAACCCCACACCTCACTTCAGATGTGTCCTTTGGCCTCACAGCAGCCAAAGGGACTTCTGGACATTGCTTAAACTTTAACTGATTATTGCATGTGTGGCCAAATCAAAATCCAAACATTCGGCTGCAGTTTTTGGGCCAAACAGAGCCCAAGCCCTGCTTTCAACAACATCTGCCTTTGCACCAGCACTGGGCAGTTTGCAGAGCTCCAAGCACTTTATAAAGGCTTAAATGTCGGTGCTGACTTCTCGTGGGTGGGAAAAAATGAGCTGCAAAAGGTCACCTGGAAAGGTCTTGACAGGAATGAGGCAGAAAAGAAGGTTCAGCAGGTTCCAGAGTGAAGCTGGTTCTTGGCATTGTGTCCAAATATCTCTTAGCCCTTCACGACCACTTAAGTCAACAAGAGATTGAAGAGGCCACAAAACCCTTGGGAACCCGTGGTGGATCTGGTGCCATGAGCAAAAGCTGGTCCCATTTCTGGGCTGGGGGTGGGTTATTAACAGCAAGCAGAATCCCAGTCCTCTGGTTTGCTCCCGAGGTCACGCCAGCCTCAGGTACAGCAGGTGGGAAGGGGACTTGGGAATGACTTCCCAGGCGTGGGTGGTGGAAGGACCAAAATTTGGGGACAGATGCCGGAACGGGCGGGCGTGTTCTGGAAATCGTGTGCTTCCCATGAAGAGATGCCACGCTTTGGAGTGTGTTCCTGCAGGCTGGCACCGACCTGAGCCCGCCTTGGATGTGGCTGTGCTTGTGCTCCTGCTCTGTGCAGGCAGGTGGAGGTGGAAACCTGGGGCCCAGCAGGAGATGGAGGTGGCAGGGCCGAGCAGCGCCTCAACGCAGACGTCTGTGCGGGTGTGGGTGACACAATCTCGCACCAAACTGGCCTCCAAAGGCTCAGAAAACAGGAATAGAAACCCATCCCGTGACTCAGGATGTGTCTGTGGGCTAAAGCTGCCAAGCTGCAGCGCCTGGGCTCGGTCTCTGAGCCGGTGTTGCTGCATTTAGAGGAGAAAAAGCCTCTGACAGCAGCAGGTGGGAGATGTTTCTCCATTCACCATCGTTTGTTGTGATGCTCCTGTGCGGTTTCCCCGTGGGACCTCTGTGTGGGAATTATGGCCATAAACATAATGTGGAATAACACTAATGAGGGCTTCCATGGCATATCCATGGCTGTCCAAATCCGTGTGCCAGATCTCCTCATTTCCTCAAGGGTCCTGAGGCATTTTGTGCTCATCTCCAGCCTCTGCTCTCTCTGAGTCTCTGGACATTTCAGCTGTAATTACAATACTGCTTAAAAGGCCTTCTGGCATCCTCAGTTATGAATAAACCTGACCCTCAGGGGAGACTAAGTCCAGAATTTCAGAAGAAGGTCTTGAGGACAAGAGCTTGGAAAAAAAGAATAAAACCTCCCTGTCCCATGGGAAATGCTGAAGCAGGCCAGTCTCAAGGCAGGATGAAATTCTCAGTCCTGGGAATTCTTTCCCTGAAGGGAAAATTCAACATTTCCTTTGCTTCAGTCTGATCAAAACGTCTTGTTTTGACACGGCACGACAGCCTGGGACCACGACAGTCAGATCAATATGCTTCCAAGCCATCTAAGGGAGTGTGATCTTTTCCAGCTCCAAATTAAGCAGGAGTGAGTCCTTCCCCACATTTTGTTTCCTGGCCGTGCAGGATTTTTTGATCAGCAGTTCCACCTCCGGCCGCATCCCCAAGAGCCCTCCTCGAATGGTTGTCACCCTGTTACCTGTGTCCTCACGGGTCAGCCTGTCCTCACATCCAAATTACAGGGAGCTGGGGATTTTCTTACCCTCAGATCCCCTGGTAATTGCTCCTGGGAGGATTTTGGTCTTTGTGAAGCAAACCTGTTCTGCCTCCCCAGCCTTCCCCAGCCCCGTTACAATGAGCCATTGTGGGCACTGCCCGTTCCGTGCCTCCCAGCTCTTGTCTGCCTCAGAAGAGGCACCTCTTGCCCACTTAGCCAGGAGATAAAAGCTGATTTGTGTGGAGTGGGAGGGAAGCATCGCCTGTGCCCTTGCCAGGTTTCGTGGCACTGCTCCTGGCTGGGCAGGGAAGTTTCCAGAGTTCCCCGGGATGGAGGAGGCTGCAGAGTGGGGTACCCAGCTCTGCTCTCCCCAAAGCTGCTGCCTTCTGAGGGGATCAGTGTGAGGTCAACAGCATGGATTGTGCTCTCAGGGGTGAGGGCAGCCCCCCCAGGGGCTCGAGGCTTGCTGGATCCAGAGGAAAACATTCCTCTTCCCTGCCTTGCCTCACCTGGGCATGAAAGGCAAGGACCCCCCTCCCTCCCTCCCAGCTCTGTTTGTGTTTTGGATTTTTTGTCTCCCCCAGCCCCCCTTGGCTGTTTTCTCTGCACTGTGAAGCCGTGAGTGGGTTCACAAACACCCCCTCCAGCTGGGCAAGCCCCAGCAGCTCCAAAATCCTGATTTGTCTGGGAGCTTTGGCTGTGGGGTGGGCATGGGCATCGCAGAGCCAAAAAATGCAGTGCAGGCTGCTCCAGGTGGGTCTTCTTTTATCAGTCCTGGGTTCAACAGGCAGCAACACCTCAGTCTGAATCCAGCAGAGAAAACCAAGCTGCTTTATGGCTGCAAAGAGCTTTTCTGCACCCTCTCCAGAGTGTTTTTTGGTGCCTGTAGGTGCCCAGTGTGAGCTCCCACCTGTTAAATTGACCAGTTACACCAGTTCCTCCTCCCCCTTGGGACTGGGGGGAACCAGAAGTTGGATCCAGGTTCATTTTCCGTCTTCTGTGCTCTTCTCCTTGCACCAGAGGAGGATCTCTGTGCATGGCTGAGTACCAAAACTCACCAAAAGGTCTGGCAACCCGGCAGCTCCTGGTGTCACAGGGGAGAGGAGGGTCAGGGTGAATCTGTCACTGGGGACACAGGATTTGCGTGCCAAGAGACAGCAGATTTCATCCCTGGCATCTCAGCCACCTCCTCCAGTCCCTGCCATCAGCTGGGGGCACTGGGAAGAAAGGAAAACCAAGCAAGCTCAAGCCCAGGCGCTCACGCATCGCTGGACAAGTCACATCTGGCTGATGGGGACAGCGGGGCCCAGCCTCTCCTGGGTGACACGAGGCCACTTCCACACGGAGCTGGCCCAACCCTCACTCTCTGCTCCAGCCATGTGGGAGCTGCTGGGCAGGAACACACCCTTCCAGGGGGATCCAGCAGATGCTGGGCTCCTGAGGGATTTCTGCACCCCGGAGCACGTGGGGGTTGCGAGGGTAAGCGACTCCAACCAGCCGAGCACAGCAATCACCCTGCAGAAAGGCAGTGCCTGCAGAGCTGCACTCCTGCCGCACCAATGCAGGGCTCAGAGTGAAGAGGCATGGAGGGATGGCAGGGAGGACCTTTCCCAGGACCTCAAATCCCGTTTGCAAAGCGCTGTAATCCGTGTTGTGATCCCTGCGGGGAGCCTGGGCTGGGCGCTGAGCAAAGGAGCACGTTCAAGCAAGAAATAAATTGAAACTGAGCACAAAAGGAGCCAGGGTGACATGGAGGAGGAGATGAAGAGCTTGTGGTGGGTGGGAAACCTCGAAAGTCACACTGAGCAGCTGGGGCTGTGTGGGGGCTGATGCACAGCGAGCTGGGCTGGTTAGTGGTGCCTCAGCCCTGCCTTGACCACAGCCACAGGTCCTGGCTCCAAGCCAGGCCTGGGTTAAGCCAGAGAAGAGTTTCTGCTTGCAAAATACCCAGCAGAGACAGCCAGGAGGGAAGCTGGATCAGCCTTGCAGCCAGTCCTGAGTGCTGCTGCACTGTGGAGTTTCTCAGGACACTGCCCATGGACATGGAACCCTTTCTCACCCTGGCTCTGGAAGTCTGTGCTCCATGGACATTTGTCCCCTTTGATCCGTGTCCTTTGCCCAGTGACAGCGTAGCACTGGACTTCACCCCCAGGATGGTGCTGCCAGCGCTGGGGCAAAGCTGGGCTTGTGCAAACAGCCAGAGCACAGACCACGCCATGTCCCTTCCCCCGCTGCCACTGCCCAGGCTGTCCCTGGGCTGGTCACCCCCAACCTGCCCAACGCCATCGATGGCATCGCCATGGCCAGGGAAGGGGTGTGGGAAGACATCACCAAGCTGTGGAAAATAATTGGATTGTGGCTAATGTGGAACAGCCCCTGGAATTGTTTCCTGATGTTGAGTTGCTCCTGGCTGGGTTCAGAGGGAGAGAAAGCTCCAGGGCTGGTGGGGGATCTGGAGCTCATCTCAAAAGGGCAACACTGAGTTCTTTTGGTCAAGAAATTGAAGGTAGCTCTCATGCCCTCAGTCCTGGGGGAAGAGAGACGCCGTGTTGTTTTGCCACGGAGGGCTGGAGCAAACTCCTTCCAGTCCTGACTGGGTGGGAACAAAAATAAGTGGCAACGTGGGTCCTCCAAATAAACAGCGCACATGTGCTGCCATGGCGGAGGGAGCATGTGTCTCTGATTTACATGCAGTCTGGGAAGTGCCACATCCGCCTTATGTTTGGAATATTTCAGCTCTCCAAGGCCTGAATTTAACCCCTGCCCTCTCCTCTCCCAGCAGAGCCCGCAGCATCTCCGCTGTTCTTTCTCTTGGAGGAAGGTCACAAGAAGAGCTCGGTGCTGGAGGAAGCACGACGAGGCTGGCAGGGTCTGTGTGGGTCTTGTCAGTTTGTCTGGGAATGTCACGACAGAGATGCAAGAGAAGAGAAACCACGGGAGCCAGGAAAGACTTTCAAGCCATCCCCGCTCTGCTCTGAGCTCTCCGGGTCGCTGAATTTAAGGGCTGCTCCCACACACCAGGAGACCTCACTGTTTGTTGGGCAAAGTAGGGGAGCAGCCATGTGTAGACATGATTTAAGAGCCATTCCTTCTTCCAGAACCCCTGGATAGTGGGACATTGAAGGATGTAGCCCGGGAGGAGGAAGTAAAGGCAGATATTGTTCTGTGCTTTTCCTCTGTGTGCTTCCAGAAAGGGCTTCGGCCTGGAAAAGGATGTCAGGACAGGAAGGATATCGAGGTGGCCTCAGCTCTCACACAAACAGCTCTGAGGTGACCTTTCTCTAGCAAAACAACTCTCATGGGATGGGTTTGTCTTGGATGGTGTCAGCTCTGGAAGAGCGGGGCCAAACCCGCAAGGGGTGGAGAGATAGAGAAATAGAGAGCAGATAGATAAATAGATAAGTTAGTTAGTTAGTTGGTTGGTTAATTAATTAGTTAGTTGGTTAGTTAATGCGGGAGGCACAGAAATAGAGACAGACCAATGCAGCCGTCCCAGTACCTTCAGCTGCCCTCGTTTTCCCACAGGTTTTGTAGGTTTGGGTGCCTCTGGAAGGGCACTCTGTGTATCTTCACCCTGCTCCTGAGTGTGGCAGTGTTTGCACAGCGTTATTGGCCCACAGCGGCTCCTGCCCTCCTTCCCCTCATGCACAGCTCCCACACGCTGGGGAAACTGAGGCACGCAGCACAAACCATCTTCTGAAGGTGGCAGGACACTGAGGAGCAAACCCAGGCCTGGCAGAGCCCGTGCCCAGCCTTCCATCCTCTCCCCTGGCTCTGCCCTGGGCTGTGTTGCCGGTTATGCTCCCTGTCACACTTCTAGGAAGATGTCACTGCCTCTAAAGGGTGTCAAACGCCCACCTTCGAGAGCCTGCACGGCGTGAGTCACACAGGAAGAGCTGCGAGGTGGGAGCTGGGCACTTTCCAGGAAAAGCTGGGCTGCAACCACAGAAGCCATTTCCTTGCAGGCTTGAGCCATTATTCCCCTGCCAGAAACAACTGCTCTGCATTCACCGAGCCCTCCCGAGGTGGGGATTTGCTCCAACACGTCCCCACTGCAGGGCTGCCCCTGTCCCACCAGGAGCTCCTGGCTGGAGGACAACCATGGGACCATCTCTGCCTCGTGGCTCATCTCACACTCCTCCTGCAGATCTTCTGGATTAACAACCCCTCTCTACATCACTGAGCTGATCTTTTTTGGTCATTTTTAACCCAAACCAGGCACCATGCACCAGGAAAAATCTCCAGGCCCCATTTGGAGAGGTTTCCTGAAGGCTGCGGCCTCTCTGAGGAGAAAAACCTACGGCTCCAGGCCCTTCCCACCAAAGAACTCTTGATTTTTTCCAGGCTCTTCCCACCCTTCGCTCGAAGTGCAATTTTTAGGCTGTTATTCCCACTTCTGGACTGAACTTATCCCAGAACATCACAAGATTTGTGGGAAAATGGTGTTGGAAGAAGACGGTTTGAGGCCGCTCTTGAGGGAGGTTGTTTTATTCCCTTGTAGCTGAGATCCGTGGGGGCACAAACGTTAATTTGGGTAGTTCACTCATCCCTCACATCCGGGGGAGGTGAAATAAAGGGAAAAAACCCAGCCTAGTTCTTGGAACACCATTAGATTGCATTGTTTTTCCTAGGTGGGCCTGCATCCTTAGGCCTAACCCAAGGAACAGTGGTGTAAATCTGAGTTTGGCTGCTGAGCCGCACCCAAAATCATCAGAAATATTCTGGAAATGCCAAAATCCAAGGAATATTCCCCAGCTGCATCTCCCTGGCCCAGCCCAGCTCTCTGTGAGAGATCCCCTTTGTTCCCAGGCCTCCTGACAGCCGTTGTGTGCGCTCCATAAACATCAAATGGAAGAGATGCTTTTAATGTAATTATAATTTAAGCATAAAATATGTCACTTCTGTAGGATTTTGTTGTCTGGTGCGTAATTACTTTATGGCACTATAAAAATATATTGCATTATGATGCCTTGCTGTGCTTTGCTCGAATAATTTATAGCACAGTAATAGTGTGGAACAATATTCCAGACCATTGTATCCAATCTTGCATATAAATAAAACTGTGGAAAATAATGATCTTGGTTAAACGCTCATTTAATTATTTTGCAGGCTTGGCTAAGGGTTTTTATCCCAGCTTCATTCCCACATCTTCACCAGATTATATTCAAACTATCTAAAGGGAGAGCTTTTAAAGCTCAGAGAAAATAGAGCTATATATGGAATTTTTTATATGTACTGCCATTTCCAAACAACTGGGGAAAATGAAGCATTTGCTGCAGGGTGACTGGAACTGCAAAAAATTTCCAAAATTTCTTCCCAAGCAATATGTTGGAAACTTTTTCAGCCCAAGCCCACTGAAACATTTTGGTGGCCTAAAAAACCAACCCCCTTCTTTCTGCTTTTGAGGTTCTCAGTATTTTTTATGCCCTTGAGACAGAGCTTTAGTGACTTTTTGAAGCAAGGCGTTGATTCAAAAAAACCCAACCCCCTTTTTGCCTTAAAGATAAGGAAGTGAAACTTCACTCTCTCTTCTCAACATCCCTTCCTGGGCATCTGCTTCGACCACAAGTGGCAAAATATTTCCCACCTGCCCATCCTCATCCCTTCCCTGAGCTCCTGCCCAGATTATCCCCCAAGGAATCCCATCCCATCCTGGGATCATTGCCTGTTTTGGGGTTTTCATTCAGATTTACTTGGTGAAAGGATGCTGAGCATCCCCAGAGGCTTGAGCCCCCCACAGGAAAGGGTCATCTCCACTAAAAGCGTTTTATTTCTATTTTAATGTTATATTTAGCAAGAAAACTGTGGGTGGAGTGGGAAGAAATGTCAGGCAGGAAAACTCCAGGCAAAGCAAGGCTCGCTGGCAGGGGGTAAAGCTGAATTTATGGCTCATGAAGGACTGGGAGGACTCACTGATATTGCAGGGAAGAAAGAATTGGTAATTTTCCTTTTAATCTCCTTATTTCCCTCCCTGTGTGCATGTGAAGCCACATGGAGATGTCCTCCCTCACCCACCAGGATCTTCCCCTCGAGGTCTCTCCCCTGCCTTCTCCATCCTCTTCCTCCTGGAGCTGGGGCAAGGATCTAAAAATAGTGGTGGGCCCTGTATATGCATCTTCAGCAAAGAGACTCATAAATGCAGCCAGGACTGAAAATCAATTCTTTAAAGCTGAAATCAATAACAATAACTAATATTAATAGTGATTATCCTTTCTTTATTGCACTTTGCAGTTGGAAATGAATTGTTTTTAAGGATTAGCGGCAGCTGAACTCTGTAATGCAATGTAAGACTGAAGATTTACTATGAAAACAGAGCTTATGAGGAAAGACCCATTACTGCTGATGGAATACACTTTGGAAAAAACCCTGGCTGCTGCTGAGCTCACGGAGCCTCAACCTGCAGGCAGCAGTGGGTTGAGATTCCTGGCAGGAGACAGGGATTTTTGGGCTCTAACCCCGTCTGGTTTTCTCGCAGTCTGACTTCTTCAGCTCCCAGACATCCCAAATGCATTTTCATTTTTGAGTATCTTTTATCTGAAACGGCTTCAGACATGCAAAACTTGGTGAGGGGAGAGAGGAGGAAGAAAGGGAAGTGTGTTAAGTCGCTCACACATATATTTATATATTTATCTGAGTCAGCCATACCTATATGAGACAGCAGTGTCTAGAGCTATCTGCTCTGCGTGTCAGACTTTCCAAAAAGCAAATCAGGTGAGCACTTCAGGAAAGTCTGGTCTCCAGCATCCCCATGAGAGTCCCCCCGCTGTGCTGAAGCACTTCTGCAACTCCCTGCTCTGACAATCTGGTTTCAGGTCTGTGTGAAACTCCTCTCTCAGAGGAAAGGCAGGCACCAGGCTGTGTTCTCACATCTCTGTTCCTCTGCTGAGGGCCAGCCCTAACCCTGCTCCTCCCCTCTGTCTCCTTTCTCCACAGCTGATGGATATTTCAGACACTGAGAGGAGATTTTGATTTATTTGAATTTCTGTGCCTGAACAGCAGGAGACCTTTTCATATATAAGGGCCATGGGGCTGTTCATGGTGTTCAAACTATGTTTGATCCTAATTTTTCCTTGGAGAGGCAATGTCTGCTGTGGGGCCATGGAATGTCTGGAGCCGGGTTGGGAAATGGGGCACTGGGGATGGAGTGTGGCACCTGTTTTTGTGGGAATTCCCAGCAAGGTAACCCATCCACAGCATTCCTGTCATCCCAGCCTGGAGAAGGTGGAA
This sequence comes from Petroica traversi, assembly GCA_025920805.1. NCBI lineage: Eukaryota > Metazoa > Chordata > Aves > Passeriformes > Petroicidae > Petroica > Petroica traversi. Next base: position 7,010,877 of record JAHLSL010000016.1, read on the forward strand.
GAATCCATCTTGAAGGTGGATGAATCCACCCACCATGCAGACATGGATTTTCACAAAGGGATATTTGTGCTCACTAAATGTGGACCTAAGCTTTTCCTACAACTGCCTTGCTCGAGGCCTGGCCTTTCCTCAACCACAAAACCCAGTGGGATGGAGCTGAGGATGACACAAAAGTTCAGAAAAACCCAGTGAATAATTCCTGCCTCTGTTGGAGTTGATGGCAAAGCTCCTGTGTTGCTCAGGTACAGTGGGATTTTCCCACTTGGGTTGACACCTCCTCTTCCACCATCCATGATCTTGAGGCCGTTTGGATAAGAAGCTGCTGGACCTTTGATTTTGGGTCGTTTACTCATTTCTCTTTGAACACTGTAAAGTTTTTCACTCTGAGCTCCATGGGCAGAGTGAAAGCCTTTTGCAAACAGCCACAGATCAGCTGGCTGAGCATCTGATCCTGTCGTGTTATTGATCTCTGGTGAAGGGGATGGACATTTTTAACTCGGCAAGGTTCTTTTAATTTTATTTTAAAACCAGCCTTTTCTCCAGAAATAAAATTGGATTCTTGCCTCCATTTTTCTCTGCCATTTTAATTTGTGGTTGCCTTCCAATTTTAGAATGGTTTTCTTTAGATTTGGCCTAATGATTTTGGGTCTCAGTCAGAAAACAGACCTCAGTGGTCACCACATTCTGGAAATGGAGCAATAACCACATCCAAAACGAAGGTAACTGTGGTGAGGCCCCTGTGGTTGCCCAGAGCAGCTGTGGCTGCCCCTGGATCCCTGCAAGTGTCCAAGACCAGGTTGGACAGGGCTTGGAGCAGCCTGGGCTATGGAAGGTGTCCCTGCCCATGGCAGGGGGTTGGAATGAGATCTCTGAGGTCCCTTCCTACCCAAACCATTCTGTGATTCTATGAACTCAACATTTTCCCCCCAAATTCCCCTCACTTCCCTCAATTCTCTCTCCTTTTCACTGAGTCCCTTCAGGCACCTCAGAACAGCAGCACTGGAGCTTCCCCAGTTGTGTTGAGCAGCTCCAACTTCCTTCCCTCGGTGCCATCCTGCGAGGATTTATTGGTGTTTCACTGCTCCTGGCATGTGGTGTGCAGATGTCCCCAGCCTGGCTCAGCTTTGAACTTGCTTGAACAATTTGATTTTTTCAGTGGTGCATCATTGCTAATTTCCTCCGACTCATCCTCCGAGGGCGGCAGTCTGGAAAACAGCTTCTTTTTCCCAGCTCAGGGTAAAAATCCCTCCTGGGATTTGGCAAAGCAGGATGGTGGCTGTACTGACCACCTCAAAAAAGACCTACAAACCTGTGGCCTGAGCAGCAAGGCATCATTCTTGATGGAACAGTGAGTCCAGCTGGGAGGAAAGATTATTCCTGCTAGGGTGGGTAATAAAGCAGGAGGTTGTGCTGAGCAGTGCAGGGGACTGTCCCCTTCCAGCGTGGCATCTGCTGGGTACCAGCATCACACTTTCCCCATGACCGTGTGACACAGCAGCACGTGAGTCATAGTGGAAGACATGGTGAATTCAATCAGGTATTTTACAGATCTCAGATCCATGGCCCATCTCGCTCCCGAAATCTGGGATTTACAGCAGAGTGGGATTTACAAGTAGGAGCCACAGCCAGAGCTTTTTAATGCAGGATTTTTAAACTGCTGAGCCCCGAGGGTGTCAGTCCCCCTGGAGATGGGACCTCCTGAGGTCTGGGATGCAGAGCAGGAAGTGACAACCACAGGTTTCAGAAAGGAAGTGGTAGGTGTTTTATATTTTTCACAGATTTGGGTCTTCCTCCTCTCTTTCCAGCTGCTTGCTCACTTGGCTGTGCCCTGCTGTCCCTGGAGCCAAGAGGGAGGGACAAGCAGGGAACAAGACAGAGAGAAACAAGGGAAAAATGAAATAACACGGGGATTGATCTGTCCAAAGGTTCGGGAGTTGAACTTACTTAACTCCTGTTAGTTTATTTATTGTCCCCGAGTTATATTTGGGACTGCAATGAGCAGATTAGCGCGGGATTGCTGGGTAGATTTAGAGCTGGGGCGCTTTTCTGGCTCAGTGTGCTCGGGGCCACGCGTCCCTGTGTGTGCCCATGTGTGCCTTGTTCCCACTTCTCACCCAGCCATCCCTTCCCACTCCTGTGCTGGATAAATGTGAGCACTCATCTGCACAGTCTGGGGCAGAGAAGGGGAAAAATCTCCTCGCTCATCAGCTCAGAGGCTCAATTTATGCAGGGTACAGCACACGCTCTATTATACCGTGAAAGCAGCGGGTAATAATTCCTCTGTCCTCAGGAACAGGGCCACTGGCTGCAGTAAATATATATATATATAAATATATATGAAAATGTCCCCTCCCACATGTGCGTCATGGGGATGGATGGGAGCTGGAGCTCCTGGGGATGACTCAGGAGCTGTGGCCTTGCTGGCTACTGGGCACTCTCAGCAGCTCAGGGAAGGACAGGCTGGTGGCAAAGGGCCCAGCAGAGAGCCAAGGTCCCTTCCAAGCCTGGCTGCACTCCCCAGCTTCCTCTGCTTCCCCTTTGGAGTGGGTTCAGAGGCTGATTTTCGGGTGGCTCTTGCAGACTTCCCCAAAGATTTGGGTCCAGCCCCATCTGTGCTGCCCCAAAATCAGCAGAGCCCAGGCTGGGGCTGGCGGCAGAAGTTCCAGGCGGGCTGGATGTGGTGGATGGGGAGTGAGGTGCCTTAGTCAGATGTCTTGGCTAATATCTCCTATTACATCAGTTTCTTTTCTTTCTCTGTCTCTGTAAAAGAGCCACAAAAAACAATGAGTAATTTCTCTGCGGAATATTCATCTTGAAAAAGCCAGGCCCAGGGCTCCGGCGCTTCCAGCGTGTTATTTTTCTCCCCTTGACTTTAAGAGTGTGTCTGGCCTGCAAACCCAGCTGGGAAAAGCTCAAACCTGGGAAGGGAAGAGCACAGGAGAAGTGGGATGAGAGTTTTCCCTGAGCCTGGCAGGTCTGGAGCGGGTGGAAGGAGGAGAAGAGAATTTTAAAAAGGCCACACTGAGGAGAGAACTCGTCCTGCTCATCTGAGAACCACAGTGTGGTCTCAGCATCATCCAGGGCAGCAGATACAGAATTCCAGAATGGTTTGGGTTGGAAGAGACCTCAAAGCTCATCTCATTCCACCCCTGCCATGGGGAGGGACACTTTCCACTGTCCCAGGTTGCTCCAAGCCCCATCCAACCTGGCCTTGGGCACTTCCAGGGGCAGCCACAGCTTCTCTGGGCAATAACTTGCCCAAGAGCAGCCCCAAAACTGAGTGTTGACAAGAATGGAAACACAGCTCAGAGCAGCTCCAGCATAAAGGCAGCAGTGTGAAGGGACATGCTTGAATTTCAGCTTGAAAGGAAGTCCAAACCACAGCGCTGGAGCCAGGTATTAAACTCCCTGGAAAAATCTGTTTGCCTTCTCCTAGCACGGTGCCACCAGCTTTACTGCAAACACAGAGGGAGAACGGCTTTTTAAGAGCACAACAAAAGCCACCAGCAGTTTGTTTAATTTATGGAGGGAATGGATAATTGACAGGTGGCTGTCTGAAGGAGATGATGCCCTCCAGCTAAACACTGAGGCTCCAGCAAGGCTACAAACAGCACAGAAATGGCTCCAGAGGTGACAGAATTGTTACTTTGAAGGCTGCAAGATATATAAGAGAGCTGGGCTGGACTGCACTTTGGAACAATCCTACCAAAGCTAAATAAAACTGGTGATTTCACACCGGTGTCTCCTGCAGCCTTCCACTGAGCTTCAATTAATGAGTGGTGGTGCCTCCTAAAGGGCTCTGCAAGCCCACAGGATCCAGGTGCCCTTTTTAGGGTTTGAAGGTACCCCATGCTGGGACAGGAGTGGGGCAGAGGGGCAGCACTGGGCTGGTGGTGGTCCTGTCAGTGATTCTGTCAGTGATCCTGTCAGTGATTCTGTCAGGATTGGTGTTTGTCCTTCAGCAAAGCAAACTTTCCTGGAATCACAACTGGAAGGGACCTACAAGGAGCACCAAAGTTCAGTTTTGTGGCTGCTGGGGAGGCAAGTAGAGAGTGGGACATCCTTTTTTGCAACCTGAGTACTGGTCTGGCTGCTTCTCTCATGTCCCACAAGTTGCAAATATCAACCTTTGCTTATTTAGGGTTTTTTTTTTCTTATTTTTAAATATTTTTCCTCTTTTGCAACCAGCCTGCTTAGGACTTTGAAGCCAACAAATCTCATCCAGGCCTGGCCCTCGTGGCCCTGGATGGATCTGTTTCTATTTCTAAGATATTCAGCACTATCTGCCCATGACTTTTACAAACAAAAACAGGAGCTTAAACATTAACCCCTGCCTGTGACACCACCACAACAATTTGCTATTCCTTTTTCACACCAGAGGTTTCCTTTATTTCTTAATTTACCTCCAACTTTATTTATTTTTTTTTAACCCTTTTTTCCCCTCTGTTTCCTCGAGTTTTCCCCCCCTGCAGGGCAGGAGGAATATTTACGACGTGGAATTACCGAGGCTGCTCCCTCTCCTCTCAGTGATTCAGTGTCAGGCTGGGAGCGAGGGAACCGGAGCCTGTTACCCGGATCCCCGGGCTGCTCCCACCTCCACACGGCTCTGCAGCAAATCAAAGTGCAACAAAACAGCTTTGCATCATTTCTTCGAGGAGTCCTGGGCCCTGCACGTTATCTCCAGGGCAGGGTATGTGCTCTAATAAAAGACGGCTTTATTGCCAGCTGCAACAAAGCCAAGGATTCAGGCACATATTGCCTGGTGGGTTCATTGTAAACTCCCTTTTATGACCCTTCCAGTTTATTGCTAATAGAGATTTACAGTGGGAAGAAGGGGCCGTGTGCTGTAATTAATGCTGTTATTAGCCTGGGTGGGTTCCGTGCAAGGAGGGTTTGGTGTTTGCCCTTCGCTTCCAGCCCTGGGAGAGGGACGGGGACAGGGCTGGTGCTACTGGTGTTACTGGTGTTACTGGGAGGCAGCTGGACCAAAGTCCTGCTCCGCTCAGAGGGAATGTCCACAGGCTTGGCCATCAAAAGATACCACCTCAGCTTTCCTCAACTCCGTTCCTGTTCCAGCTGATTTTCCACACCAAAACAAATGATTTTTGTTTTTCACATGGAGGGGAAAGGAAGGAGGTGGATTCTTTCCAATGGTTTCAGATATTCCTGGGCACGGGAATAATTTACGAGCTGGACATGCAGAAGTCACCAACCTTCCCTGGGTCCCTTTTAGATGGAACTTGTTTTAATCACCCAAGGGGCAGGAGCATCACACACAGTGCCCAAAATATCCCACACCGGGCTTGTGCTGAGCTGAGGTTGTTCACCAAATGCTGTTGTTGTTCCCTGCCCATCTCCAGCCTCTGGAAATCTGAGCCAAACTCCAGTGCTGGAGACACTGGAAGTGGCTCTGTTGGTGTCATCCTGGTTTCTCTCACTCCACTGGAACCAAACCTCAAACGAGGAGAATTCCATGTGGTTGCAGCTTTTTGCAGTGAACGTCTCATCTCGCTCTGCCTGGCAATTGAAAAGCCAAGAACCAGGCTGAGAACAGTCCTGCTAATGATTTGCAGTCAGCTCCTTTGAGCCTTTGAAGAGCCCAAATTGTATCAGTCTCCAGAAGCTACGGCAGAAGTTAAACATTAAGTGGTTGGAGGTGCTGGAAACTTCCGTGGTTTGTGACTGATCAGAGGTCAAGGATAAAGCCATTGAGAGCGTCCTTCATCTCAAGCAACTGCCATGAACGTGGCCAAGCCCAGAGAGAGCCCAGCAGCAACTGCACCATAAACCCCACCCCGTGTGGCTGCAACTCTGGGCAGGCCCCTCTCATCCTCCCAGAAACGGGGAAAATGTTGTTTTCCATGTTCACAAACACAGGAGGGATTTAGGGGATCGACTGCCAGGCCAGGTGGGAGGGAACATCCAGCTCATGATGCTGAAGAGCCACCCTTGGCTTTAAAAACCTCCTCCAGCCCCCCAGGCAGCGCCAGCGATTTCAGTCCAGTATTTTCTGATTGTTTGCCCAAATTTCCACTCCAGGAATTTCCTGCAAAAAAGAAAAAAAAAAAAGACAAACATTGAGGGGTGCAAAAAATTCACAGGGAATTGGGTGCCAAGCTGCCTTTGGGGGGGTCTGAACAAGGACAGGGAGCTGCTGGGGGGCCATTGGTCCCAGTGAGGTTCATGGTGGAGCTCATTGTGTTTTTAGAGAAGGAACTAAAAGATACCCAGCTCCTTCTCACCACTTCTATTAATATTCAAGCTAATTAACTTCACTGAGAGCTGGAGGAAATTGAATCTCAAGAAGAACCTAAGCTCTGCTTTGGATTTTAAGCCGTTTGGATCCTTTGATACGAAGCTTGTGCTTTTATTATTATTGTTTTTAAATCTCCTTTTATTTTATTTTTTTTTTCCTCTGCAAACACCTGGCTCATTTTAGGGGTGATAGAACAGTAATAAATGATTCTTATTAAGTGGCCATCAGCAGCCAGAGAGCAGCAGGCTCCCAGCTGAACAGACCTCATTTATGGGGGAATTTGAGACAGGTTTGGGGGTCCCAGCAATATGGGGGGCTCTGGCCACTGAGAATGGGGTCAGCCCAAATGGCTGAAGGGAGCTTTTGGGGTGTTAAATTAAAAAAAAAAAAAAAGCTGAAAAAAGAGGAAGCTTTTACAAGCCAGAGCTCAAAGACGTGCCCTCCCTCCCTGCCCGTTTATTAAGTAATAATGAAACACTTTTGTCAAAGCTTAGGCACCAAATTTCTGACACCAGATGAGCTCTAAAGCTAATCAGGGGCTGGAAAAATGGGAATATAATTAAGGCTGCTGACAGCCCTGTGTCATTAACCTCCCAGCTCTCAGGTGCCACACTGAACCACAGCTGCAGCAGATTCTGTATTACGGGCAGTTGGTTTCAGTTGTGGAAATGAATTTGGCTTTTTATGGCCCTGTGATGGCTCTGGGGCAGTGGCAGAGGGGAGGGGGTGATGCTCTGTGCTGGGCCCAGCTCACCTCTCTCCCCTGCTCCTGTGGTAAACAGCCCAGGCTCTTCTCACCCAGAGAAAATGAGGTTTTTCTGGGTAAAGGTTCAGGCTGGGGCAGTTCTGCTCTGTCCTTGTAATTAATTATTATCATTATTAGCAGCGTGGGCGTCTGCTTTGCCCTGGCGAAGGGATTCCTGCCCGTGTCCTGCTGTGGATCTGATCCTCTGCAGCAGCCCTGCAGGGCTGATACCCAAACCACCTCCCTGCTCTGTGACTCAGTTCCCCACCGACCAGAGGAGCTGATAATCTTGGGATCTTTGGGAGGAGGTTTGGAGTTTGTCAATGCAGCCGTGTCCATTCCTCTTCTAAATTATGTCACCAAAGGAGGCTGTGACAGGGTCTTGAATCCATCCCTTGAACCCATTTGGAGCCCAGCTCTGCCACGGGCAGCACTGCTGGTGGAGCAAGGCTTTGCCTAATTATTTTTAGGGTTATGTAAGTTTTCCTTTTTTATTATTTATTATTTTTGCCCGGGATTTTTACTGCTCTGAAGGTTAGAGAAGAGCCAGGCAGCTGTTCCCACGCCTCAGCACCACAAACACCTTGAGCCTTCCAACGCTCCTGGGGAGGAATTGGTGGGACAGCAGCGAGGCAGCGCCTGGGCCGCTGCCAAAATTGCGCCAGCAGCCTCGGAACAGAGCCTCTTTATCTGGGGAATCTCGGAGCCCTTTCGCAAGGCTTGTGTCACAGACAGGTACCCTGGGACACGGAAAGGGGAAAAGCATTTGCCTGGGCAGGAAGGCGGCTGCGTCAATGCCAGGAATAGCACCCCGGCGTCCCGTGACCCGGCTGGGCCGCCCAAAAATGAGATAACATTTCCAGCTCAGCGGCCTGGGGACAGCGGGACAGCAGCGCACGGACCCCTGCGAGCGCTGCCTCTGGGCTGATCCAGCACGGGGCAAAGGCCCTCAGCTCTCCCTCGATGTAAAAACCACCTTTGGGGAGTTAATGAGAGGTTTGGCAGCGGAGTTGATGGAGCTCGGGTGTGATTTGCTGTTTGCTCGTTCGTCCTGAGCTGTCCCCGTGGTGGCATCTGCCATCCCCAGACGCTCTGAGTGCGTCTCACACTTCTCCCCGCAGCCTTCTCGGTTTCTGGGGTGTAAGACTTCGAGCCTTGGACAAACAGCAAAACCAGTCAATTACGTTTTCACCCTGTCTGCCTTGAAAGCCCTGGAGTGTGCCTGGTGCTACCGCAGGCAGGGCAACACGGGAGTTCATGATAAATTCCAAACAAAAGCACCATTATCCATACGGGACCTCGTGAGTGCTTCACATACCCCAGCAATTCCGAGCACTCCGTGTACGCTTCTTACTGGGTTTTAACTCGATTTCTTTGAGATGCAAATCAGAGGGATTATATTCAGAGGCTGCATCAGAAAGTCTTTAATCCAAATGGGCTATAAGATTTATTTAGAAGAGCCAAATGTCTTGTCTGGGACAGAAGCAACTGAGCTGAACTGAAACAGATGGACATAAAGGAAATTAAGCAACTCTAATGGTTTTATCCAGAGTTTCAAAGTATTTGGTCTTCCTAAAGCTCGAGCTCCTGGAAGCACGTGATGAGATGGGAAGCTCAGGTTTCACTTAAAAACAGCCTTTGCAGTTCACTGAGAAAAACAATAACCATGTTTTTATTCCTCCTGTGGACAGGACGAGGGCTGCCCTCCAAATCCTGACTCCTTGGGCTTGTGTCGTCAGAGGAAAATAGATTGGATGGGATTTTTTGAATACTCATTTTTACAGTAATGTCGTCATTTCTGCAGCCTGGATTCAGGATTTCGGGCAACCTGATGCTGGCAATAGGGATCCCAGATAGTTTCTTTACTCAAAGAGGGAAAACCCATCCCAGGAGTCTGCTGAGGGTTGTTCCCTTGAAAAGTTCTGCTGTTTCTGGTGGTGATTTTTAGGTCTCACCTGAGGCTGGGGTTTAACCAGGACACCAGCACAGCCAAGGTCACCTGCAGCAGTGCTGGATGCCGCAAACCCAGAGTGCACATCTTGGATGCTGAAAAACCACTGGGCTGGAAACCTGGAGAGCTCGGGCTGTCCCCCAGGATCCCCTGTGTCTCCACCTCTGCTGAGGTCAGGAGATTTTCAGCTGGCAGAAAAGCCTTCCCTGCGAGGTTTGGATGTGTTTGGCCCTGGACAAACTGCACAGACAGCAGAACAGAAATGAGGACACGTTCCCTACCATCCCACCAGGACATTTCTGGTGGTAAAGATGGTTTCTCTTGGGGAGAAGAGTTGAGGTTTGAGTTGGTTCTAACACCTGCAGCTTTTAGGTGCTAAAAAATGACAAAGCTGAATTCCTTATGCTTCCTGAGGCTCAGTGGTCAAGGAGATCCCACAGACACTCTCAACATGGGAAATGTTTTTGCAGCTGAAATTCCCAATAAAAACTGGGAGTAATCTTTCTGCTCTCATCCCAAAGCCATCCCCTGCTTGGCTCACTCAGGGAAGCATCCAGAGCAGGAATATCTCACGTGCTTGTGCATTTGCCATCCCTCACCCTGGGGCATTTGCAAGTGGATTAAATAAAAGGTGAGAGAATTGGGGACAAGGGGAGGGAGGGACTGTGAGAAGGAGCTCATCCATTACTATGCCGTGCACAATGCAGGAGGTCCTGGCCTCCTGGTTTGAGTGCTTATTCCCCATAAAATACATCTGAGAGAAATCAATACAAGAAGCAAGCCAGAACTTAAATCAAAGCCCAAGGAAGCAGCGCTTGGCGGAGGGAACGACCTTGCAGAGAGCTGTCAAAACCCAGGCCCCAGCCCTGCTGAGCACAGAGCCTGCCAGGAACAAACCCTGGAGTGAGGACTTGAGGCTGGCATGTGCTGCCTTGGCATGGCTTTCACTCTGATCTCCGCAGTGGAAAGCACATGGACGAGAGAGGCTGGTGGTGAGCTGGATCAATGGCACACGGGCAAAGTGCCAGGAGGCTCCAGGGGCAGCCTCAGAGCTGATGTGCTCTGTGCTGCCCTTTTGGGCTCCTCGAGTACCTCAGAGATAACGAGGCAGGGGTGGCAGCCAGCTCGGAGAGACACAAAATGCTCCCCACAACCTTGGCCTTGCGTGACCTTGGTCCTTGAGGTCCCAGAGGAGGTGTCCAACTTCACCAGCTGTGTCCTGCCAAGCTCAGCAGAGGATGGAGAGATGTGTCCAGCACCCAGGTCCCCTCCTGCCCCTTGGGCCAGCTCCCCAGGCAGGTGCCTGGCCTTGGTGGCAGGTCACAGCGCCGTGCACAGACACCATAAATCTGCAAGGGTTTGCTCAGCCAGGCTCCAGCTCCGCAGACCGCGGGGCACATGTTCCCATGCTGGGATATCTGACCCCTCGGTAGCCTGAGAGACAGGAGAAGCCTGGCTTTGGTGTTTTGAATAAGTGGCTTTTTATCTGAAATCCCTTTGGGAGCATGAGCTCAGTAACCAATGAAATTATATCTGTTGTTTCAAGCAGTGAAGAAAACTTGGCTTGATGTTTATTGAGATTTATGGCTTCCCTTGAGCTTAATTGTCTTTGGGAGCCCTGGATCTTTTTAACGGTTCAGCTAAGTGGTACTAAGAAGGATGGTAATGGTTTGAGCAGTCTGCCCCCTTAGCATATCTCTTTCCCTCACACAATTTGCTGATATTTGGGAAATAGAGCTGATACCCTCCCCTCCTGAGGTCACAGCTCTTCACTGGTGTGAAACTTCAAGAGGCTGAGCCAGGTGTGAAAAGCTCCCAGCGAGCGTTTCCTCAGCAAGGCGCTGACTTCCATCAGCAGGGCTGTGCTTTGGGGAGCAGGGGAGGGGGACAGGTCTGTGCCCCACTGGGGAGGGTCACCTGGTCCCCCTGCTTTGTCACCCCCTCCTGGATGCTGGGATTTGTGTTCCTTGATCTTCCTGGTCTCCATCAACCTGGTGCTTTGGTGTAGAGGCTTTTCCTGTCCTCAGCCATGGTGGCTTTTCCATTCCCTCTGCTGGGGGCTCTGGGCTGGCTGCATTTCAAGCTGCTCCCACCTGAGCACAGCCCAGCATCGCTTCCTGAGCATCCCAGAGCTCATCCACAGGTGCCCAGTGGGGTGAGCTTTGGGATCAACCTGTGGAATTGCCACGAGAACACCCCTCCTTTCTGCTCCTTGCACTGGTTTGAACTGGGCCATCTGGGCTGCCCACTGCTCACCCCACAGAGACACAACTCGGAGCTGCCTGGCCATGGTCGGTCCCTCAGAGGAGCATCCTCAGCTCTGGAGGGCTCTGATGAAGAGCTCGTTATTGGGAGGGAAACTTTGCCCTTCACACGCAATTATTCCTCACCTCTGGAGCTTTTTCATCCCTTATTGGGGGTGACCCTGCTGGTTTGTTATCTCCCCCCAGCCACCCACCAGAGCCTGCCAGCGTGGGGAATGACCTTCACCCGTTTCCTCCCCTCCCCAGATGCTGTGGTCACTCGGCCGGGCACTCGTGGCGGTGCTGTCCGGCCGCGGGGATGCTGCGGCCGAGGTAATTACAACAGCTCGTTATGGTTCAGCAGGCACCTTCATTAATAAACCTCAGGTTTCAGAGGTGCCTAACTCGGCCATTGGAAACCACATCTGGCTGGAGCTCTGCAGCGTGTCTAAGCTTTCAGCTCATCTCCTCCTGCCTAAGCGGTTTAGGACGGGCAGTAAACAAAGTCTGTTTTGTTGGGGTTTGCGTGCTTTAAGGCAAAGAAAGCAAACACAGGCTCGCTGGGCTAATCTCCTCTGCAGAGCTGGGGGCTGACAGCTCCTTCCCGGGTCATGCCAGTGGGATTTTTATCTCTGCTCTGGCTCAAACAAGGAGTGTGGGGATGTTTTCTCTCCCGTGTGCGGTGCTGGCTCGTGGCACTCACCAGGGTTGCTACTCTTTTTGTGGCACCTCCAAATTAAATGAGGTTTAGTTGATCGTGCTGGGTGTGTGGATATCTTGGACTGGGTTATCCTTGCTAATAACTTTTGGAGCCATGAGCCTCCTGTCCTTTTAGGACAAATCCCCTAAAAGTTCCACTCTGATTTTTCTGTGGAGCAGAAGAGCCATGGTAAGAGTGTCACACTGGTGACATTAAGAGCGTGGCCCTTGCAGGGATGCAGGATTTGGGCCACATCTTTAAAACTGCCCACATCTTTAAAACTTGGCTCAGCGGTGGGATCCACGTTGGGATGGGCTCTCCAGGGTTGGAGCTCCTTCCTTGCACCTGGGTGACCAAACCAACCCACAGCCCACGACACCTCTCAGGGTTTGGTCGTTTTTCCTCAGCCCTGGTGTGTGGGAGGATGAAGTGCCACAGCGGGGGGAAGGATGGGGCTGAACTCCACGGGGGTGTAAGGAGAGGAGAAGGGGCAAGGAGATGAGTTGGGGGATCAAAGGGAGTGGGGAGACAAATCTCCAACCAGCCCCACCCATCAATAAAACATCCCCTCTGACAGCCCACGTCCTGCCACAGCTGAGACAAGGGAGCAGGGCATGGAGCGAGCAGGGACCACCTGTGCATTTCCCAGGTGCTGAGGGTGCTTTCCCACCCCGAGGATTTGAGGAGGAGGTGGCAGCTTTGGCTGAGGGTTGCCCATGAAGTTTGTGAAAGCCCTGAACAAAGACCACACACGGCAGGCTCAGGAGAGCGATATGCCTTAGACCTCGAGGCTACGAGGCAAAAATGCCTCTGTGCCTGACTCACCCGCTGTGTGCTAACACTGACTCATAATTACTGATTTCAATTCAGACAAAAGATTTATCTGCACTGAAACATATGGAAAATGCTAATGTAACCTGGTGGTGGAAAGAGGAGGCTGGGCTGCTGCCTGGCCCTGGGTAAGGCTCAGGGAGTGCCCGATGGACTGGGACCAGCTCTCCCACCCCAACTTCCGTGAGGCTGGGATGAGTCCCCAAAGCTGGAGGGAGTCTGACCACCCTCATCCCTGCGCACCCTGGAGGGAACTGTGCTCCCAAAAGGTGAATTTCGCAGCAATCACCATTTTTCTGCAGGCTGGCTGTGTCCCAGCTCAATTTCCCTGAGCTCTGGGGATATCCTGCTCTCCCAGGAGCCGAGTGTGGCCCTTTTCCCCACAGCCCCATGCAGGAAGGCAGCAGTGGGGATGAAGATGTCTCAGAGGCAGCAGCAGGGTGGCCCTGGCAGTGTGTGCACGGTACCTGCAGCCCGCACAATGCCTGCAGCACAGCGGGCCCGTCACGGCCAGCACGCTCCAAAAGCCTCCCAAAGAAAGGCACGAGCAGCCACAACCCCCAGGAGAGGAATGGATTAAACCCAGAGCAGAGCCAGGGCTTTGTCCCGGAGCTGGCAGCTCCCAGCGTGATGGCAGAGCCCCCAAACCCCTCTGCTGTCATCCCAGCAGGGCAAGGCCGGGTCCCCAGGGCTGTGCCACCTCCTGCCCTGCCCGTGCCACCTTCCCCTCCCTGCTGCTCAGATGCTAAGTGGAAATTTCCCCCTGTGCCAAGTGTTAAATACTTATCAAGCTAATGCAGCGTCTTTGGAGGTGTGTACAAGAGACAACATGTTACCCTAATTAACGAGCACTGGGCTTGGCACCGGGCTCTGCTGCAGCTGCTCCCGGCGCCTTTCCCAGGCTCTGCCTCCTCCTCACCACGGCAGGGGCACAACCTGCAGCGGGGTCGGTGCCTGGCAGGGTCCTTTCTCACTTTACACAGCGTGGTTGTGGCTCCCAGCCCGAAGTCTGGAAGTTTTAGGGCTGTTTCTGGGCTGGGTGAGGAGACTTGGGGCAGTGAGTGTGTTCTCAGCAGTTTTGACGGGGGGATGAGAAGTTTTGGGGTGCGCTGATTTGAGAGCTTTAGGGAAATGTGCTGCTGGAGGAAGATGAGCTGTCAGCACTCAAGGGTTGGAATGCTGGCTTGTCCCTCCATGTGGGTGTGGGAGCAGCAGCTCCCTTGGGAATTGTGCTTGGCCAGAGGTGGTCACTTGGTGTGGCAGCTGCCAGGGACTGGGACACCTCTGGAATGAAAGAGGGGCTGGGATGGGAGTGCAAAGCCAGCCTTGGGGACAAGGCTGCAGAGCAGGTGTTTGGTGGGACCCATTTGCAAACTTTCTCACCTTCTTCTGCACCTTCCCAGGGCCCAGCCCATTTTATCTGGACCACTTTGGATCATTTCACTCCTCCGTGCACCCACTCAGCCCCGAGCAGAGCTGCTACACAAACCCTCCCCATCCTTTCACATTGCCTTGAGCTCCCTAACTCTGCAACCCCAGAGAAGTCATCTCAGCAGTCGATGTTTGTATCATGACCTACATTGCTATTGGGTTTTAAATATAATTTTTTTTCTCCCTGTGCCATATACCAGCTTCCCACATGCAAATTGCTCTGAGTGAACCATTTATCTGGAAAATAAAGGTTATGTTCTCAAAAGGCATTTAGTTCCCCTTCTGAATGATTGAGAGAGTTTTCTGCTTAGAAAACAAAGATCTTTAGCACAGTCCAAGCCAATGACAGGGAAAAAGGTTCAGGTAAAACCCCTCCATTTATTTAACAGCTCCCCCTTCCTCATTCATATTTACAAGATAAAAGGGGTTCCATCAACCCATTAAAGTTAAAATATGTGTCCTGTCTTCAAGGAAAGCAAATCCCATCTGGCATCCCTGGAGGAATATAACCTTAACTTCAGCTTAATGCCACATTAGGGTATCTTACAGATTCTGCCTGAGATTTACCTGCCTTAAAGGGAGATTTATTTCTGGAGCAAACAGGCTCCCGTGACAAATCTCCTTCCACGAGCAACTTTGGAAAGGAGGAGAATTTTTGACTCTGGTTCCCTGCTCTCTGCCCAGAGGTGAAGGGGTCAGTGACACTGAGGGATTTCTGATCCCTGATTCATTGCAAGGCCCCATCCCCTGGGTTCTTGGGAGCTGTGGGGTTCCAGTGTCAGGAAATTGGGAAGTTTTCTGCAGCCCCATGCCAATGCTGAGCCTCATGTTGGATATACCCAGGTGACTCCCTCACAGATATTAACCAAAAATGGCTTGGGATGGAAATCACGGCCTCCTCTGGTCTTTTAAAGGGCTTTCAAGGCTGTGGGGTCATGGGGATCAGAGAGCTGTACTGCTTATCCAAGTGGAAATTATTCAGAGTTACCTGGAGGCACACTTTGGTAGCCATCAGTTCATTATTATTGCCAGTTTTACTGATATTCATAAAAATTATGAAGGCTTTTCTAAATGCCGAATGGGTCAGAAATCCTTTTAAGTGTATAATATTCTTTTAAAAAGTCATGAGACTAAAATAAGAGGAGCCTGTGTGGGGTTTCCCCCTTACCCACGCCTTGGGTTGCAGTTGTAGCCCCTTCCTCCAGACTTTGCTTCTCAACAAGCACAAAAATGTGAGGGCTACCCTGATAAAAGGGTAGATTTTGAATCACTGCTGCTCCTGGGTGGGGTTTGGGGCCAGGGGATGTCCCTTGTCACCAGCCCCAGATCCTCGGGTGTTGATGTGCACAGAGCTCAGCCTGAGAACGTGAGGCCAAGTCAGCTGCAGGTGGGTGAAACCTATCTCCTCTCTACTCAACTGGCCTGCCTGACTGGTTTTCTTTTTTATGATTATTTTTTATTCTGTCTCCAGTTAGGCAATACAGTTGCCTGTTAGAAATATCGCCCTGGGCTGCCAGCTCAGCCGAGGAGAAAAGCGGGTGTGAGTTACCGAGGGAGGATGGGGATCACCCCCTCACCCCTCCCTGGGGTGGGCACCTCTCCCCTTCCTCCCCTCTGCCAGCCCTTCCCTCCCTCTGCCCCTCATCAGGAGCATCCTCATGAGGGAATTTTCCTAAGGGTCCCCTCCCTCCTGGGCTCTCCCACACCCTGAGGATCACTGGAGGTTGTTTGACTGGAGTGGGTGAATTTAAGCCCAGCCCGTGGCTTGGGATCATTAACCATCAAGGTGCCCCTGGGAAGAAGCAGAAAGTATTTGGGAAAATTTGCTAACAGACTCTAATGACTTAATAATCCCTTTTGGAGAGAGCCTGGCAGGTTATGTGAATGTCAAGTTTCCTTGCTCTGCCCAGAGCTGGCTCCTGGTTATGTAATGTGGGGGTGTGACCTCCAACAAAGGGGGAAAAGGGAACAAAAAGGAAAGCACGGACCCAATTCCGTGCTGGGATGAAGAGGGAGCACTGGGTTAGCCAGGAGCCTCATCAGCCTGGGCTTGGAGGGGCTGGAGAAGCTCCCACACAGCTCCTGGGATGGATCAGGGTCCACCCAACATTCCTGGATGTGCCACTTGCAGCAAAAGCATCTGAGACCCCAAGTGAGACAAGGGGGTGGTGCTGGTGCTGTGGTGTGATGGACAGGAACGGGGACACAGGGCAGGCACGTCCCTGGGTGAGCTCTGACAGTTCCAGCCCCGATCCCTCTGTCAGGTGAGGTCTCTGGTCGTTGCCCCAGCCCGCCAGGTTGTCATTCCTGGTTTGGGGACACGGGACACGCAGCTGCTCACGAGTCTGCTCGGTGGTCATTGAGGTGGTGACCTGAGGTGGCTCTGAGCACCCATCTCAGCTCACAGCGAGAACTGGAAAAAGGGATGTGGGTCCTAAAAGCTTTGACACCTCTCAGCCAAGGCTGGCAGGGGTGGGAATGTTGTCCCGATTTGGGGAGGCTGCCGGGAATGCCTCCATTTGCCTGGCTCGGCTTGTCCAGGTCTGAGTGAGGTTGGCTGAACGCTGCGGGGTCTTGCTGTGAAGAAGAAGAAGGAAACCCAGAGCCGGTGAGCTGTGCCATGGTTCAAAGCGTGCTTTGCATTGCCTGGCACACCCAGGGCACCTGGGTGACCTGTCCTGGGGGTGACACCCTGAAACAAAGCCCAAACAAAGCCCAAACAAAGCCGGGGGTGCCGCACCCCGCGCGGGGCTCAGGGGGATCGCTGCCTCCTTCCCGTGGCAGCAAACCCTGCCGGGGCTCCCGCTGCTCAAGCCGCGGCTTGCCTGCCATCGATACTGTTCAAACAAGCCCCATGGCAGACGTAGCTCGGGGCCAAGTCGCGGGGAGCAGCCGGGCGGGCTCCAGCCGGGGCTGCGGG